>JARKHS020033578.1:0-277676 GCA_030143305.2 Amblyomma americanum | reverse complement strand
TGAGAAGCCTGGTCACCATGGTAGGTGGCACTTAATGATTGGTTGAACGAGGTCACGTCACCTTGATATCATAAACTGCCCACTGGGTTGCGAGGCACCTAGTTTCTAAACAGGAACCTATATAAACAATCGAAATAAAAAATCAGTAAAAAATTGGAGGGCCCTTAAGCTTCGCCTGTAAGAGTGGAACACGACAGCGTGTTTCTGCACTACCAGGGAGCCCACGGAATGCCATCACTCGTTTGGCGCGACGCCTTGCCCGTTAGACAAATCGCTCTTCTACGTACGGTGAAACGGACGCGCAGAGCGACAAACCACATAGAACCGCTGCCAGACGCCTTGCCGAAACGCGCGGGACTCAAGTTGCAGTCATAGTTCGTCGGCACATCGTTCTCGACAAACCCGATGCCACGAACGCCAGCAGAGCTTCCTCGCCGAACGAACGGGTAGCAAGCCGCAAGCTTCGTGGTGAACGCGCTTTGGATGTGGGCTGCGTTGTTCGTCGCTCGCCGCCTGACTCCTACGGCGTACTTTTATAAGTCCGAAAAAAAGCTCTAATAGAATGTTTAGCTCATCACAAAACTCTAGGCAATGTGCGGTGAGCTTTTCAGCTCTTACTTTTATTTATGAAATATTATGCCGCTATGAAGACTAAAGATATGTATATATTGCCGTTTTCAGTGTGAAGAACATCATTCTGCTAAAGAAATGAAACTTTTATCCTACTTTTGAGTTTCAGCTCTACATTGTCTCGCACTGCTTTAGCTAGAGCAAGAGTTCATCTGTTTTCGCCGGAATTGTTTTACAATGATGACACGGGTCCTTCAGGAAGAGGTTTATTCCTACCATAGAAAGAAAACAAATCATAGTCTGAACGCTACAAAAAACAGGAGCGTTTACGTGACTTGTCTTTGTAGTGTTATGAAACAGGAGTTATTTCATCTCCTGCGTACAACATCCCGTCGTCTTCTTCTCCAGTATTGCATTGAGTTTTGCAACAAAACGTCTCTTTTATAAACGTAAGCATATACAAAGGAATTTATTCACCCCGACTGGCCACAAATGTTGTCTTTGCTTTTTTACTACATGCAAGTCTTAATTTTTTTTAATATTGCAAAATTAGCCAACCACAATTTAGATTTTTAAACCTGACAGCTACTGATACATGGTAGTACTAATTGTTGACCAGGTAGTGCTCGTCAATCAATGACTATCAAAGCATTTAGCCATCCAGGCTCGTTGAGAGATCGAGATGCTCATATGATGTCGGTTTTCAGCACTTAGCATGGTTCTTTAGGTGCAAGCTAATATATAACAATGATTATTAGGTAATCATTGTGTGAGTTAATCAGGAAAGCTGTCTGAAAACCTGAATTTGCGCCGACACCCTTGCCTCCATAAAAATCGCACCTTTTGCACGTTATGTATCCTTAGTGCTACTAACAATTATTGAATTCAAATGAGGTAAGTTCGCGTATAAATAAATACAACTGAAGGTTGAGCATAGAATATTTCCCTTCCTATCGCTAACACTTTTCAAATTGCACAAGTTAAAAGATTGCCGTGCATTACTTTTATGACTTTAAGCTGCGTTAAATGGAATTCTTAGGCTAACTGTAAAATTAAAAAGAAATAGTATATCGGTACCAAAACACTGCCGCGCGGAATGTATTTTCGTTTCTAAACGCATAAGCATTTGTACTCAGAGTACAGCACCGACGTTTTAGAGCAAAATATTCAACTGTTGCTAGCTTGTAGCGACAGCTCTGACCTTGAGGATTCTCAGTGCTTCCGTGATTTGTCGGCCTCCAGCTTGTGCTTGGAACTCATCGACGAAGAGAAAGCCCCAGTCGAAAATGTTGTAGTTCCAATAGCCTTCGTAATCTTGTTTGCCTCTAGTTGTGCGGAACGCGCTGGCAAATCTTGACATGTCGCTATTCGGAAAGAGACACAAAAGCAGTGATTATTAGGCGCGGATTATGGAAGAGAAACTGCCCTAGCGGTTGCCACGACCGAATTGGAAGATGCACAGCTAACCGTTATGAAGACCCTGGTTACAGCTGCATGTTAGTTCAACACTATTTGTGTACTAAAGGTGTGACGTATAACTCATGATTACGACTAATCGTTCAAGAAGCGAATAATTCAACTGAACCGCATTGCTAGAAAAACATCGCTTATGCCACTTCCTAAGGCATTGTGCTTGCGAAATGACTCCAGCAAACTAGCCATAAGTGCTACACAAGCACCTAGATGGAATTTCTCAGAAAATTAGAAAATGTGCATGACTTAAGAATTCATTCCGAGGAGGGCGCATCAGCAATCCTTTGGCAATGTCAATTGCCTGTACGGCACAGCGCATGTGAATGGCTCTATACCAAGATACCCACGAAGCTCAAGAATCCCTTTTCTGATTGTGGTCTGTGAGCATCGCACTGAGTAAGCAAATTTTGCGGACCAATACTTAACCCCTTGCCAAGCGAAAATTTAAGCTCCCGTATGATTACTCAGATATTAAATTTATTTCTTATCGTGGGGTAAATAATTCTTCCTTGAATATAAATGTTCCTTAAGTATTTTAGAATAACACGCTCAAGAGAACAGTTTCGAGTGTATAGCACGGTCTGCTGACGTCCCATTACAATTTTTTCGCTACTACGCATAGCTTCTAGACATGACCGCGCCGAACTGTAGCGACGACATGGGAATGCGCTATACTACAAAATGCGTTGTCGCTACTACAACAATTTCTTCCGTTACGGTATGACGACAGGAATTGTTTGTCGCATTCTGTCATATTTTAATATATATCTCGTTGCAATATTCATCTCCGCTAACGCAGCAGTTCTTAACATTGAAGGGTGTACAGAAGACGCGAAGGTGACTGAGAAAGGATAGTCAGACCCACCTGTAATTCACGGACATGCCGAATCGCGTGTGAAAGGAGTCCTTGGCCCTATCGAAGAATATTTGTTGGGCGGGGTGGTCTTGAGTGCCGAAAGTGTTCGCAGGCTCCGTAATACGCAGCGGGTGGTAGAACACAAAAGAGCACAGCCCGTCAGCAGGAAGCACAAGGGGCTCTACACCGCTATCTTCGACGGTGCAAACTTTGGGTATCAGAGGGACTGGTCGAGGCGCTGCAACAAATTACAATGTGCACTATGTCATTACCTTTACGCGCGAAGCATACTGCCATAGCCACTGTAAGCATACTGCGCTAACCGAAATAGAAGACAGCATTCTCGCGCCTATAACGAATATAACGCATAGGGGAAAAGAACTAATCTTTTGCCTTCTGATAAAAGATGTTAGCGCACGAAATATATGATGCTTTGAGGCCAGTATGAAACGGTTTAAACATTCATCTTTTTAGTACAGACCGAAGAGGCGAAAATAGTCGCCTCAGTAATAATAAAACTCCCGTTCACTAAGAATTGTGCTTATGCTGTGCGTCATTGAGGGAACTAGGTAGGCGGAAAGGAGCTTTACTATATGATATGTGAAGAGTGCACTAGCAATACGAGTAAACCAGGTCTCTGCGTGCAGATGAATGTACCAGGTTTCCATGGAAGACTTTCAAAAATTTTCAAAAATAGTAATTTTGGTGTACAAATATGCCTTTTGTGGCATAGTATTACCAGTGTTGGCGGGTACCGGAAATCCGGTGAATTGTTTTAAGTTAATTAGTAAGCTGACTAACTAATTCTGATAACTAACTTTTTACCTATCACAGAATGGCAACTGGTTGCAATTAGACATTTTTAGCCGGTCGCAAGTAACAGTTGTATCAGTTTTTAGAATTTCGAAAACGCGATTACCCTCGCTGCTGTGGCTCGACAAAAATGGGTTGCATCTCGCGGAAATCGCCTTTTCGAAATTCTAAAAACCGCTATGGCAATTACTAATAACCGGCTACAAATATCCAATCGCAACTAGGCGCCTAACTCTAATTGTTAGCAGTTAATTATTAAAAGTTAGTTAACCATCTATACTTAAGACGATTCACCGATTTTCTGGTGTCCACCAACGCTGAAAATACTATGCCGATAAAGCCATAACTTTCCCTCAGAAAGCCTACTTCTGGAAATTGTTCAGTGTTCGGTAAATAACCACGCCAACTACCACGTCACAAACTGTAATCGGCGCTCCTCAAAAGGCAGGGCAAAAGGTACCCGTAAAAGCTGCTCTGTCTTTTGGGAATAGTTTGAATGGGGTGAATGCAGTAAGCGCTGGAAGGTTTAGGTAACAGAGAAAAGAAATGAAAGAAGCACACCCGTCGAGCACCCTATTGACAAATGCTGAAGGAACTGTTACAGATGTGGGTGAACATTTTTAAGGCGTCGGAATAAGGACGCCTGGGCGAAAACTGTGCGGGGCAGCCGAATTCTTTTTTGATCGACACGGAATGGTTACGCTTACTCAGGGGCTCAGCAGATTTTTTCTGCGACAGATAAGTCATTTTCAAGTTTCGTGGTAGTAACAATAGGTGCACAAAAGCACAAAGTCGGCATATTGTCTTCTTACCTGAAAAATTTAGTAAATGAGAGGGATTCCACTATACAACCGGCAAGTAACCTTCTCTTTCGTATCTTAAATTGTGCGTATTCCTTCACACTGCATGTTCTGTACTTAATAAGTGATCTCTGCGCAAGCGTTTCCTTGGTGTAGGTCAGTTCTAATACTTTCTATTCTTATGTGGTGTTTCAAAGGCTTTTGTGGTTGTGGTTTACAAGCGGGAAGTACTCATATGGCCTACTTCTTGACAATGCCTTGATGATATAACAACCGACTGTCTATGTTTGTACTTTCAGAGCAGTAGTGCAAGGCGTTCGGAATTGCATAAAAAATAATGATCTAGGCAGCTCCTCTACAATCGAACGTTTTGTGGCGATGCTGACAGTGGTTGTCAAGCATGGAGGAAAAGGGGTAGCAAAAAACATGCATCAGATTCCTCAAGCAGCTATTCACACTAGCGACATCTTCGTAATAAAGCTTCAAGGCTGTCTTCTTGTGCAAAAAGAGCCGTTGTAGACTGAAGTCCTTATAATTAGAATAACACATTCATAAATCTGCACATGCAGTTAATCCCAATTATACAGTCACAAAATTCAGCACGTTCGCCCTGCACACTTCTCTGTCAGCAGTGGTTAGTGTTCGCTGAGCCGATTAGTGTCGTTAACTGCGGCTTCGCCGAACCAAACAATCGACGCTGGACGCAGGCACTGCCATTGCCATTGGTAAAACCCAGAATGAAATCTCTTGGGCTGAGCTCAGCGCTGTTGACGATGACCGTACTTCTCATCCTAGTAACTTCATCATAATCATCATTCTATGTAGGCCCACTACATGAAACATTGGGTACCATGAAGCACTACGGAGGTGTATGGAACTCTAACAAGAGCGCCATACACTGCCGTATACAACGAAATGCGCAGCTGCTACACGACAAGCAGAGATTGTCAGAGGGCCGTTCCTTGATATTCCTTGAGAACATTGCAGAGCTTGCTTCACGTTCGCCTAATCCGCTAGAATAAGGCAGTCTTGGCAACAGTGGAATACGATGTGATTGAGCGCGATGGAATTCAGTTCTATACCACGCCGCCCCCCGTCACACATATCTCTTATTTTTCAGCTCATGAAAAGCAAATATTGACTGCGCAATTTTATTCTGTGCAGCCTCGTGTGTTAACTGTTCCTGCACACAAGTGACGAAGAAGAGGTCATTTTTGTGCGGCCACATTGCATCTTCGTCTTTGAATGAAGCCCCTTCATTAATATTCCTGCCTTGCAAAGGACTCGTGGTCCGTAGTTTTCCAGGCTTGAATTCAAAATTGCCGCGAGCAATACATCCGCGCATCAATGCACTTCAAAGGCAATACGACGATTATTCAGGTGACCTGCGTTGCATTGTCCTGCCTGTTAGTGATCTTTCTGTCAACCGTCTGCCCCTGAAGTGCCCCGCTGTGTGACATGCGTACCGTGCGATGTAAGCTTCTGCGTGCGCACAATAAACGTTTGTGCGGATTACCTCGACTAGGAACTGGCCATCTTCAGGTCTCCATTCCTAAACATAATGAAGGCACTTCCGGAAGAACATGGTGAAACAACACTTTGTTACCTTTTCTTCGTGACGTATTATTCGGTTCTCAATGCTCACTTACTGGATGAGGTCGGTTTCGACGTCGGCGACGCACTCGGAGGGACGGGATTTAAGAGAATAGGAACACTGGGCGGCAGGGGTTTCATGTTCGTACTTGCGTCTCCTCCGGCTTTGTCAGTGCCATCTCCTCCTGCTGCGTGAACAAAGGGGAGAGAACAGCCCCTCACTATTCACCCGCCTAAAGGGCGATGACGTGAAGCGGTATTTGTATAGTGCTCCGTACACCAACTGCAGTGCCTTCATGTCAACGCCTCCGTTTAGGGCGACGACAGTCATTGTTTGATGTGGACACTCCATTTTGTTTCTCGTGGGTGGCACAGACCTCTCATACGGACAAGAAGTTTCAACACTTCTATCTGAATAAGACGCTTTTCTCCTGCTTTCTGCTCTCTTTTGACCAAGAGAGCGAAAAAGTGGAGTTTTAAATAATATAGCTTCGGCGAAAAATGAATTACTTTATACGACGAAGTTGCCATCAGAGTAAAAGGTAAAGTTGGCATCGGCCTAGTGATAAAATGTGCTAGGAGAACATTACCCAAGAGGGCCCTTACCCAAGAGGGCCAAGCAAATGACTATGATTTTCCAGCAGGTGAGCATAAGACGTTTTTGGTCACATTGACGCCATTTACCAGTCATGGTCTCTCATGTATGGTCATCGGTGTTAACAGGATACAACAAATTGAATAAAAACATCAACTTTATGATACCACACAGCATGTCTGGATGGTGCTGCAGCTGCCTAACGCTGGCACGGCTTTCACGCGTGCTTTATGAGAAGGGAGCGCCATCGGTGTTGTGAAAGTAAAATGAGCATTTTTAACCGGACCATACACCACTCCCGGACACTGTAGAACTGCATATGTTGCCAGCATTCCTCATGAAAGCGCGCAATCTCGGGTAGTAAGCTTTCTTAAAAAAGCAAGGGCATAAGAGGCGATGCTTCGAGCGCATTTGTTCACACATCAATTACCTTTAATGGAGATAACTTCCAGCGGTAACTATGCTGAGGTATTGACCTGACTATTTAGCTAATTGTCTGCCACCGGGCAACTGTAATGGCGGAATTATTACACAGAGGAAGTCATTGTTGCGCACTATTGCACAGCCTCAAAGTGGCACAAATGGACAATGCCAAACTCACCTAACTCAATCAAGAGAAACACTGCTCGAGAGAAAAACTGCGAAGGATCATAGCCGCGGTTGCATTTTGCGAGACTGTCATATGCGTGGCGTTTGTACTGTAGAAAATATTTAAGTACGTCTTGAGAAAAAGGTTTTGCTTTCTTGTGCGGGCTACCACATACAGTATAAAATATTTTATGTCGCACCGTATGCTTGTGAACTTCTTTTATTACGATATATTGTTTCCAGGTAATAAACCTAAAATGCGAAACTAAAAAGTTCCTTCAAAAGTCATGGCTTTGTTCCGACACGAAAAAGGATCGTGGCAAGTGAATTAAAGCGGAGTAAGAACTTAAAGTAAAGCAGTAGCAACAGTACAGAGTAATACAGATACATAGCAGAAGGAACCATCTATGAAGAAATTGCATAAAATGCGGTTTGGTTTTTGGAGTCCTTGTTTTCGAGCCATCAAAATTCTAAAAAATACGTGCGCACGCACTACATTCATTGACCCACTGACATGTTCTCGTCTTTCAAAAGGCTTGCGGATAGTTTTCACTTATATTGTCGGGTCAAATTTCGCTTTGAAAAATTAAATTCGAACTGCAAAACAAAATCCATTTTATATAACAATGCCACAATTGAAGAATGCAACGCAATGGTCTAAGATCTGGTATAAAACGTTATAAACTATATCCAAATAAAATAGGTGAGGACAAGGGTAAGATTCTGAAGACGGCGGAAAAGGGACACAGACAAGCAACGCACAACAAAAGAGCGGAACTGACGCCAATAATGACAGGGTCAGTGCAGAAACTACGATAAAGGAATGGGCCCAATGCAGAAGAAATATTATGGCAGAGCGCTGCGAAAGAACAAGATCAACTCCGCAGTCCCTTCGTTTCTTAAGACACCGACACCAACGCAGTGGCATGTGAGCTTGGGAACCCAGCCTCTGCATTATGTACTTGTTAACATGTAATTTCTGAATAAATCTCTTCGATTCAACGGAATCAAGCGGTCTTTTTTCTTTTCTGTCCCGTGTGCACCAGCGCAGTATATGGGGCCATCACAATATAATGAAGTACTTTGGTTTGGGTTTGAAGGAAAAAGGACAAACCAAATTACTTCAGGAGAATATTGTGATGGCCCCATATACTGCGCTGGTGCACATGGGACGGAACAAGGATGGAACAAGGACAAGGAGGTAACAAGGACAGACCGCAGTGGTGGCCAGGTGATTGAGCATTCGCCTCGCATGCGGGAGGTGCCGGGTTCGATCCCCTGTGCCGCCGCGTTCCCACCGGTGATACAAGAAGTACATGTTCTCCCCTGGTCTGGTGCTCGGCTTATTGAGGGTGAAATTTAAAAAAAAACTGGTCTTTGACCACAACTTGAGAAATCGAAAAATATCTTGTGTCATGGCGCTCTCTGGACATAGATGCCCTTGCGCCAAAAAAAAAAAACCGTAATCATAATAATAACAAACCGAACAAGGACAAGGAAGGCATAAGAAAACAACGAGACAGCTGCCATTTTTTATCTCTTGTCCCCTTGCTTTCTTGTGTCTTCCCTATCCCCTTTTGCGCCATTTTCAGAATCAACCTTAGCTATGAACCAACTATACCAAGCCGAAGTACTTCTAGAGAATATTTCTTCTGCATTTGGTTTTTTCCTACATACCGCACCGACCCGGTTACTGTTGGGGCCTGTGCCTTTGTTGTTTTTGTGCCTTCCATGCCTTTGTCTTTTTTGGGCCGTCTTCAGAATCAGCCTTTTCTACGAATCATCTCGCCCAAACCAAAGTTCTTCTGGAAGAAGGGCAAAGCTGAGCCGTGCGTTTGTGTAAACTGATGAGTTTCCTCAAGCCGATAAGTGGGGCAGCGAGCTCTTTTTGCTTTTCGGGAAGACGATAACATTTCACAATGACGGCTGCAACACATTTTCCAAGATCTCCCGGCACAGCAACTTCCGCGTGCCCTATAGACAGCACTGAGACAAGAAGAAAACAGCACTCGCTTACGCCTGAATATTTTCGACCTGCTGAAGATATACTAAAGCTAAACTTGATCAGTATAAAAGAGGGCATGAATAAATGCATCGCGGGAATTTTCTGCTTCTCCGTTGGTTGCTCCTTGACCGGCGCGTGAGTTTACTCTGAGCTTTAGTGAACTAATTAAGCAATGAACGTCAAGTGAAGTAGCTTACCGTCGTCGTTGCCAGAGGTGAGCGTAACGATGACAGCAGTAAGGGTGATGCACAGCAGTACGGCGGCGCATGCCGTCACATACCACCACATCCAAAGCGACCGCCTCTGTCTGCATTCGAGGAATTCAGACCCTAAAATAACTACTTGGCGACTTGTGTGCGAAAAATCGTATAAGATATGGACCCAGAGCTCTTGCTGCGAAACGCATTCAAAATCGTGCCCAGGCATGTTAAACCGAAGCTTAAGTACAAGCAAAGTTACCGCCACGTCACCCTGTTTATCTGACTGTAGATGTCGCAAAAATTCGTTTTTGGGGAACTAAAATCGAAAAAACACAAAGCATTACCAGCAACCTTTCTTAGTCCCTACGGGGAATTAGAAACTGTGTATTTCATGCGATATGAGGGCATTTCACTGTACGCTAAAATGGCACGTTCTGCAACGACGGTGCACGTCACTAAATCACCGCCGTCAAAAGCATGTCTAACAGAGTCACCCCTTTGCATGGACGACAAGAACTATTTCTGATTTCTTACGCATGCTTCATATATTCACATGCGACAAGAAATTTGCGCGCTGTGCCGGTCACCGAAAGGCAGGAAAATATTTGGCATCTCCGACCACACCATGTGCGCCTAGATTATTGATGCGACGGTCGTTTAAAAAGTAGCAGTGCACTCCATGCTACGCCTATTCCGCCCAAATTAAAGAATGCACGCCTACTGACCCGTATTCTTAGGCTATGTCAACACAGCTTGCGCGCTAAAGTTTAAGAGTCGAGCCAAGAATGTCACTCCATCTCGAGATCGTGCAAAAATGTGGCGCGATTGCTACTAGCGGGAGTGCGAGCAGCGTGCGCCTGTTTGCAACGAGAATATCTCGTGCAGACAGCCTGCTGCATAGGTGAATCAGATATCCCAAGCAGCACAGGTAATTGGCCCAACATTGGAACTGTATTCGCAAAGGGCGGCCCTACAAAGGACCAGGATGGGACCATCCTGTTGCAATATTGGGCCGATGACCTGTACTGCTTGGGATGTGTCCAGCGTGTCAAGGAACGCGCAGAAGTGGAGGGGGGGGACTGACCATCTAACGGGGCCGTGAGAATAGAGATGAAGTAGGCAGTGAAAGAAACGACGCTAGCATGGGCACTGAGAAAATAGTGACTTTAAGGAAAGCGCCAACCGCTACCGCTACTTTATTGCGCGCTGCCAGTGTTCACGCGCTGGTTGGTCGAGACGCTCAAAGGGTGCTGTTCCAAGCTCGCCATTATGTGGCGCCATCTGCAGCCCTCCTGGAGATTCTGATCTGTCTCGACGCGGCAGGTGATAGCACAGCTCGCACAGCTCGCGGTCATGCGGCGCCATCTGGTGCCCTGAGGGCGGACTTTGAAAGTCACGCCGCCGACGCTCTCTAGTCGTCCCACCAGCCATCGTACCAGGGGTGGCCAAACTGCGGATCCTAAGCCGCTTGCGGGCCCTCGGCGTTCCAAGTGCGGCTCGCGACTTAACGATATTTGTAGCCCCTCCTCCCGCTCCCACTCCTGCCTCTAAAGTCAGCTTCCCTTAGGTTCTAGAAGAGAGGCGCACGCAGTCAGCTGTTGCCAGTTGGCTCCATCCTGCGGAAAATCCGCGAAATGAGGCCCGATTTGTATGGCGCCTCTGCAGTAAAAAGATTATTTTTTTGTGGCTCTGCATATGCCTTCCAGGCTACCCCAGGATAAGCGCTGGCTGCCTGGTCGTTTCGTTAATACAATGCTTTGTGATGCCCTGCATATCTGCATTGGCAACTTCGTTATTGTAGGCGATAACTTAAAGCACTGTGTAGCTCGTACGGCTCAAATGCACGCTACAGCTAACACTTGCAAGACGAAGGAAAAAAGAAGGCTTAAAAACCTTTCATGCAGCGCCTCGTGCCCTCATGCAGGTCCTACAGAACGAAGGACAGGCATGGACAGGCGGACGGACGGAAATCAAGCGGCAAAATTTCAGGGTCAAAAGCAGGTGACAATACGGCCGTTAATTTCGCTCCTGCTTAAAAAGCTCATTGTTCCTATTTAATAATGTTTATCTGTTGTACGCAAGAGCAAGTACTGTTCCCATCGTCAACTAGGTGCGAAAGAAAATATGTGCATGTACTTACGTGGCAACTGCGATGGAAGTTAAAAATAAAGCGCCTTTTTATATCTGTTTCCGCACTCAATTTAATTCAGTGAACAAAAAGACGATCATCAATATGAGCCGCACTTCAGATAACTTTTTACATATTCACTGTTCATTGGTGGCATGCCCTTCCAGCTAGATGTAGAGTTATCAGAAGTTAAAACACCCTTGTGATCCTGTTAACCACTCAGGTGAAAACAGTGAGTGTGAAAAGAAACCAAAAACCTTGCTTCGTAATTAGGAAACGCGGAAAAAGAAAGCCCTGATTTTCAGGTGTGTAGCATATTTCATAACCAATCTCCATAAAAAAGGAACGTTTTCGAACAGTCTTCAAAAAGCGCTGGAAGGCCCTATATCTTGCAGCGTATCAGCTTCGGGTTCAAGCAGCCGGTTTGGTTCCCTGAACACACTCCTTGACCGAAACAGCTTCTCAGAGGAAGAGCCGCTCATACGTTCTCCAAAGCGCATTTCATGTGAGAACCCAAAGGCTACGGATTAGATGACCGCGTCAATCTCACAGCTACGCGCACAAGCACAGGCCAGTTTAGCGCAGTCATCCTCATGTTGATTATACTAGTGCAAGTAACACAAAATCAATGATATAGCTCAGAAGTTAGTTTCAAGAGTACATGTCGAGCCTCCTTCCTAGCCCTTTAGGACCGCAACGTTTTGTGGGCTCTGCGCACAAAACATCCTATTTCTTAAAAACCAACACAGCTTTGTTGGGAATTTTCCCAACGAGACATCCACTATTACACACATCATACGGCTTTATGTGCCAGTTTTAGACGATACTTTTGACATCCACAGTGTGTGCACCCGAATGTGTTCGGGCACACGTAGCAGCCGATTTTTGGTTTAGAGTAATTATTACAATGAGGGATAGGAATAACGTGGAGCGCAATAACGGAGTATGTCTTAAGACCATGACATTATTTTGTGCTGGGCAAAGATCGTTCTAGGAAACTCTGAACGCGAAACTACCTATCGGCCTTTAAGGTTCCGGCAAATTCGATAAAATATAAATTGATCAGTGGATAGACCACCCTCACAAAATAAAATAAAGAGAAGTATCCTTTATCCTCAGAACGGGAAGAGAGGTGAGAAGGCTCAGCTACACATTCCAAGCATTTTACCTGGCTCCAGATATCAGTGCAGAAAGCAATAGGAGGTGCGTACTGTGGGGTACTGTACTGAGAACACACTGAACTCAAAGTTGTAGTATTAAGACAAACGGAGTGTCGTGCAAAGCCAGCTGCGGTGCTCTGCTGTGGAGAGGCGTTTAAGTACGACACATTTTGCGGCGCAAGAGGTCAACTTCAAAAATAATTTTCTTGCTTTAAACAAATATTACCCCGAATAAATTTTCAGAAATCAGAGGCAATAAAATGTTCTATCTAACCAGCTAGTGCCTATATTTTTACTTGAACTTCTTGAGAATAAAATTAACAAGTGTTTTTGGCTAAAAACGCACTTTTTACAAACTCAAATTTTTTTACTTCGATATATACAGTTTTATCACCTTTAAAATTGGTTACAGGTACTAGACATCTAGGGAATCAAAACATTTCCGAATTTCCGAAAGCAAAATGATATATAAAATACTATGAAATGGTACATTTTCATGTTCTGTTAATTTTCTTCTTAAATATTCATGACGCATAAGGCTGCATGCTCTGATTATATCGAAAGCCAGAATCTGTGTACACGTCATTAACAAAATGGTGAAGTGTTTTCTAACAACTTCAATTTTTTGTAATTATTGAGCGCGCCTGGTTTCTCACCTTTTCTGCGGGTTGAAACTCCTCTCATCTCAGGAATAATTTTTTTTTTCAGCAAAATGATTTCACGTTTTGATTAGATGGTCAAGCGCAACGCCTGGGGCGTTTGGTGTTGCATGACTTTTCTTTTTCTGCCCAAATATACCATATCTATGCACATCAAGGAGTCACTTAAGGGTGTCTTGCCCACATTTACCGCGGAACAATGTCGCCTCTGCCTTTTACCTTGAACTCTTGGACAAAAGTATTTCGTCGAGAAATCTCAATGTCGATCCCAGTGGGATAGAAACTGCTTTTTGCACCGTTATTATTCTATGCGCTCATCGCTGAATGTAAGGTCTAGATCAAGTTAGTTCGCTTATATAAATGCTCCTCAAAAATAGGAAGCCACTTTGCAGTTGCGCAGTCTCTCTGCTCATTCAGGCGGACTGCATCGATTTGTCCCAAAATTCGATGATTTGATTGGTGAGTTCATGCTTTCCGCTTCCAGTTAGATGTTTTAATTGCATTCGTGAGACCATCAAACAAGCCTGTGACGCGATGTTGCCTCATGCGCTGTGTACCATCTGCCTGCTTCACAGAGGCCGAAATTCAACGAATAGAACACAGGCTATGCAAGCATTCTCAGCTTTTCTCAAGCTAACCCCCCTCCCCCACCCCGGGCTATTTCCGTGTAAGACTTACGCGATGTATCGTGATGATCAGTGTGATAAAACAGGATTGCATGTCTGCTAGGAAATACTGACCGGCACAAAAATAGGCGCCAATATATTCAGTCCAATCTACACAGAAAGACAACAGAAGCAGGTTTGATCTGTATGGAAAAATTATCCGGACTTCGCATATAGCTTTCAGATAGCAGGAATTAATTTCCGGCACCTACGTTTTTCTTCACTTGGATGGGCTGAAAGAGAAGAGAGAAATTTTTTTGTGAACGGGTTAAAGCTCAGTGCAATCTGCACATCACCGCGCATCGCTCTGCAGCAATTGATGGAATATATCATCAAACAACAATGGCAAAAAGTGTTTCCCAAAAGACGAAAATTTATGGATTTATACAAGAATTTAGCCACCGAATATTCTGAAGAACTGCACGGGCAGTGACAGCATTGCCTAATAATTGTTCTGTGACAGCGAGAGTTCCATTCTGACGAAGAACTACCGTTCATTCCTAAAGAAACTGTTGCCGTCTGGGAACATAACGACAATGAAATAATGCGAGTTTTTTTTTCTTTCCAAAAAACTTCTTTGTCCCTTTCTTCCACAGGAAATAGTATGCGAACCCCCATATGCAGTGGTGCCCAAAAGCATGCCGATGCACTTTTATTACAAGCAACACGTTCCGCGGATAAAACTCACATTGATACGTCGAAAAACCGGATGGCCCTTCCTGGTACTGGTAGCCATCTAGAAGCACGAAAATTAAATGTTTAATAGCAAAGTTCAAATGGAGATCAAGCTTGAAGGCAGAGGTATACAGCTAATTTGCAGTTTTCTACCTAAAGAGTAAATGCACAAAATGTTTTCGCTTTAGGGAGTTAGGTGTGGTCGCACATTTCTTTTGTTTACTGACATATGCCCTTTTGGGACGCAGTATTTTCATCAGAATGCCAAAATAATATCTGTATACGAAATACATGGAGCAGTCTATTCAAAGGTTTAATTTGCGGAAATGAGTCACTCAACACTTCTTCATGGTTATTAAAGGTGCAGTGACTTGCTGCATGGTGTTGCTGTTAGTTATAACGTACTTCACAAAACATGTCCATCGTCTTGTCCTGTCTTTTAATTCCTGCGTCCCTGTTTGGGCGGTTAAAAGCTCCATTCCAATTTCAGCCACCAACTAGCCCACCAGTTCTGCTAAGTGTGTTTATAACGCCTGAACGATAATTTAGCTACGCTGCTAAATTGGAAGTCGAACAGTGTGTACCCCCTCTGATGTCTCTTGTTTCCTGTATGCAAGAGCAATGTGTGCTTATATCCAGGACATCGCATATTGCCACACTGTTGACATTCTGCCAGAGCCACCTGGTGGCTGAACCTTGTCTCCCAGCATGTGGTCGAACGTCTTCTTTGTCTCGAATGAGCGCGGTGGTTCGGCAAGCCTCGCCCCAGTAAACGGCTGTGCTTCCCGCTTTCTGGTACGTTTATCGATGACAATATAATACGCACAATTACTTTGCTAGAAAAACATTGAAAAAGCACGCATGCCTTCTTAAGGTGAAAGTGGTTTTATCGCCGATAGAGGTTTACAACTCATGTTCAATAAGTTCACAAACGAAATGTGCAATAACTTCTTCAAATAGCTACTTTGCTCTCAAGCGTCCTCAGCTACGAGAATATGCTATGATTTTCTAAGCTACGGCTCTTGAATGCCCTGGAATACTTGCAAACGTGAAGTACAGAAGTTCATGACCACACAGAATATGTGACTACACACTATTGTATTAGAAATTCACCCAAGAATCTTAAATTTAAGCTGCACGTCCACTTTTATACATGCGGAGAAGTACAATAATTGCAGATGATGTACTTTTTTGGAAGCTTGAACCAGCGCCTCCTCTATGTAAAAATAGAGGAGGCGCTGTTTGGACTTATGTGCAAACAGCGCCCAAACACGAACAAAACGGCAGAAAAGGACAAGAGATATCTCATTTCGTCCCTCGTTCCGTTATTTACAATAATACAGTATAATCGGCAGCCTCCGATGATGTTTGCATATCGATCGCAGCGCCGCAAGACACGGCCTATTGAGATGAGCAAGCGTTCATTAAACGCACCCGTAGTGCTTTTCCACGCCATCTTCCTGCGCTGTAAGCGTGAGATGCCGCGCTACATCGATCGGACGTGATACATGTCAGCTTACTCGATTGAGTTCCGTGCACCTTGGCATGGAGTATAGGCACCAAAAAACCGCTGCCATTAGTCGTTCGCGATCCTGTCTCGCGTTTTATGCGGCCAAAAAATGATTGGGCATCAGTTTGTAGGCGCACAATGATGGAATTGCATTAAAGAATGGACACCGTGGGTTGCCTATTACACGCACTAAAGAGGTCATTGTCAGGGTGAGAACAGCCAGTGTGCAAACGCTGACCAAAGCTGGACTAAAAGCTCAAGCGTCGCAGTATAGTCGTTTCTGAACACTGACAATCTTTACCAGGCAGACCACCATGTGTTAATTCAAGCTGCTGAAATTGGAGCGTAACTTTGATGGTACCAAAAGGGCTTCTGAGGTCATGAAACTGTTGGTAGTAAGGCCAGTTCCGGTGGTAACAATACTCAGTTTTACAATGTAAGACACCGTTAGCTTGACAAAGGCAACGTAATAAAACTATTACCCTGTGATGTCGGTGGCGAGATGTCCCGCAAAACCACCATGCATTACATTAAAAAAAACTGCTGCATCTGGGAAGTGGGCCATTATTATTCCGTCTTCAACAACTTTCTACGAGTAAAATGTAGCGTGCTCTCCACATTTCATATCAAGGGGGGGGGGGGGGGGGACAAAGAAGCCGGCAGTTTCGCGTCTACCATCCGCTAGTGCAAAGATATAGTATTGTTTCCATGGCCAGTTACAAACACAACTTGACTGAGTCAAGGGCCTCGGAATCCGGCTAGGTTCAATGCAGAGAGGACATAACGTTTTTATACTGTCGTTGAATGTGGAGCAGTGTATTAACTTCAACGGCAGCCCTTCAGCAATAATAATTCCATTTTCATTAATATAATTTTATTATATTACGAGAGCAAGCAATTTTAATGGCTCTTTTATGGTACACACTGCCAGCAGTAGAAATGGTACTCACATGTATATCCTGAGAAATCCGTCGGAACCTGGCTCATCTGGGTAGTCGCTGTGCGCAAGCAAAACGATGAGCGCGCCAAAGTGAATGCCTCTTGAATAATTTCTGTTTTGCACTGAGTCTACCAAGGGCCATAACCATGCGAACAGATGTAGCTATTCGATAAACATACTGCCAGCAGCAGGAATCATACTCACATGGATATCCTGAGCTGTACATCGGAAATTCGCCCGCCTGGGTAGCCGCTATTGGCAAAAGAAAGGAGAGGTGTGCCAGAGGGCGCACGATTTGTTTTAATTTATAGTTGCAGTGAGCTAACACAGGGCACCAGCCTGAATATTGACGATGGCAATGTTGCTTTTAGTAGCTTCCATAGCGTTCATCGAAGATCATCAACGAAGAATCGCTGTGCCATTCTTGCCCTTAATGCAATGCACCTATTTTTTATCCTTTTTTAATCCTTTAAACCTACTTTCTCAGGCTACCTCTACTCTCTTACTTTGTTCTGAAGATACACTCTGTAATAACTAAAACACTAAAACCAGACATACTACTCCACTGGTGAAGTTTAGTTTAATTAGGCGCTGAATGCTTGTACGACAGATTGACCCTTGTTGGGAAGAGTTTTGTTGCGCACAACAGTGATTTTCTCTTTTTTACCGCAAATCGTTGTGAACAGACATGAAAACTGCAAGCTAAAACTTCGTGCTGAATTTGTATCAGTTAACCAACACAAGCAAGAAGTGCACAGCTGGCCCCTTCATCCCGTGCTGCAATGTTATGTCACGGTTCTGCCACCGGAGTTGTTTACTTGTGCTCTGTAAATCAATTTTTGCCACCTTAATTTAAATAAAACTAATCTTAGTTTTCCTTATCAGTACTGGTATTGCACTAAGTACCTTTTATAATGACATGCCGCTCCTTCACACATCTCTGCTACGCAAGCTTATAACTTGAACGTACGAGGCTTACGGCCGTCGGCGTCGAGAAGTTAAGTGACAACATTGTAGCGCAAACACTCTATCTGGTATCCCTGTCAAGCGCTATCGAGCCGTGGTACTATCATGAGTAACGAGAAATTACTAGCGTGCACTCACACATTGAAGCGGAAGCTGCGGGGGCTAGAGCCTTTGCGGAATCAAGAAGACAGACTTCAGTTTCTTCGCCTTCGTTTGGTCTTACGCAACTCTTAAAAAATCTTAAGGAGGAGAAGGGGCGATCATTTGACTTATTTTTACTCTTCATGCATCCTTTTTGCTACTAACTGGGAGCAAGTTTGAAATTGTAACATGTGGTTTTTCAGGACGCAGGTTAATATATATTACATGCCGAATTCTATTTTCCAGACATGGTAACAGAAAATGATTGCCCGTGACCACTGTCATGGCAACACAAACCTGATGGTGTATTAGCGAAGTCAACATCTTCTTTCCTACTTCCCGAAACAACAACCTATTACGAATGCTGCCACTTCTGCAGGGTCTCGACACAACGTGTTAGAAAGCCGCTGAGTTTATTTCCCACTTATAAATATTACATTTGCTTGAGAACAACCATAACCCCGATGCTAATCGCGCAAAGCGAAACACAACTTTTAAATAAAAAATGGCCAAAAATTTTATTTTTCTAAAGTTTAAGCATGTCTTCGTATGCCTCGTTTCCTATGCTGCTACGAAGTTTCCAGAAGGAAACTTGCGGGAAAGCAATGCAAAAAAAAAATGTTATGTCAATCACTGTGCACATACTGCATGCTTTGAAAAGGTAGAAAATTCGGCGTTATTGAAACTTTAATATCTTTGCAGCACCGCGACCGATTGCCGCTTTCTTGGTGTCAATGAAAAGGTTGGTTCGTAGCTTTTAAATATGGCGCCCAAGATCGGGACGATATCAATAAGCAATAATAAAAAAGTAAACATTCTTTGTCTTGACTGGTAACAGCAGCACGTAAGCATTGGTGTCCTCGCGGTTGCTCCTATAGCAAGCACTTGATTCTACGAGGGAGCCAATCAAGCGGCGTCTCTAGCTGCAATTGGTTGGCTATGCTTGCTGAATCGTCATGCATTGCTTTGTTTAGGCGGTAACATAAAATATAGGAAGTGCTAGTTTTAGCTTCGGATTTCTGCAATCTCAGACCGGCACTTCTTTAAAATAAGCACAGAACGGAGAAATTTTAGGGCAGCCGGTACCGGAAGTCGGGAACATAGAAGGATGGTGAACGGACTTCTCGGCGGGATACTACTAGTAACTTCAATGTGAAGCGCGTCATAGACATGCATAATAGCTCTTCGATCTCGTCTGGCAGTGCGTGTGCAGAAAGTTTTTTGTTCCCTGGATGCCAAGGACATGCATCCCAGTTCCTGGTGCGTTTTTCCTAGCCTCAAAAGGCAATTACAACCTGCTGAAAAAGTCACTTTCGCGTCATCTGTCGACTGCGACAAATTTTATTTTTCGAATGCGTAGTCCTATGCGGAACATTACACGGCATGAGCGTAATCGGCACGCTAGGTGCACTTGTGCAGATGACGCAGAATATGCGGTTTCGTAGACGGATCAAGGCCGAAAGTGAGAGCTTTTTACCTACGGTAAATTAACCGGTTCACAAAGCCCGAGTGCTCTAACTTGGTCAGAAATGCCTAGGAAAACAGCTATCATTAAGCACACTCGTAGCTAAATATTGTCATGTGGTGGTTAACACGCTGGGCACAGGACAGGACCAAACTGAGCTATCACAGAAACTAACTCTTTATTGAACAAACTTCCGCCAAAAACGAACCGAAAAAGTAGGCGGCGGCGGTAGCAACAAAGCAATATTGCAGATTGAGCAGAAAATACTACACAAAGAGCTAAAATTCTGCGGATGCAGAGTGAAGATTTTATTCTTTTACTTCGCCATATCTTTGTTGGTTTTACCTTTGTCTCTCTTCGGATATCTGTTAAATTAATGCGAACGAAATATACGTTTGACTTCGCATTTTTGTTAGTACCGTGGAATGCACAGGACATATCAAAGAATAAAATACATAGCGCTTACTAATTAAGGTGCAGAAGCCCTATGTGACGGTACTAATCGTGAGTACCCGCTTGCAGAATTGTTTCGGCTATTTTGCTAGTAGCTTTGTTAACCGCATTTCTATTCGTCAACGTATGCTGATGTTAATATTGGCGCAATTTAAAATATACCAACAACAAAAAACGCCATGTCAGCCCATTGGCTATAGCTTTTACCCATTGAATATTTTTGTGGCGGCAATATACGAAAATACTGGCCTACTGTGCGACGTGAGCGAAGGTTGCAAGACCCCATGGGTTTAGAATTAATCCGGAGCTCTCTGAAACACAGGCGCTCACGATGTTCTAATAAGAAAGCTTCCATTTTACGGATTCCGCGGCGTGTCGTTGACCTTAATTGAGAACTATTTTACGTCAAGAGAGCAATTTACTGTCATAAATGCTGCAGCCTCACATGTAAAAACAATAAAATATGGTGTGCCTCAGGGATCTATTCTCGAACCTGTACTCTTTATTTTATACCTGAATGATGTTGTGAATATACCAGGCAGCGAAAACCTAGTGTTGTACGCTGATGACACAAATGTCTTTTTCTCAGGTATTGACCCCAACGCGCTCGAAAGAAAGGCTAACTATTGGTTGACTGGTTTGAGTACATGGTTAAAACTAAACAGGATGCAATTAAATGCTAGTAAGACCAAATACATTCTCTTCAGGGCAAAAGGTGTAAAAGCTCCTGACAACCTAAACTTAAACTTTGAAAACACTCAGCTGCAACAGTGCTCACAAATTCGTTTTCTAGGTGTTCTGTTTCAAGAAAATCTCTCTTGGAACTCGCATGTTGATCAGCTTCGCAGTGATCTTTGTCGGGCGGTTGGCATTTTAAACAAACTGAGATATTATCTCCCGGCGTCCGTAAAGGGGCAAATATACTATTCATTAATACATTCCCGTTTAAGCTACTGCTCCCTTGTGTGGTTAACGACGACGCAGACAAATCGAGATTCCCTCCTTGCAATTCAAAAGCGGGCATTACGAGCTGTTGGGAAAATACAGTTATTGCGCAGCTGCCGGCCTTTGTTTAGGTCGTATAGAATATTAGAAATAAGTAAACTGCACACATACAAACTATGTCTCGAAATATTACGCCAGTACAAACTAGAGAAAATAACCTTCGAAACCACCTATCACACTTAACTTAGCACATACGAACTTCGAAAACAATGTATGGAAACACCTCGTGTACGCACAAATTATGGTTTTCAGAGGTTAGGATGGCAAATTCCTGACTTAATTAATCAATACCCTATTATTCTGGATACTGCATGCACTACCCTATCTATACGTAAATACAAAATGTTAATTAAAGCATGCTCATAAATGAACCTTAAAGATAAAAACTTAACGTATACCTATCACTAGTGTATGTTTTGTAAATATTGCTATGGTGGAATTCTGGTTAATGTGTGCTGTGTGTGTTTTGTAAAGCCAGTGTTTTGTAAAGATGTCTTAATATATTGTGTAAAAATACTGAAAGTGTTTTCTATTATGTAAGGCTCTTCTTGATTTTGTGTAGCCAGTGGTGTCGCCTGTCATCCGGGTGGCGTGGCCTCGTCAGGCAATGTATGCCTTTTGCCACGTCACCCTGGACAACCTCTTCGTTGTCTGAAATAAATTCTGAATGAATGAATGAAAAAGCCCATGTGCATCTCCAGGACGTTAAATCCTACATTTATAGACGCCATGATACCCGAAATAAGGGATTTCATTTTCTGCTCTAGTACAGGCGAAAAAGAAAGGAATCGTTTCATCAAAAGAAAAAAAAACTTGGTTGTCTCGAGTCGTTATGCTTATTACCAAGACATGGAAGAACTGTACTGATTGCTATCCCGCTATTGCATCGATTCGCCTTTAATAACGAACGTGCAGGCTTTTACCTTAGGCGACAGCTCAAGCCACGACCAATTCGACGTATCGTGACTAGTTGGGACACACATCGCACCTGCACACAAGGCGCAATCTCAAGCGGGGCTCATTTCAAACGACGTCGAAAGCTTTCCCCGGTAGTGTTGCGAAGCTCGTGATTTGTGATCTCCCGCTTGTTTATACTTGTTCTTTACGCTCTTGCACAAGCTTTCGGTCTAGTCGGGCCTTGTCTGATACGTTAGAGCTCATTTGTGGGGTCGTGCAGCCGATCGTGCTTTACACCATAATGCTAGGGTAATAATTTAATGCTGTTTGTCTCCGAATTCTTAAACTCACTTCGCGGAAACAAAACCATTGAAATCATAAGCCTACTACACCTAGACAAGACAGTCTAGAGCCTGTGCGTGGAGCTGCTTTCAGAATGCAGAAAGAAAAGATGAGTCTATCTTTCCTTTATTTTAATTGGTTGTTAGTTTTGTCGGTGTTTGTGTGATACCAGGCTGTCATGCACCCTCCTGCTGTTCGAGCTGTGACGAGAATATATTTACTGCGAGCTAACAAAGGTGGCACGTTGTTATGAGCGCCTTTCTGTGGAAGGGCGAGATGGTTGCCTCTAGCGACGCTGCAGCCGACGGCGCAACAGTCTGAGGCCCGAAAAATGTGTTTTGTACACGATGTCACATTCATGTTGGTAGCCATTTACCTGGCAGGGAGCGATGGATACGTGGGACAGGCGGCCGTTCAAATTACAAATGGTGAGTGCAGAAGTTTTGTTCCTACGAACAGTTCATTTTATTTAATGAAGGGCAGCTAATACTCGAAGCTTAAGTTGCTCATTAGCAAGTACTTATGGGAGGCGCATCATTGTGTAGGGCTCCAGAAAACAACACAAACCATCGAAATATTGTGCCGACTTTTTGAATACATTTTATCTACGTCTTGGCATCTACAGGATTTCTTTTCAGACATTCTATAGTGCAGTTAAGTGGCCCTTTCCTAAGTTTCTAGACAAGCGGGCTTATTGAGCACGGCAATATTTATCGTAATAACACCCTTATCCTGCTTATTGCCTGGCTTCTGTTTCGCCTATACGATTGAAGATTCAAAAAGATGTGTTTAGAACATGTTTGTTGAAATTTCTTCATTCACAACGAATAGCACCAGCAAAGACCACTTACCTTGAAATTTTTTTTCGGAAAGCAGCACCACAGGATCCGTGTTATGAAATCACGTACTCTTGGAAATAAATGCATACGTTGTGTTTCATGTTCATTCGCTAAAATTCTCGTTTTTCAAATCCGTATAGCTGCCGAACGATTGCCAAGAACTAAAATCATATCGCCTTAAAGCCGCCAAAGCGACAAATTATATATTTTATATCGCTATTATCTCAATGTTTTAATGCCGATTTCACTTTCAAGGAACGTATAATCACCAGCTGGAACCTCTACCTTGTGCCTACAGCATATACCTGTCGTTCTGCCTTTTGAGAATTACTTTTGCAATGGAGGCGTGTTCCTTGTAGCGAGCGATAAATTTCTTTCCACAACGAGAGCAGCGAATAGTGGCCAACAATACAGATGAGCACAGGAATTAACCACTAATCACAGTCCTATGAGCTTTGCTCCTCTTTGTTTCGTTCAGAGCGCATTCATTTCCTTTGTTAGGAGGGCAATAAAATGCTTCAGTGGTCTCTGCGCGCTGACCCTTTTTTTCTTTGCTCGTTCTTATGTGCCGGCCTCGCCGCGGTGGCTCAGTGGTTAAGGCGCTCGACTACTGATCCGGAGTTCCCGGGTTCGAACCCGACCACGGCGGCTGCGTTTTTATGGAGGAAAAACGCTAACGCGCCCGTGTGCTGTGCGATGTCAGTGCACGTTAAAGATCCCCAGGTGGTCGAAATTATTCCGGAGCCCTCCACTACGGCATCTCATTCTTCCTTTCTTCTTTCACTCCCTTCCTTATCCCTTCCATTACGGCGCGGTGCAGGTGTCCAACGATATATGAGACAGATACTGCGCCATTTCCTTTCCCCAAAAAAACCAATTATTATTCTTATGTGCCGCTTAACCGCGTTCCCGCTGTCACAGATGTAATCCGTGAAAACCGTTGCAACGAATTATGGACAGCGGTATGGTTCGCTCGCTCTGCCACCATGTGGCGCATCTCAAGGCACTAACGGCTGTATTCTGTATCTGTAAAAAATACTTATCACTTGCGTACGTTCGATTCGGGAACCCCTGTACTTGTGCGCACAGCGTCAGACAACTCGGCTATGCGTGACTTGCGTGCGCGTGAAAGATATGTCTACAAGCCCTTGAAGCGTGAGATAAAGTAAACGCGTTTGGGAAAGTGTCAGTTGCTGACCTTTTTTTTTCGATGCATACCACAGTGAATATGGAAATCAAAGAATGTGTTCTGCCTGAAGCATTGAAAAAAATATATAGTAGCTCTATATTTCATAAAAATTGAGCTTTTGTCACTCATAACGGTGTTTTCATCGTTCCCGTACCGGTCTGTTATTTAAACTGCCAACGCTTTCCTAACAAATATCAGGTGAAGAGTCGAAACACTGTTGCCTTTGACCTCTGCAGGAGATCGCATAGAATATAAATCCGGCTACAGAACACATTCTGTTATCTGCGTGATTTTTTATTGAATAGAAAAACTGTACTTCTATTCAAAGAGCACAGGCGGTTAGGTTTCGGGGCGCAGGCCACCGGCTGTCTCAAACTCCGAATGACACTGTCATGCAGCGTTCTTGAGAACAAAAGGCTGGGTGAGACGGCTTTCTTCTCTAGTCTAACAACTTGATGTTGTAAAGAGATACGCGTAAAGTACAAAGCACTGGGGCATCATCATCATCAGTCTGACTACATCCACTGCAGCACAAAGCCTTCTCCGATTTCTCCCCAGTTAATCCTGTTCTGTGCCACATGCAGCCACTTTCCCATGGCAGGCTTTTCTAAGCTGGGCTTTTTTCTAAGCTGGCACGAGTAGTGCGTGTGCTGCACACTCCTGCTTTGTTACGAGCAGCACATATTAAATGCCAATAAATTCACAGTTAAAGCTTCAAGGAGACTCACAAGGGGACTGCGTTTGAAATTAACTGAATAATTTTGACTAGCATAAACATTAACGCAGAAAAGCGTTTCTAGCCGTATCATGGCGGCCAGGTTTATATACGAATGTTATTTTGTTTATTAGCCAAAAAAAGGCTTTGAAATATTCCCTTAAGATCTGCCCTGCCAAGATGAGTATTCTTCTTCTTGAAGGCCACTGCAACTACGAAGGGAAACGAATTCCGGTCAACAACTCCATAAGCCTGGAAAAACCCTGTGAGTCGTGGGACTGCGATGGGCTGTCTAGTGCCGTCATGATCACAGGGTAAAGCGATTTCCATTCAGTCAACTATGGATCGTGCTTCCTCGTCCAACTGAGGGAATAAATATAAAGTTAAAGATGCTAAAACCTATGAGTAAAACAGGGAAAAAGTGAGCGTTTGCATCGACATCATGTGCGCTGAAGGGCATGAAAGATTGCTTATGAAACTCCTTAACGCTAGACAATATATTTTGCACGAATTGCTGACACAAAGAAATAGGAAGAAAAGAGCCAAAACTGAGGTGGTTTTGGTGGTGTTTAACTCCTATCCTGGTATATATCGTGCAGCCGGAGAAATATCTTGGATTCTTCTAGAAGTACGCAATGCTGCGGGTTATGGTACTTTACATAGTTTTAAATGTTGCTGCAAGAGAAAAGATACAGGTATCATTTAACATAAAAGAAAGACTGTATACCAATCGTTGAAGCTGTTGAAAAAACGGACGAAAGAAGTAGAGCAACCTCATCCCACAATTATATAAAACAGAGACAAAAAATAACTACCTGTGTACCTTAAACACAAATGTATGTTGCCTCACTATAAGTATGAGCATGGTACATTCACCATACCATGTGCTCCTTCAGCGATAGGCTGAAAAAGAAAAAAAGAACCCGCCCTAGGTATTTGTAGCGCCAGTGTGTTGAGTTCGACTACGCAGCGTACCTTAGTCGCCTAAAAAGCTGAGTATATCGAATATTGCGGACGGGCGCGGTCGCAAACGAAAAAAAGGTTGAATATTTGCAGTTTCGGAACTCAGCAAGAGCCTGTGGCAAGAGACTTTACTTAGTGTGTACGGTCTATAGGCAAGTTGTGTTAAAGTCGCACTTTCCGTAAGCCCCACCTGTAGTTCTGCAGTTCGGTTCTTTTTTTTCTGCCGCCATTCATTTTTCATGCTATAATGCCAGCTCACAAACTCAATAATAAACCTCAGTTGTCAGTTCGCTCTAGTATCTATTTATCTCTTCCCTTTTCTGTGCGAGTTACGCCGGCGCGGCTACTGTGTGTAGTAGGAGAAAACATTGGAGTGGATCCATGATGCTGCCCTAGATCTGAGCTATAAATGCTGCAGTTCGGTATAACGTTTTAACGCTTCGTAAAAATCCCAATGCAGGCAACAAATTATCTTGAAAGCTCAGCTTCTTCATCGTAGATAACCTTATGCACATGACACCTTTCATGAAGTATGTCTCAAGACGACATATGCTGATGTCGCATATGAGACGACATAAGAGAAGACGCCTAAGCAGATAATGCTGCGTGCTCGAGCGTGGCATGTCAGCCGCATCCCACTACCCTAGCTGAGCGAACACTCTGCTCATGGTATTCCGTCATCGGTATCTCCTTCTGGAGTTGCTACGCAAAGTGCGGACTGCTGGTACCGAAAACCTCGTTTAAAAGACGCTCTACAGTATTCCTTTCGTAGGCTGTACGGGGTAGTCGAAAACGTGGCAAGCTGCCAGAAATCGGAATAAAAGAAGTAGAAACGTCGATGCAACACTGCCGCTGCCACTCATGAACAATTAATCATATCGGCTATGAAACCAGCAAAAACCAAAATCTTTCGAAGCATTTGACTCTTCTTTCCCTTTAGCTTTAGTTATCTAGGACTCCAGATAAGGTGACTGCAAAAAACGCAGGATGTGTGCAAAAAAACTACAGTTATACTTTGTACCTACCTCCAATAACGTTCTTTGTGCGCGAAAATGCCCTTTGGCTACGGTACATAAAAGTGAACACAGACAAAGCTCTGATTGAAAAAAAGCCAGTCTGTACACCTGAATATATTAACGAGGCTGCGCTTAGGGCATGAACAATGCACGCGGAATAGATACTCACGTAGTATCACGTCGTAATATCAAGTCGCACATTGGGATGTGGTTTCTCTTTCCGCACACCCAAGTGACCTGTTAAGAGATGTTCAAATTTTTAACCAGCGCGTCACTGCAGGCCTCTCTCCCAATGATAATAATTTACGCTTATTCCAGAATTTTGTTGGCCAACCGATTTAGGCTGCAAAATTTTAAGAACCATATTATAAACAAGAGCCAGGCAGCAATTCGCCTCTCATTTATGCTGGGAATTTTTAGTGCTTAATTCACTACCTGTTTTTTGCGTTCAGGTGCTCTCCAATACACGCTGGGCCAAAATGCAGGCAAGTGAAGGGAAGCGGACGATTCCCCAGCTGCTGCAAGCGGCCAGTGTGTGACGGCGCTGCGATCAAGGGAACAAGGACGACTCAGTCCTCCGGAAATTCATGTTCAGGGCTACTGTTCAGGGTTTTAACAACTGTTTCCTGAACGAAAATATCCAGAATGGTTCACCCGTGTATCAACACGGTGAAAATAAACTTGCCTACAAAACTTCAAAGCTTGTAGAGAAGATGGTGGAACTCCGGAGCCTTGAAAAATACACCAAAAGTTCATCGGTGCACTTGAAACAGAATACGCCTTCTATACCTGTAGGAAATTATCGGTGGATAATTTTATAATTATCGGTAAGAGCAATCAGGCTTGCCGCTATGATTTTCAGAGTGCAAATGTAGGCTTCAAATAAATGCAGGCAGCAGGCCTTTGCGGCATTAAAGGCTACTGATCCAAAAAAATGGAGCGTCGAGGCATTTTTCTGCAGATTTCTGAATGTGTTCTGAAAACGGTGCGCCTCGCGTTACCATTAGGAAAATGTGACTGCACACAACGCACTAAAACAATATTTAATGTTTGGCCCGTTGGAAGCGAAGTAGTCGGCTGACGCCAGCCAGGAAACATCAAGACCTGTAATGGTGAGTGTGTTGCTTACATTTTTATTTTTAATTTCATTTACTATTCAGTCGTGCAACGAATTTCACGAGGTGTAACTGAGGCTTGTGCTATAAAGGTGGACACTAGCACTGGTAAAAGCATGTTTATAGATATTTTCTGGACGCTACAATCCAACCATGCAGAAGAAAAATGACAGGCGAAGAGAGCGAAATAGGGCGCACAAGTACCTTAGAGCACGTGCCAGGATGTTTAAGAACGCATGCTGGAACTCAAGAGAGAACACATCACATAAAAATACACTTTGCACATTCCAGAAGATAAAAGCCTGCAACGTATGCCAGCGTTTCTGTGGAGGCGAAACGCAAATGCGCCATTGAGCTGTGCGAAGTCTGTGCACGTTAAAGATATCGAGGCGGCCGAAATTATTCCAGAGCCGTCCACAAGCCCGGCACATCTTTCTTCCCTTATTCTTTCACGTCCTCCTTTATCCCTTTCCTTAGGGCTCGGTTGAGGTGTCCACCGAGTAGTGAGACAGTTAGTGCCTGTTTCCTTTCCTCCAAAACCAACGCTCATGGAGTCGTTCATTTGTCATCGTGCCAGGCTAGTGTGCGTTCATAAGTGCATGAAATTTATATCTCCAAGGTAGTTACTATATAAATCTTTTGTTTCCTCATTGTTATTCGCTTCACGCGAAATTAGCGCCCGTTTTCGTCAGTTCTCGTGTCTTGATGTCGCAAATTTCGAGCGAATTCCTGCTTTTCCTTTGCAGAACTAGCTAACACTTGTTATACCAGGTGACAAGGTGTATAGGGATTATGTGTACCTGCTGCAGACGGCGTCATCGCTTCGCCGTACGGAGTTGCTGCGACACACGCCCCTTAATTCCTCAAATAATTTCTCTGCCATGTACTTCTAACAGCTTCCTTCTGCCTGCACGCGTCTGTGCTATTAATCAAGTTAGCGCCAGTTAACAGGAAGCCACTTCCACCAAATTCCGGATACACGGTTCTTTCTAAAGCTGAGGCGCTGGCAGGAGACGTAGGCAGAAAACACGCAGTGTACCCCCAAGAATGCATTTCTTCATTAAAAACACCCAAACTCCTGATGGTTGGTTGCTTAACGAGGATAGTACGAATTCAAACTAGCGCCCTAAAATTTCAGTACTCTGGTTCGGTTAACACGAAACGTGCACGCACTCGTAAACGATTGTGTCCTCCAATTAGGCTGCACCCAGAGTGATGCACTTAACAAGTCAGCAAAAAACCATGGTGTCTAATGATCTAACGCTACAAATGTGCTGTTATGCACACGCGAGTTTCCTGAAACCGAAGCAGCACAGGAAATGGGCCCAATATTTCAAATGGCTGTTTTCATTCTTGTCCTTTGTTGGACCGCCCTTTGCCAATACATTTCCAATATTGTTTCGATTAGCTGCGTTTTAGGGGAAACGCACTGCCTAGCTAGAAATTTCCTCACGAGCGGACTCCACTTGCAATTTTTTGCTGAATCAAGTCTCAATCATTCAGTCACGAGCGCCCTCGGTGAGGGCGGCCCGAAGTAGACAGCGTCAATCGTGACACATATGTAATTATATAATGATAAGAATAAAAGAAGAAACTTAAACAAAACATCTGAATATGGTTATTTCAAGATAAGTACCATAGACATGAAGACTGAAAGAGAGCCATAGTATTGAACAATCAATGTTTGGGTTTAAAAAAAAAAACCCTTGAGACCGTGCTGCTATCTTTCGGCCGAGAGCTGAAGGAAGGAGTCCATAGTTTGATCCATTTCCTCCAGGTGACGCAAAAAGACCAGGAAACTTGGATGATTAAGATTCCTCCAATGACTCTAAATAAAACTGGGACGACTCGATGCAGCTCCTTTTGTTATTGAGGAAAACAAAAACCGTCATCTATTAAGGGCGCGCAAAAACGCGATGAGTTGTCCTAAAATTTCTAAAGCGTACAAGTCAAATTATGGAGACTGGCGTTTGACAAGAGCGCCTACTTTTGTCAAGAAGTATAATTTTTGCTCTTCAACTTCTTTAATTATCTGTAAACTTTGCTGCTTGATGAACAACGCTATCGGGGCCGAATACAGAAGCGAAATTACCAAAGCATGCAGTGTAAGTAGGCTAAGCTGCAGAAAAATAAGCGGTATTGAACTACTTGTACGATTGCAACAAATTTCAATAACTGTGCTTCCTGCCATTAAAGAGCTGCAATGATGAAGAAGCCTCCTTGTTTCTTATGAATCTTCGGGCAGTTTCAGAACTAAAAAAATAAAATAGAAACTAGCGCTTCTTTTTTTGTTCCAGGAAGGTTACTCACCAGTATCTCATTTATTGGCGCCATGCATGACATTATTGCATTTATCCTATATGCATCTCAATGAACTGTGTATGGAGATGCTTTACTGTCTATATAATGCAGCCATACAACTTTTATTGCTGTTCATTGTTCCGAATGAGATTCTTAATTAAAAATATCGTAGCCCCATCATAAGAAAACTATCAAGATTAATAATTTCCAAAATAAAAGCTTTACTACAAGGCAAACTTTTTCTTTATTGCATATAAGGAATCATAGGTAGCAAACTCACATACTTATCAGTGCTATCGCTCGTATATAGGGCCGGAAATATTTTACATACAGTAAAATAGTCCTATATTTTAATGCATGATTGAAAAAATGTCACCAGGCAAGATTGTCAAAAATGGGCTAAATATTTAGAAGGACCTTGCACTCTTTGGAACCTTTTTAGCCAAATGACGTAAATATTCACATATAATAGTTATTCTGGACTATGTTCCCTTAAAGACGACTGCAGATATCGCCTCTTTTCGGAGGCAGGAGTGAGTGCGTCCGCTTCCTGTCCTAGAGTGTTCATTACAACCCACTAGGTTATATTGACGGACTCCCCATGTGGCAGAAATCTATAGCATGGTGTAATAAAAAAGCTATGCATGTTTCAGTAATGTTACATGTCCCGTTGTAATGTTACGTTAACTTGAAAGTTAACATATTGATTGTAACTTTGATATGAAATGCTGTTTTAACGCTCTAAACAAACATTGGTTAAATATAGTCTTCAAAACGTTTTTATCATGTTAGACACATAAATATAAAACTAAGTTAAAAATATATATCGAGCAGCAATTACCAGACTTTTTCCCACTGTCTTTACGCTAAAGATGTTTTCCAGCTAGGAGTACTTTGCCACAACATCTCTTAGATAGCACCCCCCATAAATTGCCTGCAGAGCCCCATATTTCTGTGAAAAAACATTGGTTACTACCCTGTCACCACTATCACTCATGGGACATCACTGAGTAGTTGATATATAAGCCTGGCTGCATGATATCCGCTCGGAGGTTAGTGAATATGAGTGTCATGGCTGTCCTGGATTGTGAAGCTGAAGTGTCGCACTTGTTGCTTGTGTTTTTAAACCGCTTTAAGTTGCTTGCCGTAACAATTAGCGGCCTGCGTGCTTGCGCAGGGCTGCTTCACCATTTTCTAGAATGTTACTTTCATGCTACATTAATGTTTACATGTTTCAATAATATTTGGGGGAGGTTATTATAACGCTTATATGTAACATTACACAAACGGTAGAAAAGAAGGCCATGAGGCACGTTGAACCAACATTTGCTCAAAACAAAAATAAAACATTATAGTAATGTTTAGGTGCTGCCTGGGTCCCGGCTATGCACAGGTGCCGTCAAAAGTAAATGGAAGGCAATCTTAGCGAAAAAAAATTAATTTCATCGTATTCCTTTAATGAATCACTGAATAAGTATATTCCGCCAAATTGTGTTTGTGTGAATTACACAAAGAATCTATAAATCTCGATCGCTACAGTTTCGATTCAGAGAAACTAAATTTTTTTGACATAGTCGCCTTTCACTTACTTTTGGCGGGGGGTGTACCACGCTATAAAGGGCTTCCTATAAGTGCTAGCAGTGAACAATTATTCAGGAAAGCTTTCTCGTGGAATTATCACGCAATGCAAATTTCAAGATGTTTAACTAAAAATTTGTACCCTTCAGTGCATTACCACTGGGAAAAAAAGTAGCAAAACTTTGAACAATGCGCTTGAAATATACTTCTGCTTTCAATTTTCGCTCTTTGTTACAACATATATAAAATTAATTAGAATTTCCTCATGAGAATACCGAATCGCAAAGCGAAGCTCTTGGTTATAGCCGCGTTCAGTAGTTGCGCGAAAAAAAAAAAGCTGAAAACTCTCGGAAAGCAAGCAAATATCCGACTAAAAGAGGATGCCAGTCATTATTAGCATTGTGTGCTCAGGCTGAACATTCAAAGAAATTAAGCTGCATAGCATAGCGTTATCCGGAAATTTTTGCCATTGGCATAATGTCTACATTAAACTAATAAAGGTTTTGGCTGGTACAGAAATTGCATTTGTGCTATCTGAGCTCCCATTCAGTAGTTTCCTTTTTCTGATACAGTAAACTATTCACATCGTTTCAAGATGTTGCCAGAGTTCTCACAGAACAAAAACAGAACCACAGCTTTCCTATGCGTATACACACAAAAAAAATGTTTTGCAGTTTCTTGTTGTCGCTTATAATAGAACGTAGGAAGCTCCTCTCTTTACGCTAGCAGTGTGTGCATATGCATCTCTTCCACTAAAACGGCCGTACACTCGTCAATAGCACTTAACTACGCACTTGCAGAGCACCATTCATTACATTTATATAAGGCGGGCCACACAAATTCCAAGCTGTACTACCAAGGAAGCATAATAGAAACACTGTTTGTTTTTTCTCATATATACTTCATTTGGGTGGAGGGGCCTGCTTAAAAGAAGAAAAATGTTTGCTGTAGAAGCAGATAAGGGCAAGGAAGTTCTAGAAAATTATATTGATTTATGCTGATGTGTCACTCACATGGGACACCTGGTGCCGCTCCAATTAAAATGAGCACCGAGAGGACGGGCAATTATCAAATACCAGAATAATGCAGTTTTTTTTTGGTGTGCATTTAAGTACTTATCTACAGATTAAAACATTCTTGTGACAGGCTATCCCGAATGGCTATGCCAAAGCCGCTCTATCTCTCGTAGGAGCGGCCTGCCGACCCGCGGCGCAGAAAATAGAGAGCAGAATTGCCATTTCCTAAACATAAAAAAGCCACAAAATTAAAAATGTAGCAAAAAAGTAGCCAACGTGCTGCCGAAGTGCCAAAAGTAGCCAAAAATATAGCGAAAGCTGCAGAAAACCGTCAGCAGAAGCATAAATGTCGGAAGACATTTATATTTAGAGCAGGGCGCAGGGTAACACTGGATTCAAATAACTTTGAAGTATTAAAGAACCACGTACAAAGTGAGAGGAAATATATGAACATCATGGGACACAAGCAGGGAAACGCATGAGGAATTTCTGAAGGGAGAGAATGTTTGAGAAAAAAATGACCAGATAAGTGTTTCTTCTTTGCTGAACAGAAATTTGTGGCGCATAACAATTTTATTTCCATATATATATATATATATATATATATATATATATATATATATATATATATATATATATATATATATATATATATATATATATATATATATATATATATATTAGCAGACAAGTTAAATGGAATGAGGGGCCCGTTTGACAAATTTATGAAGGGAGCCAACAGTCACCGAAACCAAGGTGCATAGGGGAACGTAAATTTTTTTATGTTTTATGCTTATCAGTGGGATAATAATACTTAGATTAATAAATCGCTTAAAGAAAATTACTTATAAAGCAGCAGAAAAAACAACCATGCCGCCGGTGGGATCCGAACCCACGACCTCCGAATATCGCGTCCGGTGCACTTACCAACTGAGCTACGGCGACGGCTGTCCAATCTGCTGCTCTCCTGGGTATTTATGTTTACTGGGTGTAAGCGAGCCTTGAGAGTGTTCACCAGCGCCACCCTCGACCATAGCGGCGGACGTAGCACGTCCTGTATTACCGCGAGCGTGACGTAGAACGTCATCTAACGACGAGGGCGGAAACTGTGCGAGAGCCCGCTTATGCTACCTATGGCATCAAGACTGCCAGAACCGAGATCCTCGTTAAGCTATTAGCATACAAGGTAAAGGAAGTGAGGGGCTCGCTTGAGATGTGTTTGTCAAACGAGCCCCTCACTTCCTTTACCTTGTCTGCTAATAGCTTTGCTAATTGATTGTGGAACTGTGCTGGAGGATGCAAATTCTCGACATTTGAGAATTTCTATTCTCTACTTTGAGACCTTTAAGATATGATTTTTATCTTAAAGGGGCTGTGAACGGGGCTCTAATAAAGTTGCGGCATGCCTGGGATATTGATGCACGCCGCTTCACGAATAGTGTCCAGCAAGGATCTTTTAAATGCGCTTTGTAGAAGCGGACTTATCTGTAGTTAAAATTTGAATTTCAGCGTCTTCGCGCCTTTCCCTCTCCTCTCATCACTTTTTGCACGCTGGAAGGTAGGCGCTCCATCACCGACCCCTCTCTGGGAGCGGAGATTCCCGACCCGCCGGCGCTAAGCGGCTTATTGGCCGCGGCCACGGTAGCTGCCTGACGTCTGAAAGAATCTAACCAATGGCCACCTCTCACATTGTCTACGCAAATGCGGGGGACGAAGGAGGGTGCGAGCATGAAAAAGTCGCCGGGAAGGGCTCGCCAACTTTGACGCGTGATTGTGGGTCGTCTGCTGCGTGTAGAAGAGTAATATTTGGCTCTGGTCTTCATGGCAACACAGTGCAGTGATTAAGTGAGTTAATGTGCTCTCCTCGGAAGGCGTTTTAGAGCCCCTTTAAGGCATACGAACCTACGGTTTACCCCCAGGAGTACCAACTGAAATAAATTTTTTTGAAAATGAAAGAGCATTTTTTCATTCCACATTCAATGCAACTTATGGGCAGACTCATCATGAGGCTGGTGGACTTCTGTCTTGTGGCGCACTCACCATTAAATGCAGCATAGGCCTTAAACTAGTAACGATTAGTAAATTTCTGGCAGCACAGTAAACATCTGCGTTGGTGGTCCCCACGAACGCAATAGTCGCTGCCTATGACGTGTTCAACTATGCGAGTGGGGGCGTGATCCGATCCATCAATCACCGTGCGAAACGACCTGCCCCATCTCGAATCGTCGTCTCCCGCCTCGGTCTATCTTTCCTCCCAGTTTTCCTCTCCAGTCCTCCACTGAGGCTTCACACACCAACGTCATCACCTGTCCCTTCTTTCGGTAATGGCCGTTCTAATGCTAACCCATCAAAAATAAAACAAGGATTTAGGTCCTGGTTTATCTTTGTTCTTCCAGGAGGTTGTGGCCAAGTACCGCTTCAGGGTGCCCGAATCCATCTCTGGTGAGGGAGATCCGGCCGCGCCCCGGGACCGGTTATTCAATTCCATCGACACGCAGACAGCACAGGGTTAATTGGAGAGATATGGAACAGGCTTTTTTCCTGAAGTGTGCGTAGCCAGGCTGATGATGATGATGAAGTGGTAGGATTGTCTGTAAACATGTAGTGCTTGTCACGGCTATTGTAGTTTGAGATTTCAGTATTAAGTTTCGTAGTGGTAGCTGACGCACGGTACCAGGTGCTGAGAGCCTTCCCGGTAGTTCGAGGGGTGCATAACGGGCGGTCGGCCGGGACGAGGGCAGCGACTGCGGATGCATACACCGTGCGCTTGTCATATTCAAACGCCACTATCAGATGGACCGATGAGTATATTAGGCCATGCCTGATAATCTCCTATTTCATTTTGTATTACATAATCAGTCGAATGCAACTCCTAGAGTTTTTCTGCGAGATGTATATTTTTCTAAATAGAGAGACACAAGAAAAGGCAAGTATCGAAAACTACTTTCAAGAAAAATACATACCCTCGACAAAAGCAAAATGCCACTTAAAATTTTAAAATCACACATAAATTTTTCTTTGATTATTTGGCTTGACCTAACCTGCTTTGGTCAGTGTTAAGGACATTGTAGAGCAAACGCCTCGCAGAGAGACCCCCAGTTACCATAAGCATGAACCGACTGTTTCCCATCTATCCTTGCGAATACAAATCATGCACACTCTCTGCATTTACTGATCCCTCCAGAAGCCATTGTGCACTTGAACAGAGTGTAAAGATCCTAGAAAACCCTGCTGGAATGGCCTCATTGGCCCTGGCAGAAACGCCCTAGAAGCGTCGCAAAAAGGTCTCCTTAGTAGCGCCGTACGGCGCACAGTGACTTGCAAGAGTGCCGTGATCATATCTAAGCACCTCCAACCCAGCCCCTTCAAAATTAAAAAAAAAATTATTTCTTTATGGCAGCTATTATCATCATTCATGAGGGTGTCCCCTCGTGCTCTCTCCAGCGTTGGGGTGAAAAGGGCGCATTTTTTTTTTATTTACCACATAGGACCTCTTCGCAATTTACAACGAATAGTAACCACTGCATGTAACGCAAAAAAAGGAAAAGGAGGTCAGTTCTTTGTATAAAAGTTATTTATAACTATACAGCGTTATAAATTGCAGGCAATTGCGTAGTCATTCATCAACTTCTACTTTTTTTGACGACTGTAAATTTTGCGGGAAGAAAATGGTCCTATTATCCTATTTTGTAAGATTTTACAAAGGTACATCATGTTTTCAAGAGTGATATGATCGAAAAAAGTTTCCTTGGGGACGTAGCTTGAGTTAGCAGAGAAGCATAACTGGTGAAATACTGCATGAAAAATTCATCGAAGCAGGCGTTTGTGATTTCACACTAAGAATGTCGGATCAAGACTTGCTTTCGTTGCAATTATGCTCTCTCTTCTGTCGTAAGTAGGCAGGGTGAAGCAAAAGGAGCCATATATATTTTTGCCATTTGTAAAGAATATATGAGATTAATATGGCTTTCATTTTGCAGACAAGACAGATTATACAAGTTTTGAAGAGTAGGACCGAAAATAGATTTAAGAACAGAGGTGTCAGCGAGAAATTAGTGAGACTATGAAAATAACTTCTAATTATTTTCTTGAATGTTTTTATTGATACTGTTTTTCCTTGATGTCATCAGTTTATCAGGAAAAATAAAAACATTGTCAAAGAAAAGACAAACGTAAACAACAAAAATAGTGCAAGTTGAAGCTCTGCTGTTAGAAAAAGCAATGCAATCATTGCAAAACGACGTCACAAAGATTAAAAATAAAATATGCAATAAAACAGTAAAGTGACAAATGCAACCCCACAAACTACAGGCAATATGTTCTGCGAATAACATCTCTCACGGTTCTAAGCCTGCCGAATTGCTGAGATTATTCCAAACGAAAATATTCCGGGGAATTAAAGTGTGTTCGAAGCAGTTATTACCGGCTAGAAAATGTGTTAAACTTAGCTTAATTATGTAGTTGTGAGGTAGCATAACGATACAAAAAAAAAAACTCTGTCATCTCAAATTTTTAGTGTCCTTTGATTATTTGGCATATGAAATTATGTCGAGGAGAATGCTTTCTCCCATTTATTATTGGCAGGCCAGCTATGAATAAAAGTTGTGTTATTGAGGTACTTTGGTCAGTGTTGTATACATATGTTCCGGACAGCCTTCTCTTGAACCCTCTCTATCTTTTTGATGTTCGTCTTAGTGACAGTGCCCGAAAGGAAAAACGCTAATCGCATGCTAGGCTACTTACGTCGCTACATTTTTATTGTTCCTTCGAATTTGAAACTATTGCTTTATAAATCATATTTACAATCTAAACGCGAATAGTCAACACCACTATTGGACCCTGCTCATGGCAACTTAATTAATGATCTTGAGATAGTTAACGTAAAGCGCACTGACTTAATGTGGAATAATTTAAATGCACTGATGGGTCGGAGCGAGAAAAAACAAAGGGTTGAAGAAATTTTTCACGAAGGACAGATATTAAAAGGAGAAGAAATGGCAAATATTTTTAATGACTACTTTGTTAACAGAGATTCTACTATAAACCAGGCATCATACAAAACTTTAGAGCAGAAAAACTCTAGCACAATATTTTTTGGACCAACAGATGCAAATGAAGTGTGTTCTCTTTTTTTTAGTTTAAATAATTCTCATAGTGTTGATGCTGACGGTATACAAATAAGACCCGTCAAGTATGTGGTGCGTATAATAAGCCCCATTCTAGCGCATATTTTTAACCTCTGCATGTCTACAGCTGTTTTTCCTACAAAAATGCAAGTCGCCCGTGTGATAGCCTTATATAAGAAAGCAGATAAAATGATGTATCGAACTACAGACCAGTGCCAGGTCTTCCTGCCTTTTCGAAAGGTCTCGAGAAAATTACCTTAGATCGAATATCGCGCTTCTGCAACAAGCATAATATAATAACTACTTCGCAATATGGCTTTAGGAGGAACAGGTCTACAGATCTGGCGCTGTTGGACCATAAGGAATATATTCTAAAACACTTTGAAGAGAAATGTATTGTTATGGGTGTTTTGTTGATTTTAGCCAAGGTTTCGATTATATTAGTCATACTATCCTTTTTGAAAATCTGCATCATTATGGTATACGGGGACATGTTTTGGCTCTGCTCAAAAGTTACCTATCAAATAAATTTCAATATGTCGACATAAATGGTTTCATTTCTCACAGAAAAAAATTAATTTCAGGAGTCCCACAGGGTAGCATTTTAGGCCCTGTCGTATTTAATTTGTACAATAATGATATTGTACACATCTGCTCAGATACCAAGCTCGTTATATATGCCGATGACACAAGTGCTTTGGTGTCATCACGTTCTGAAGCTGAAGGAATTACTAAAGCAAATATTTTTTTGTGCAAATTGGACTCGTGGACTTCCAGCAATCAATTAAAACTTAACGCAAACAAAACAAAGGTGGTAGTTTTTCGACCAAAAAATAAACAAATTTTGTTACAAGGAACCGTAATGTTTACATCCGCAGCCATTGATGTGGTAGATACTGTCAAGGTGTTAGGGGTATATTTTACTTCAACTTTACAATGGAATGATCATGTAAACAGTCCAATAAGCAAACTGAGCTGCATAACTGGAATTCTAAATCGCAACCGCTATACTCTTCCAAAATAAAGTTAAACAAATGGTCTACAACGCTCTCTTTGTCTCCCACCTGAACTACTCTCATTTAGTTTAGGGACCATCAACAAAAACTAATGTGTTGAAGCTTGAAAGGCTACACAAAAAAAATAGTACGAATAATTGAAAACTTTGAATACAGAGCACCTTCTTCACATATCTTTGCTTCGCTTAATTTATTGAAAGTAAGAAATATATACGAATACAAATTATGCCGGCAGTATCGTTCAAGTGTCAAACGAGAGAGTACAGTTTTTACGGAAATGGCAGAATTAAGACCCAATTATCCCACCTACACCACAAGAACTCCAGAACGATGGAAAGTTCTAAAATGTCGCACTGCCTATGGACAACAATCACTCCGGTATAATCTTCCGCGATTATTGAATGCTGAAGAAAAAGAAGGTGTTGATCTGTTCAATATGTCTCTTCTAAATATGTACAAATATTTTGCTGCTCATACTCTTTTTGTGAATGAATGCAAAGGTTTATCCTTATGTTCAATTACATTACATTGTTTCATTTTCAAAAAATTTTTTTTTCCAGGCGTCCAAATCAGTGCTCAATTGAAACTCTTATTTAGGGTTACTTTATTGTCTGAAGCGATACAGTGCTGTTTTTTTTTCTCTTTGCAACAAAAAATTGTGGCTGTCTACTGCCCCACTCTGCTGCTGTATAAACTGTAAGGGGCGGAGGATTTTTCAAGCCGCAAATGTACGGCTTTTTCCTCCACCTCTTTCCACTTCTTTGTGGAGAATAAAACTTGTATGTATGTATGTATGTATGTATGTATGTATGTATGTATGTATGTATGTATGTATGTATGTATGTATGTATGTATGTATGTATGTATGTATGTATGTATGTATGTATGTATGTATGTATGTATGTATGTATGTGTGTGTGTATGTATGTATGTATGTATGTATGTATGTATGTATGTATGTATGTATGTATGTATGTATGTATGTATGTATGTATGTATGTATGTATGTATGTATGTATGTACGTACGTACGTACGTACGTACGTATGTATGTATGTATGTATGTATGTATGTATGTATGTATGTATGTATGTATGTATGTATGTATGTATGTATGTATGTATGTATGTATGTATGTATGTATGTATGTATGTAAATAATTCTGTACGTTTTATCCTTGCTAACTACAACCGGACTGCGAGTATAACTGCTATGAAGTCTAATCTCTGCCTCCCAACACTGACATCGCGTAGAAAATTGTTTCGTATCGCACTGTTCCAGAAGCTGTATCATCATCCCGCTATAGGTAATCACCTCATCCCCCAGCTAACTTATGTATCCCGCCGCATTATCATAATTACAAAGTCAGAATTCTCGCACGCAATACGAAATGTTTCTCGCAGTCATCCTGCCGCGAACTTCACGTGACTGGAAGCACCTTCCCGCAGTAGTAGCTGGCAGCACTAGCTAACATTGTATATTCAGGTGCTATTTAACATTCTTGTAACCAACTGTAATTTCTGTTTTTTGTATATTTACCACTCGCCCTCTGTAAAGCCACTGGCCCTGAGGGGTAATGTCAATAAATAAATAAATAAATAAATAAAAGAATAAATAAATAAATAAATAGATAAATAAATAAATGCTGCCGAAATACCTCTTTACGCATTCGCAGATGCCGAGCTAAAAGTTTCTTGGTATTTTTCTCCACTCTCAGGGCAACGTATCCTTCGTCGTGTGCGAAATGAAGAAAACAACCTTATTTAAACGAAACATTACTGTTTGCACAAAAGTTTAAACAGTGATGTGACTCATGGCAATACTTTCGACCAGGCCAATAGCTACGGACCCAAAGATCACGACAGTCGACTCACCGACACCGTGGGTGGCGAAGATTCTGAACCGTCGTATCGACAAAAATGTGGACGAGCTATTTGGCTAAAGAGAAAAATTTGTGCCTGCTAAAAATGTACGTTTCAGAGCGCCTCCAATTCACTCCAGTGATTTTGCTACCGCAGGTCCATATCCAAGCACTGTGAATTTCTTTAGCTTGCAATGCCTATGCGACGATCCCTCCTCAAATTCCCTCTTAAAATTATCAATTTAATAACATTGTGCAATTTCTACCTTTTGTCGCTTGCCGTCGGCAAAGCTTCAGCTATTGCCCGCAATGTCTTCATTAGATAGCGCGTGTGCTCCTGTACCAAGCATGCTAGAGTTCTAAAACACGCTTATGGTACCTTCGACTGGTCGCTCCGATTCTCTCAGTTAGAGCGACCGGAGCGGGGGCAGCTCCCGATCTGAGGAGGATGCAAGACTCGCCAGCCGAATGTGCAAGTTCTTTTCAGAGCAGTGAGAGGGACGGAAATCGCAGGAAAGGGCTACTTCCTCCAATCTCAGACCACAGCGCCGCCGAGCAGCCGAAGCCCGCAACGCTCCCAACAGGAGTGACAGACTCATGGCAATACTTTCGACCAGGCCAATAGCTACGGACAAAAAGATCACGACAGTCGACTCACCGACACCGTGGGTGGCGAAGATTCTGAACCATCGTATCGACAAAAATGTGGACGAGCTATTTGGCTAAAGAGAAAAAGTTGTGCCTGCTAAAAATGTACGTTTCAGAGCGCCTCCAATTCACTCCAGCGATTTTGCTACCGCAGGTCCATATCCAAGCACTGTGAATTTCTTTAGCTTGCAATGCCTATGCGACGATCCCTCCTCAAATTCCCTCTTAAAATTATCAATTTAATAACATTGTGCAATTTCTACCTTTTGTCGCTTGCCGTCGGCAAAGCTTCAGCTATTGCCCGCAATGTCTTCATTAGATAGCGCGTGTGCTCCTGTACCAAGCATGCTAGAGTTCTAAAACACGCTTATGGTACCTTCGACTGGTCGCTCCGATTCTCTCAGTTAGAGCGACCGGAGCGGGGGCAGCTCCCGATCTGAGGAGGATGCAAGACTCGCCAGCCGAATGTGCAAGTTCTTTTCAGAGCAGTGAGAGGGACGGAAATCGCAGGAAAGGGCTACTTCCTCCAATCTCAGACCACAGCGCCGCCGAGCAGCCGAAGCCCGCAACGCTCCCAACAGGAGTGACAGACTCATGGCAATACTTTCGACCAGGCCAATAGCTACGGACCCAAAGATCACGACAGTCGACTCACCGACACCGTGGGTGGCGAAGATTCTGAACCATCGTATCGACAAAAATGTGGACGAGCTATTTGGCTAAAGAGAAAAAGTTGTGCCTGCTAAAAATGTACGTTTCAGAGCGCCTCCAATTCACTCCAGTGATTTTGCTACCGCAGGTCCATATCCAAGCACTGTGAATTTCTTTAGCTTGCAATGCCTATGCGACGATCCCTCCTCAAATTCCCTCTTAAAATTATCAATTTAATAACATTGTGCAATTTCTACCTTTTGTCGCTTGCCGTCGGCAAAGCTTCAGCTATTGCCCGCAATGTCTTCATTAGATAGCGCGTGTGCTCCTGTACCAAGCATGCTAGAGTTCTAAAACACGCTTATGGTACCTTCGACTGGTCGCTCCGATTCTCTCAGTTAGAGCGACCGGAGCGGGGGCAGCTCCCGATCTGAGGAGGATGCAAGACTCGCCAGCCGAATGTGCAAGTGCTTTTCAGAGCAGTGAGAGGGACGGAAATCGCAGGAAAGGGCTACTTCCTCCAATCTCAGACCACAGCGCCGCCGAGCAGCCGAAGCCCGCAACGCTCCCAACAGGAGTGACAGTTTCTGTTTGCCTGCGAAGTGCAAGCGAAAGTCCACGAACGTATCCCTATACCGTCCTGACAGCTTCCCAGTATGGACACCCCGACGACCGCTGCGCAGCAGCTGTTATTCTCCCTTTACGACGGTATGTTTGCAATACGAAGAGTGGGCACAGTGCGTTGAATAATAATAATAATTGGTTTTTTGGGGAAAGGAAATGGCGCAGTATCTGTCTCATATATCGTTGGACACCTGAACCGCGCCGTTAGGGAAGTAATAAGGGAGGGAGTGAAAGAAGAAAGGAAGAAGGAGGTGCCGTAGTGGAGGGCTCCGGAATAATTTCGACCACCTGGGGATCTTTAACGTGCACTGACATCGCACAGCACACAACTGGCTTTTTCCCGCGCTCAGGCTTTGTGTCGCTTGGTCAGCTTGGTGTGGTGTGTGCGCCTCACTTTCGAAGTACTACACATTATTAAAGCAGTTTCACATGCTATATGACTGAGCGAATTCTACGACAAGTGGCGCGACGTAGTGAAAAATTTCCTACTTTTCCGTTGGAGCCTTGCCGCTCTGGCCGCGCGAAACAGGTGCGTGCACCGCGGCAGTAGAAATTGCGAGCGTTGTAGTTTCGCATTTGAAACAACCTTTATTTGTTAGGTGCATTTACGAATTGCGTTGTGGCCTGTCCTGGACATGTGCGCTTGATAGCGAATGAATGCGCCAGTGCACAGCACCAAGTATGCGGGCACGCTGCTAGTCAGCTGTGTAGTAGGCTTGCAGTACGTTCAGGACTTAGCAGCAGTGCCGGGCTCTCTGCCCCGTAGCATGTGCTCGTACCATCTGATACCTGTTACAAGTCGTACTCCGTGCGATGGTACTTAAGTGTCAGAGAAAGTAATGACGGCTAGCGGCGGCTTTTTCGTGCACAACTAGGTATGGGCACCGAGGCCGCACGGCTGCTTGAGCCGCCAAAAGCCTGATGGTTGCACGATTACGCGGAGTGTCGACCAGTATAAAACGTACACTTCAGCCCGATTCATCAATGGCCCAGGTGGTTTTTTCGGGCAGCGTGGAGCGGTATGTGTACATAGCGAAACTTCATAATATGCAGTGGAATCATCAGCAAGGGCGAAACTCCAAAATGTAATGTGTTGCCACATGAAATTTAGTACTGGGTTCATAATAAACTGCAGCCTCCGCGGTGGCTCAGTGGCTATGGCACGTGCTGGCCCGAAAGACGCGGGTTCGATCTCGGCCGTGGTGGTAGAATTTTGATGGAGGCGAAATTCTAGAGGCCCGTGTACTGTGCGATGTCAGTGCTCGTTAAAGAACCCCAGGTGGTCGAAATTTCCGTAGCCCTCCACTACAGCGTCCCTCACAGGCTGAGTCGCTTTGAATGTTAAACTCCCATAAACCAGCAACAAAACCATAATAAACTTCATCGGTTATGTCAGCTCACCAGGAAAGTACATGCACTGAAAAGTTGTTTACAGCGCTGAGGACGTTGGTTATTTTGTTCTTGACAGCTATTGGATTTAACACACTTTACATATTGTGAATATTTTTTCGTCGGTTTCTGTGGCAGACTCAGCAGGCATAAATTACCTTCTGTCTATCAACCATGCGTGAGGAAGTAATTTAAATGTTTCCCAATTTTTGTTCCTGATCAGAGAGCCAAGGAAGCGAAAATCAAGTACAGCTGCACACAGTGCCTGAAAATGAGCAGTCGAGCAGCAGCATGACCTCACCTTATGGTATGTATATATACCGCCAGGTGCAATCTCACGTCTTCGATTTGAAATCATTTAGCTTCTTGCAAAGCCTTGCATGTCTGTAATAACATTTGTCATGCAGCAGTATTAGTGCATGTGTATTTTGCATCTATAGTAGAGCAAGCTAACTGCAAGCATCAAATGTTACAAATGAGCTAATTTTTTTTATTCATATCTTGTGACAGGACCATGGACTACAGGTGAAACAAAGCGGCTCCTGGACTGTTATGTACGCTACACGCCACAGGTGGGGCTTCAAAGGAGGTTCCGCAGCAAGATGATGTATGAGCAGATTGCTCAAGACATATATATACTCAAGACATGCACAGGAATCCAGTGTGAGACAAGGTTCAAGACGCTGGCCAAACGAACACGCAATGTGGACAGAAATAATGCAACTTCTGGACAGTCTCGCTGTGCAGTGTGATATGAAGAAAAATTTGCAGCTATCAGAGCAATTGAACACAGCATTGAGCCTGAAGTTCTGTGAGGTGTGGGAAAAGTTTCATACAAAAAGACCATCTCAAACACTGCTAGTGCAGCTCCTTCGAGTGTCAGCTGCTCTGATGGCATCGAGGAAAGCGTCAATGATATATCATCTAATGACCCTACGGTAGATTCTGGTTCATCATTTGAGGAGAAAGAAAATCAAAGGTACCGCACAGACAGAAAGATGCGCCCGAGCACATCTAGGATGCAGGAAATGGCATTATTTTGTAGGAAATGCAAAAGATCAACAATGAAAAAGAAGCTCGGCGCGAAGAAAGAGAACAGAGAAAAGTAGATTGGCACCAGGCACTACTCAAAGCTCATGCGGAGCAAATGGCAGTGCTGAAGGATATTTTGAACTCAAAATAAGAAATAGTTCTTGATTGAAAGAGCATATTTATTCAAGAATATTCCTTGTCAAACAGTGCTGTAGTCAAGAATGCTTTGTTTATACCTGTTGAAAGCCACAACATGTGTTCATAGAAGTGCAATAAAAGTTTGAGCAATTAAAAGTGCGATAAAAGTTTGGGCAATGCAATCGTTTGTTCTCAACATCATTGCAGCTTCGAAAGAGCTGTGCCAGAGCGTCCCTTTTCAGTTCTCCAAGCCTCCGAAGGGCACTTTCACGAGCAGTGTGTCGGCTGGTCTGTTGCCGAGTCTCCTTGCTTGTGCCTGCAATGCCTTCCATCCATATAGTCATCACTTGGCACATCACAGTCGCCAGCGTCCAGGCAAATGTTATGAAGGACACAGCAACTGAGGATGAGCTGGGTTATCTTGTCCACAGAGTGAAATTCCACAAACCGCAGCTGCCGAAATCGTTGCTTTAGGATTCCAAATGCGTTTTCAAATTTCTCTCGTGTTGCAGCATGGCGGTAGTTGAACGAAATCATTGCCCGAGTCATGGTGCCATAATTCCTGAAAGGTGTGATCATATATTCCCTTATTGGATATGCTGCATCGCCTAAGATGTGGTAGTTGTTATTTTCGCAAACCACTGGCAATTCTTCCTGCACTGTAGACAGCCTGAGGACTCTGGCACCGTGTATTTTGCTGGGTGTTCCAGTGAAAACGTCCAGAAATCTGCACCTTGAGTCGCAAATTCCTTGCATTGTCAGTGACACCTGGTCATGTCTGTTTACATAGGTAGACTTACCCTGTCCGGACATCGCATACAAACATAGGTGCCGTCAATGCAGCCAACCACATTCGAAAAGCCAGCAATCTGAAACGCATTAGATGCATAAGATGACATTCCTGTGTAGCATTATATGCATGCTACTTCCATGCTTTTTTCTTCTCTACTGTATAAATGCTGAGAGTTTGACTTTCAACCTAATAAGCAATTGCGTCAGCTACCTGCCCACAACTGTTAGGCAGACCTAGAAAAAAAGAATCCCTAGAAAGCTTGTAACATCATCAGGAAGAACAGTGCGAATTAGACAAGGACTAAAGGAAGAAGCACATAGACGGGCACTTTTTCCTTCAGTCCTTGTCTAATTTGCATACCAACTCCAAATGGCATACCAACTCACCCAAGCATCAGTCCTAACGAATTGTAACATCGTACAAGGGGCTTACTTTCTCAAATTCTTGAGCCACAGCTTCCTTGTCGCTTCCAAAGTAAATGATTTCTGGGGCAATGTCACACAGAAATTCCATCACTCTTGTGATTACCACTTGCACTGTTGATTCGGCCATGTCGAAAAGGGTGGCTACTTGCCGCATTGACGCCGTGTTGCCAGCGTACCTGGAAATTATCATTACATAAGAATAGTGTACATTCATAGAGCATCAGCGTAAAGATATGTGTGCGGAGATGCGCTGTGCTTCGTCCCTGCAGAGCACTTTGAAGTGCCTGGCTGCACTCCAGACACTGAAGCACTTCATAAAGCACGATCGAAGAGGCGGATAAAGAGATGCAAGGAAATCCTTATTTTTCCCACTGCCGCCTTCTAGGAAACCTGTGCAAGTTTTGAATAGGCGTGGTTGACATGCCGTATTATCAGCTGCAACAATCGCCTGCCTGCTACAAGAATGACGAGAAAGGATATATGACGGAAAGGTGGTGGCGGCAGCAAAAACTCTTTAGTTCCAGCAGAAATCACATATTTGTCAGGCAATGAATGGGATTATGTTCACCACGGTGCAAAAGAGTGGTTATATACAGTGAAGCTTCTTTGGCATCTTTTTTTATTATTTCCTAGTGATACCCTTGACTGCAATATAGTTCGCGAATAGTCAGTAGACATCAGTCGTGGAGTTTAAATAATTATTAATGTGAAAGCATTATATGGTTATGTTGCATCAGCAAGAATTGTGCGCAAATTCTGTCCGCACGATTATGTCATTCTGTGGAGATAAATGTGCAAAAGTTTGATTGTGTTAGGCAGTGCGTGAGTAGTTCCTGGAAATGAAAGTTCGGTTGCTGAATTGCAATTAATTAAATTTAATTAGTGAAAATAAATGCTGTGTTTGGAGCAGGTTTTGTGACTAATTCAATGAAAAACTATGTAAATGCATAGAAGGCTTACTTATTATAAGAAAAATAAAATAAATAATAAACTAGAAACAGAATAAAATAAGGAAAAACTTTTAAAAAGAAATTTTTAAATAAACAAAATTAAAAACAAAATTTCAAGAGATAAATGGAGGACACACTTAAGTACAATCCTGTCATTTTACCAAAAAAGAATGGCTGCAAAATACGGATATACAGTATTTTTTTATCGCTTTAAAGAATAGTCATGCGGCCGATCGACTTGGTATGTACAAAACAGCACGGGAAACGCACCCCAAGAACATACTTCTTTCTCGATTCAGTATACAGAATGAGCAAAAGACTGCTCACCAAAGAAAGGAGAGAATGTGCTCTTCTGCAGTTTTCACCGCAGAGCCACCGTGAGTTCGGTCCGGGGGGTAAAACCGAGACACCGCGAATCTCTCGATTAGCTCACGGCATGTCTTCTCAGGGAGAGGAAAATTCCTGCGAAACTGGTTCAGAACAGGCATTTATAGACAGCCGCTTTCATAATGTTGACGTATCTTTTTCTTACCTCCTCCTCGGAGTAAAGCCGCACTACTGTCTCCAAGTAGTTTGTTACTTTCGGTATTTTTTTCGGAACACCGAAGAGTTTGACGAACATCAGCTCGTAAGCTCCACAGTCTTCGTCTGAACTAGTGGAGTCACTGCTGTCTCCTAAGTCCAGAAGAAGCTTTGACGGGGCGCCAAATGTCGCAATCTGCTTTCGCTTTGGCATGATATATTACGGCACAAAAATAGCGTAGGAAGGACCAACCTTCAGAACGAAACGGAACTATTGGCTCCTTCGCATTCGTCGATGCAGAATAACCGGTGGCCGTCGAAATAGGGCGAATATCTGTCACGTGAGCACAACTCTGCGGGAGCGCCCAGTCGCTCCGAGAAAAAAGCCGGAGCGTCTCGAGCAGCTCTGAGCGAGAGGCGAGCGGTGAGCGAGAGCCAGCCGAACGTGGTCAGAGCGCCAGATTGCGACCAGCCGAATGTGCGTTCGCCTCTCAGAGCGCTACAGAGCGCTCCTAAGCGACCAGTCGAAGGTACCACTAAAGTTCCCGAGTCTGTCGCCACCGCATAGTAACTAAATGGACGCCGCATCTCTCCATTCGCGTTCTCCAACTGACTATGCGCTGCCGAACGGGGTCACATAGGGGTTGCTGCTGCGGCCGGCCGTATTGACGGTTCACGCCCACCCAGCGTCCCGCCTTGTCCGCGACAGCCGACTGCTTTCCATCGCTGAATGGGCCTCTCAAACATGCATTTCCACTATTAGCTAAAAAAGCCGCTAAAAGGCCGCCGGAAGTGCCTAACGTTCTCTTCGCCGTGAGACCGCCGCCATCTTGCGCCGCCAAATTATCCACTCGGTTGTGCGGCGCTCGCGTACGCCGTTACGCAATGCTCCCTAGAAATTTCCGAGGGACACTGCGCGACTAGTTTCAGAGCATGGCGGCCAATTTCTTGCGGGTGAGGACATGTGGGAAGTGTACTACACGATCGAGAAGGTGGCAGCGTTCTCACTCTCTCTCTTCGCTCTCCAGTTTTATGTTGTAGGCACTTTAGTTCGTGGAGCCGCGAAGACCTGACAGGAGTTTTCTTGAAAAACAAAAAGCGAAAATTATGGGGGTACTACGGTCATAATCAAAGAAAGCAATTTTTCACAGCCGTTCTCGAAATGAATGGCGCTGTGGGACTGAGAAAAGGAGATTACCAAATTTATACTTGCTGAAAATAATTAGGAGTAGCGTTAGATTGACTGTGAAGAACTACATATAAATTCGTTTGGCTGGCGCAGTTTTTATTAAAAGGTGTCTTTCTAGGGGATTCTCTGCTTGCTATTTTTGAAAAAGCAACGACAATTAGAACTTGGCAATGGTGAGCTATTTCCTCAAGGACGGTTGAATTGTAGGACATGTAGGCGCCTCAAACAACAAATTCGCTGGGGCACAGTGAGTAAGGGGCAAGTCTCAATGCCGAGAGAGTTTTTTTATAAGCGAAGTGCACTGCACGCAGAGACAATGAGGTGGGCTTAGTTGACAGGTCTGACATGTGCAAGAAGTACAGAAAAAGTGTTGTTTGAAGATTATGAAGACCATTCTACACAGTTCAAAACTTAAGCGACGACTGAAAGAACACGGACGAACGCAATCGCCTTGTCGTCCCTTAAGTTTTGGCGCTGTTGAACATGTGACATAGATAGCCGGGAAGTCTATTTCTGCTCCATACTGAACAGCAAACTGAAGGAGGTAGATTAGAGCAAACAAGTACAAAAAGCGAAGAGCAGAAAGACGAAAGAAGGTGTCATTAATATACAAAATGTTGTGGCATCTGTCTTCGCACAAAAAAACACTGCTTTCGTGTCTTAGCGCTTTAACGCTAATCGTCCACCTCAAGAGTTGGGCGTTCGAGCTTAGGAGGGTGATATATTTGCCTCGACGTGTCTGCCATTGGTTGATAACCAATCAAACCATTCATTCACTGGATGGCCCTCATAGCCAAGCAATTCGCGTAACTTTGGGATTTTGTTTGACTACCGTCAAACATGTTCGAGCTAAAACACACTCACTGGCTCATGCATATTGGGGAACATGCTTAATCGCTCAAACGCGTGGACGTAATTTTTATCGTAACTTGTGCCTGTAGCCATTGTGGGCGGCACAAAATCATTACACGTGGCGAATATTGCAAGCTATTCGACGAGCTTCGCATATAAGATATGCCCAAGTATAATTGAAGAATATCTGTTGACTTGTCGACTAGGAAGACCTTGCTGCCTCCATTGAAGTGTGACGGAAACACAAGTGTGAAGGCATACACATTACGTAGACTGGTGTTGAAAAAGAAAGTAGTCACGAACATAGCAATTTTTCACCTTGCTGGAAGGAAACACGTTTATAAATAGCAATTATACTTACTTTCCTAAGTCTCCCCAGCACGAAATATTCAACAGTGGAACCCAGAAAAGATTACCGACGTAATTTATGGAGAGTGCCTATATTTCAGAAAACTTAGCATGACTTGTGAGCGTAGTGCTCGGAGTCACAAAGGCAGACTGCGGGAATAAAAAAACTGCGGACGAGAACCGGTCGCAGGCTGCGAGAAAGGGTGGTAATTTTAACACAGTCCCTTCAGGTGCCATCGGATATTGTAATAGCCACTATTTTACGAAACAGATTATAAATGACAAAACAACTTTTCTGACACTTCCAAGGAAAGCGAATCACGTGGGTCCAACAGCGTTGAGACAAAATGTAAAAATCGCGGCGCTTCCTCACCCAGTATCATAAACCTGAAGATCTGAAACATAGGCAGAGTGCGTTGCCTATATGTTACGATTACATTGTATTAGTAAGCTTGTCTAATGAAGAGAAAAAAAAGAGATTATAGGCTGTTTTCGAATAGATTACAAACTGTATCTGAGGTTGCTGCTGACACACCAAGCTACAATGTAACAACACATGGAAATTATAAGCTACCTTCAGTAAGAATACATATAAATAATGTCATTATCTTATAATGTGTGCTGGCGACAAAGGCAGTAATTCATTTGTACAACTGTTACAGCGCATATTAACTACGAGTCATTCTGCTGTAAGTAGTAAAACCCCACTCCGGACAGAAACAATCTTTGGGTTTCAAATGTCCGCTAGGAAAAAAACCTTTTTTCGTACTAACTTGGCGAACATTTTATCTCTATAACTTTTAAAAGAAAAAAGAGTTGAAACTTTGCAGCTTTAACGTTTGGAACACGTAAACATCCATTTAAAAAAGAAGCATGAAAATAGTGTCCTGAATTTAGATTGCTTGAACGCCACTGCAGGTCGGGTAGGTTATTAGTGAAACTAAATGCGATAGTATTATGCAGTCGCGGAACCAACACAAGTCTTCTGCACGATCAGCTTCGAAAGATACCAGTATGCAAACTTAGATCAATTATGCATATTTTTTGTGTTTTAGTTGTGCTCCACAGTGCACACCAATGCCTACTACACAAATATTTGTCCATTTCCTTATTAATGTTTGCTTCCGCGCAAAGTTTGCTACGACCACTTGCAAACCTTAAGTTTTTCCATGGGGTCCTGAGTGTCCAAAGCGACTAACACTTTTGGCCTGAGAGAGAGTTTTTTCGTCACCAAAGAGTCCGTAATTAAAGCAGCAGTGCTTTCTTCTAAAAGAATTCAAAAAGCTGAGAGCGAGCCGCACGTTGAGCGGCAAATAATTTTCCCTTTCGCGTGCAAACCGAGCTAGAATTCGTAATTAGGTTTCGGTAATATTCGTAAGCTGCAGCCACTGGTTCTTTCTTGTTGTTTTTTCCATCTAAAAGCGTGCATAGCGCAGCAGTTGTTCAATTCTCCAATGCACGGGAGTTCAGTAGAGCGGCCCCACCCTCCAGAAAGGCAGGAATTCGGCCGACTCTGGCATTTCACGGGAGCTTAGCGCATCTACACAAAAGCTGGTTTCGAATTATGCACTGCTAAGATACTGATTCCCGACAGGAGCTTCAATAAAGAAGTGCGCAAGGATATTACAGGCAATTGGAAAGTTGGGATCCGCGCGTGAGATAACATGTATTAACACATATATTGCCCTGTGATTAAACCTGTGTCATATGGATTGCTGCGTCACGAATAAAGTGCCGGCATCAGGAGGGCTGCCGAGTTTATGAAGTCAATCACGTTTTTCTATGTCTGCCTTGGCAATTTTAAATTGTCTATATTCATTCTTTAGAGCGGCGAACCTGTGTGGATTTATGGGGAAAATATTTCCCCTCGCTTCAGGTACTGTATACTGAAGAACTGAAAGAACGTGAACACCGTGCTTGGGGTAAGAAAAAAACTATGATAGCAATAAATCTCAGCTAAAATGAGTGCACTGCTTTTAGATATCAAGAGTGACTCTATGAAGACATGGTAAGAGAAGTTCCACGTGCTTCTTCTGGTCATTGTTATTGCGCTACTGCGTTGTTTTTTCCAGCAATTAGGGCATCGCGCTTTTCTTAATGAAATCAAATATCGAGCGTTTCAACTAACACTTTAAAGATAGCGTAGATGCTATATAAAAAAATAGAAACAAATTCTGATGAGAAGTGAGGAACAAACTCTCCATCGCGATAAACTTCAAAGGTTTTTAAAGCAATATTAGTTGTCTAGTGAGTAACTAAAATCACTAATTATTTTTTCATTTTGCAATGTCTGGTGGCTAGTGGCAATGATGAGCTAGTTCGCAGTTTTCAACCATGCGATGCAATGTCGGGTTCAGAAACGAAGAAAGCGTCTGCATCATTTAACCTCGGAGCGCTGGAAACCGGCTTCATTTTCCACACAAAATTGAAATGGAGCGCATGAGGTGTGCATAAAAATGAGTTCACACGCAACTTACTCTGGTGACGTTCCACAGTGTTTACACTCTCCAATTCGAACTGCCTCCGCTATTGTATCCCTTCATAACCTTTTCTTAGCTGCATCACTTTAAAATAAAGCTGTATACCTAGTCCTGTTATTATCTAGAAAAGGCTGCAGTATGTATATTTAAAAATAAATAGATAAATAAATACGACGACCACGTAGTTTGAGATGAATATCATTTTTTTCTGTCACCGAGCTGTAAAGCAAACGGAACTGTATTTGGGGCTAAAATAGCGCAGCCATTTTGAATTGGGTGCCGTAGGCATTCCAACGTATCGCCGGTGGACATTGAGTTTCCATTGAACTTCCTACGAGCATTGTTGGTTCTTTTTCGGTGTTTCGGTCTGGTGCAGAAGACAGCAGCAGAAAAAAGCATGTGTGCCGGAGCTGAAAGTTTTCACCTCTAAACAATCGCTTTCTATTTTGAACATTCTATAGTCAGATTTTTGAAAATATTCCCAGAAACAGTGGGTAAACTAACACCAACGCGGAAGCGTGAAGTACGCTTTAACAAAAGTTAATATGTTTTCTTCGCCTTAGGACACTATGTACTCTCTTGTTGCTGACAAAAGAGACGAACAATTTTACGGCAAGTATGGATACGTACTTGGCTCTGGTGTTAAGTCTAGTGTTACGTCATGCCTCTGCAGTGAATCAAAATGGTTCCAACTATTTATGAACTTTGTCTTGAGATGGGTTGTCGTGGGCATCACAATCGTGGATTGCGTGTGGAGGAAGAGGAAGAGGAAGAAGAGGCAAGGCGGGAAGGTTAACCGGAAGAATAATCGGTTAGCTCAAGCGCAGCGATAGCCGCTCCAATAAAAAGGTGAGCTGGCCAGCAGAGGCCTCCCAATCTATTGACGCTCGAGAGCAGGAGTTTCAGATCCAACTACAATCCCGAGACAGAGAAATTGCCAGCCTTAAAAAGAGTTGGCTGACATTAAACGACTGTTACAAGCGCATCAGGTACAGAATGCCACTGCAGCTAGAATGCCACCCACCGCGTCCCAGGATTCGACCAATAATGCGATGGAAACAGACGCTATTTGCCACACTCCCTCCAACGCGTCCCAGTCTTCAGCCCATAACGCGACGGACACAGATGCCAGAATAGCAACTAAAAGACCGCATCCTACAAAAGAAGGCGAGCAATCCAAAAGAAAGGCCGAGGCTTCGGAAGCAGACACCCCGCAGCCGTCGAAAGCGCCTACCAAACTCAGGGCAGACATCAATACTCTGTCAGAGAGAACTAGCGCTATATCATCAGAACAAGCAACCTTCCAAGGCCTCGTTACTACCAAATTTGCAGAGATAGATATTCGCTTTGCAACACTAGAGGGACAGGTATCCCAAATAGCCACCTGCATGCAGCAAATAATGGATAGGCTTACAACTATCGAGGCCCGCCTACCCCCCACCTTGGATCTGTCCACGACGCCACAACCATCTATAACCCAACATGGCACCACGCCAAAAATTTGAAATTTGGCAATGGAACTGCACAGGCTTCCACCGCAAGCGGGCCCACTTGCAGCTCCACATCCAACAAGCATCGTCTGTTCCAACCCCAGACGTGATTGCATTGCAAGAAGCTAGCGGCAGGGCTACACTGCCAGGCTATAAAGCATATCTGCCACCTCATTATGATACTAGTAACGCAGCCGGCTCCTTCACAGCCACTCTGGTGCATAGAAATATCACCGCAATTCAACATTTTATAAATGATTCGGAAAAAGATTACACCCTACTTGAAACAGTACCAAGGCAAAAAGTAGGCTCAAATCTCTTCATCCTTAATGTATACAACCCTACCAGAAACAAAGGCAATGGACTCCCACACTTGTTGATAAACACAGTAAAGCTGGCTGCTAGGGCTCAACTATTAATTGTGGGAGACTTCAACGCTCAACACCCAGCATGAGGATATACCAAAGCAACTCCGAAAGGGAACCTGCTCTGGCAAATCATACAGTCACTAGGGCTCACAACGCTAAACAACCCGAGCGACCACACACGCATGGGTAACAGTGTATGTGTAGACACATCTCCAGACTTATCCCTCTCTAAAAACGTCAAGGACGCAAAGTGGGTCAACACCTGGCAAAACCTAGGTAGTGATCACTTCATCCTTAGCATCACCTTCCCCACGACAAAACTTAAAAACAAAGCAAAAGAAATACGAACCACGGATTGGGACAAGTTCAGGCAACTTCGCGACAAAACAGCTCCAAAGGAGATCTCTAACCTTAGCGACTGGGTTATCTCCCTGAATGAGGATGTCAGCTCTACTACCGTTGTGGTGCCAGTTGAGAAGGAGGAGCAGATTGCAGACTCAAAGCTGTTACACCTGGGGCAGGCACAAAAAGGCCTCCAAAAACGCTGGAAGCAGCAAAAACACAACAAGCGACTACGCAAAAAGATCGCTGAAATCGAGAGGCGAATCGAGGAACATACACTTACTCTCCAAACACAACAATGGAACCAAATATGTGAAAGCGTCAATGGACAGCTCGGAAATAAGAAGACATGGCATCTTCTAAGACACCTGCTCGATCCAGAACAAACACGTCAAGTGCAACAAAGTCAACTGTACAGACTCATACATAAATATGAGGGTACAACTGAAGACCTAATCAAAGAGCTAGCAGAACGTTATCTAAACACGGATGATAGTACCACACAACCAGACTACCGGGGGACTCTTAATCCAAATTTAGACGCAGACATCACAGACGCAGAGGTCTGGTACGCAATTGGAAAACTGCGGACAACATCTGCGGCAGGACGAGACAAAGTAACAAATAAGACTCTCAGGAACTTAGACGCAACGTCGATCGCGGCGGTTACAGACCTTATGAACAAATACTGGCATGCAGGCAACATACCACCAGGGTGGAAACACGCGAAAATCACTTTTATTCCTAAAGCGGGTAAGAAACTCAGCACTGAGAATCTACGCCCAATTTCATTAACATCATGCCTAGGCAAACTCATGGAGCATGTCATCCTCAATAGGCTCCAAAACTATGCGGAGGACATGAACCTCCTACCTGAAACAATGTTAGGATTCAGGGCCCAACTATCTACACAGGACATTCTCTTGCAGCTTAACAAGGACATAATTGAAGCTGACGAGGGAACAGGAACGAAAGCAATATTGGGTTTAGACCTTGTTAAAGCTTTCGACAACGTCACCCACAAAGCCATCATGACAAACTTGTCAGAAATCAACCCCGGAGAAAGGACGTACAACTACATCCGATCCTTCCTCACTAACAGAACAGCAGTGATAACGGTCAGAACAATAGAGTCTGCCCCAATCAAACTAGGAAGTAAAGGAACGCCATAGGGCTCCGTCCTGTCCCCTTTCCTTTTTAACCTCTCCCTCATCAAAATTCCCCCCAAACTGGCACAAATACCAGGCCTACATCACACGTTCTATGCAGATGACATCACACTTTGGGTAACCAAAGGATGCGAAGGCTACATAGAAGACACAATCCAAGCAGCAGTGGACATCATCGAGGCATGCGCATGGGATTCCGGCCTCACTTGTTCTGAGCAAAAATCTGAACTCTTCGTGATCCGTCGTAAACAAAGAGGTAGGCGTACCACGACATCCCCCCCCCCCCCGCAAATAAACGTCTATGTTAATGGACGATCTGTCAAAGAGGTACAGACCATGAGAATACTGGGGTTGTATTTACAAACAAATGGAAAAAATACTGACACACTCACTAAGCTAAAACGCACGGTAGAAGCGACGGCGCGATTACTCCGCCGCATAGCTAACCGCAGACAAGGGGTGAGGGAAAGAGATTTATGTCGCCTAGTGCAGGCCTTTGCGCTGAGCAGGATACTCTATGTCACCCCTTATCTGAAATTTTCGAAGGCAGAAAAGGACAAATTGGATAGCATGATACGGCAGGCCTATAAGGCTGCGTTAGGACTCCCACTGAATGCCTCAACCGAAAGGCTTATGAGGTTAGGAATACATAACACCTACAATGAACTGAAAGAAGCCCATTTAATGGCTCAAACAGCGCGATTAGCCAATTCCAGAACTGGCAGAAGTATTCTTACCAGGCTCGGAATTAACTTTCAACCTACGAATAACGATGCTAAAGTAGACTTACCCCGCGCCTATAGGACGGCCCTACTAATCAAACCACTCCCCAAAAACATGCACCCCTTACACCATGAGGGTAGAAGACAAGCACGAGCCAAAGCCTTACATAAGAAATACAGACAGTGCGCTGCAACACTTTATGTAGATGCGGCAGAATAAAAAAATACCAATGCCTTTGCAGTTGTGGTTGTGAACGAGAATGGTGACCACATCGTCTCGGCGACAATCAAAACGAAATCCTCTGAAACGGCAGAAGAGGCGGCTATAGCCCTCGCCCTAGCACATACCCAAGGGAGCATCATCCTCAGCGATTCCAAAATGGGTATCAATAATTTCGCTAAAGGGCGAATTACAAACACCTCCCTTAGAATCCTTAACGCAACCAAATTCTCACCAAATTATTCCGAATTGATATGGGTCCCAGCCCATTCGGGGAATCCGGGGAACGAGGCAGCCCACAATAAAGCCCGAGGTTTCGTCGACCGGGCAGTGGATGAGTCTGGCTCCCTGAATTTCACGAAGGACTCAATGATCACATATCATGATCTCACCAATCATTTTAAACTAGATAGGAGAATTTTCCCCCCTCCAGACAAAAGACTTACTAAAGAACAAGAGGTTACGTGGCGTCGTCTACAGACGAGATCGATACGCACCCCATCACTCCTCGCGCACATTTATCCAGATCTTTACAACCCAAACTGCAAACACTGTGGCCAACGTGCTACCTACAATCACATCCTGTGGGACTGCAAAATAGAGCCACCTCCGGGTGATCTAGTTACAGCTCCTTCTCTCGAGCGGTGGGAGACCGTGCTGGCTAGCTCTGACCCCAGAACGCAAGTTTTGGCGGTGGAGTGGGCTGACAAAGTCGTCGAGGGCTATGTACTCTCGACCACTTAACGCGACCTCTTGCCAAGCTCTTCCCGGCGAATAAAATGTTTTACAATCAATTCCACAAAGAGCTTAAGGCGCGTGACGAGGAAAACGCCAGACTAAAGAAAGAAATGGCGGAGATTCGTCGACTTGTCATGGCCTCGAGAGAGCAAAGAGCACAGTCACAGCAAACACCTGTGCAAGCCCCTCTTAAAGCACCCATTCCCGCATGCGAGGCTATGGAAACAGACAAGCGCACCGCAGTTAAAAGACACCCTCCCCCCGCGGAGAATACCCAAAACAAACGAGCTGCCGAGGCCTCTGCAGGCGATGTACCGCAGCCGGCTACGCCCGCTCCATTAAGAACTGACCCTAATTCAATCACTACAAGAGTGGATAGCATTCAGAACAAGGTAGACAGCCTAGAGGTTAGAGTAGGAAACTTAGAGGCTAAGGTAGATGCCTTAGCAGTGGAATTCAGACCGTTCCAAACTCAAGTAATGTATATGTTCCAACAAGTGATGGAAAAGCTGACCGCATTGGAGAACAGCTTAACATCATTACAGCAAAGAGTGGATCACCAATATGGCCCCGTCGCAACAAATTGAGGTATGGCAGTGGAATTGCAGAGGCTTCCGGCGCAAACGGGGGAATCTGCAGTTTCACATTCAAGCACAAGAGCGTCCACCAGACATTATTGCTCTACAAGAAGCTAGTGGCGCGGTCAAATTACCGGGCTATAAGGCGTTTCTTCCGCCAGGATATGATGCCGGCTCAATTACGGGCGTGTCCACCGCCGTATTACTGCAACGCAATATTACTGCTCTACAGCACTCCATAGAAAGTTCAAAGGAAGACTACGTCCTCGAGATTTTACCCAAGAAACGAGGACATAAAAATTTGTTTCTGCTTAATGTATATAGCCCACCCAAAGATAAGGGTACCGGTATACCGGAATTACTTATCAGGACTCTGAAACTAGCGACTAAAGCCCAGCTATTAATAGTAGGGGACTTCAACGCACCACACCCGGAATGGGGATACACTAGAGCCGGTCCCAAAGGCAACAGGGTATGGCAAGTGGTCCAAAATCTAAGCCTAACTGTCCTGAACAACCCCCACGAAATCACGAGACTAGGCAACAGTATATGTAAAGACACGTCGCCAGACCTAACCCTGGCAAAGAACATACAAAACCGAACATGGACTAACACAGGACACACGCTAGGCAGTGACAATTACATTATATCTACCACCTTTGAGACAGCAAAGCATAAATCAGTCTTTCAACAAAGTAAAAATTACGGACTGAGACAAGTTCAGGGTAATAAGAGAACAAAGACAAAAAGATGAAAGCACAGACCCAGTAATTGAACATCTCGGGGACTGGGTGGAATCACTAAAATGGACATTAAGGCTACCACAGCTGAAATCGGCATGGAAGAAGGGCAAGTCACTGACTCATGGTTATTGCATATGTGGGAAGCACATTTCAGCTTGCAAAACCGCTGGAAGAGGAACAAACACAACAAAAATCTTAAAAAGTGAATTGCACAGTTGCAGAGACTAATTGAAAAATATACTCTAGAGCTTCAACACAAACAATGGGAGCAAATTTGCGACCGCATGAATGGCAAGCTCGAGTGCAGGAAAACTTGGCATCTGCTAAGGCACCTTCTTGACCCCACAGAGGCTAAATCAACTAAACGAGGTCAACTTATGAGATTAGTGCATCAGTATCAAGGCACCACAGAGGAGTTCTTAACGGTACTACGAGATCGATACTTAAACACAACCCCAGATGGACCGCTGCCAAACTATCAGGGAACACCAAACGAAGACTTGGACGCTGAGATTATGGAGTCGGAAGTGTGGCTTGCCATGGGGCAACTACGCACCACGTCTGCAGCCGGGCCTGACGGTGTTACTAACAAAGCACTTAGAAACTTGGACGCAGGGTCAGTGACAGCACTCACTGATCTCATGAACAAATACTGGACAGACGGAAACATTCCACAAGAATGGAAACATGCAAAGATTACGTTCATTCCAAAGCCAGGCAAGAAATTGTGTATAGAGAATCTACGCCCAATCTCTTTAACATCCTGCTTAGGAAAGTTATTGGAACATATAATTCTCAATCGGCTACAAGAATACGCTGAGGACAATAACTTACTCCCTAACTCCATGCTAGGCTTCAGGGCTAATCTTTCTACCCAAGATGTTATGCTGCTACTCAAGGCAGACATAATAGACATGGAACGCAGCAGAGGAACTAAAGCCATATTAGGCTTGGATTTGAACAAGGCGTTTGATAATGTCACGCACGATGCTATCTTAAGGAATCTCTCGGACATCAACCCAGGGGAAAGAACTTTCCAGTACATCAAGTCATTTCTCAGTAACAGAACGGCAGAGATAGCAGTGGGAGAGATTAAATCAGACTCTATCTCACTTGGAGGTAAAGGAACGCCACAGGGCTCAGTCCTGTCACCCTTCCTTTTTAATCTCTCACTAATTAAAAGTCCTTCTAAATTAGCAGCCATCCCGGGGCTGCAACACACATTCTACGCAGATGATATCACTTTATGGACCACACCTGGCAGCGATGGTCAGATAGAGGATACCCTGCAACAAGCTGTAGACATAATACATGACCTGGCGGGTAAAGCAGGGCTAACCTGCTCGCCCTCCAAGTCCGAATAATTTCTAATCAGATACAAACCAAGGGGCCCTCGAGCAAAAAATTACAAACCTCCGCCTCCACTGAAAATCTGGGTGGAAGTGCTCCCTGTAAAGGAAGTTCAAAATATAAGAATCCTAGGACTCTTCCTTCAGTCGAACCGGAAGAACAAGGCAACACTACAAAAACTCCAGACAACCGTGAATATGACGGTAAGACTAATTAGACGATTTTCAAGCAAAAGGAAGGGAGTGAAGGAGACAGAACTTTGCAAAATATTACAAGCATTTGTAATAAGCAGGCTTGTCTACGCACTCCCATACTTAAAATTGGACAGTAGTGAAAAAGCCAAAGTAGAGTCTATGATTAGAACAGCATACAAGGTAGCATTAGGGCTACCGAACTGTACCTCCATCGAAAGGTTTCGGGGCTAGGGAGTACACAACACCTTAGACGAGCTTACAGAGGCACACTGAACAATGCAGAGAGGCCGGCTTTCCCGCACCAAAGCAGGAAGAACCATACTTGATCGTTTAGGACCAGGCATACAGTTTCCACCCCAAGATACCAAAACACAGATACCTAAACGCATCGCTAAGGTAATAAGAGTTAAGCCACTAGCTTAGAATATGCATCCTGCTCACCACGAGAGGAGAAGAAGGGCTAGGGCAAATGCTCTACACAACATATACAACCAAGATGAACATGCAGTATATGTAGATGCCGCAGAATATCCCCAGAAACAAGCGTTCGCACTAACGGCGGTGGATACGCAAGGTAAACTGATAGTCTCCGGCACTACCATAACGAAATCCTCGGAAACGGCGGAAGAGGCGACAATCGCCCTTGCTATCATTAACACAGAAGCTACTACCATACTCAGCGACTCTAAATTTGCGATACGCAATTATGCGAGGGGCAGAATTTCTCAGGCAGCATTGAGCATATTGGGTCAAACCAAAGACTTAGACAGAATTATTGAATTGATATGAGTCCCGGCTCACTCGGGGAACCCTGGTAACGAAGCGGCACACATAACAGCTCGAGGATTCGTCAGCCGAGCAGGGGACGCTGTCGTTGCTGAGAGTTTTTCGAAGGACGGCCTATCATCTTTTCACGATATTACTAATCATTTTAAACTTGAAAGGAGGATATTCCCTGCTCCAGACAAAGCCTTTAATAAGGAGCAGGAGACCACTTGGAGGCGACTCCAGACGCGATCCTTCATGGCGCCTTACCTGTTGTCAAAATTATACTTTGGTGAATACGATCCTTCATGTACATTATGTGGTGATTTAGCCACTTATGATCACCTATTGTGGAATTGTAAAGAGGAGCCGCCCCCGAAATCTCTAATACAGGTTCCTACTCTCTAGCAGTGGGAGGCCGTGTTGGTCAGCTCAGACATGGGAGTTCAAACCCGGGTCATTGAATGGGCTACCCAGGTCGCTGTCAGCCGTGGACTGATAGCCACCTAGCACGGATCGTCCGCATTCTGCCTTTTCTGACGAATTAAATGTTTTCCAATCCAATCCAATACCCTACACAGGAGGAAAGGGGTGAGGGGATAAAGAATGAAAAAGAAAGGAGAGCTACTATGAGAAGTCAGCGTTCGTTAAAGTCACAGCCTATCGTGCAGGCCACAAGTTCGCAAGACGTACTACTTAGAAGCAGCGGGTGGTAGAGGCTACAAGGCGAGCGTCTGTCTACGCAATCAGTTGGCTCTATGTAGCATCTTTGAAGAGTTCTAAGGAGCATCAGTTGTTCACAGCTCTTAGCGACGCTGTAGTTACAGGAGGATTACAAACTACTCCGGTCCTAACTGCTATCATTGATTTGATGAGGAGAGCGACCTTATGGCCAGAATTAAATTTCTCCAGCTCTGGGGAGGGCTTCTCAGACGTCGTATAGGTAATACTATCGATTTTATTGTGCATATGGAGTCAAGTTTGGGTGCCAAAAAAGAAGTCTCGAATCCTTTTTAATACATTTCTTACGGTGCTCCTCATGCACCAGAACTTGTTCCAGTAGATATGACGCATATTATGTTTCATTTTCTGCTTTATTTATATTTATGGAGAATTTGACAGCACGAGCCTAGGGTGCTAGCCTATGTATTTCTACCAGTTATGAACCGTGAGCTTCCAGCAGCAGCAACGTTAATATTGTCACGTGCCTTCGTAGAACATCGATGGAAGAAGATCAACGGTTGGACGGATCGGTGGAGGAAAAAGAAGAGGATGGGCAGAAGGACGCTTGTAGGCTTCGCCGTGGTCCTGCTTCGTTAAATCCTTCTGTAAATAAACCCCCGTGCGTGCTAAGCGCGTAACAATATGAAGATAAACAGCCTTTGTCGTTGCAGCTGCCCCTACACTGATGTCCACACTACGGCTCTCTACCACAGATTTGTGGAAGTGTTCATTACTCAAGTATAACAGTTTGTTTAAAGCACGGCGATCGCTCTGCTGTTTTTCCCGGTACTGCGGTAGCAGGGTCTAAGCCTGAGTAATCAGCCATCATACTTATATGACAACCAGTCAAACCTGCTGCTAACCTACGTGGACATCACATGATACTATAAGGTGAAAGAAAAATTTTTCCCCGCATCTAGCAAGGATCTCAATAAGAAGGAGAACACATAGTTACGAGAATTCGAATAACTCTGATAAATGCAGTCACTTTGAACAAATGTTACCCCGACATACTTGATCCGGCCTGCCCCTTATGCTGGGAACCAGGCACAATGTTTCACATGACGTGAATTTGCCAAAGAGACTTTCATTTGGTTGAAACTGTTGACTTGGAAGAAACAGTCATTCGCCATTGCTCCACTCAACTAGGTTTTGCCATCGAACCCAATCTAATCGAGCGTGCTCACTGCCTCGGGCACCGCTCTACTGATCGCACCAGGCTAATAATCGTTAAATTCACGTCATCGAAAACTGAAGAAAGCATCATTTCCATAGGCAATAAGCTGAAAGGCACCAACTAAAGTATTGGCGAAGACTTCTCCCTTCCCCTTCGTAACGCCCGCAAACGTCTTGTAGCCTTTGCTAAATCGGTATCCGATAAGTTCTCTTTGCGCTTCAAAAAATTACACATTTGTCCTAAACGCTACATATTCGATGAATCATCACAAACAGTCAAAGAGGTAAAATAGCAACCATCTCAGCCCCTGTCGACAGATCGTTCTAGGCATGTACACCATGAAGCCCTTTCATTGTCAGCAATCTTTACTAACGTGCGAAGTTTCATTTCAAAGCGCGAAATTGTTTCCCATATCGTCACTTCATCTGCCAGTAACATACTAGTCTTGAGAGAAACGTGGCTTAACAGCGATATTTCCGATAGTGAAGTGCTTGCTGACTTGCCCAATTTCTGTGTTTTTCGCAAAGATCGCCCAGATCGAAGGGTAGGAGGGGTACTGATTGCCACCGCTCGAGACCTATCATGCTCAGCCATTAAACTTTCATCAGATATAGGTATAATATGGGTTTTATGCCACGCTTCACCTAGATCAGTTGTGATCGGCGTTTGCTACAGGCCTCCTAACAGCACAGATTTCCTTCGAAAACTTAATAACGCATTGAATGAAATTAAAGCTAAACACCCTAACACAAGCACTCTCCTATTCGGAGACTTCAATTTTCTGACAATCGACTGGAATAATCTAACCGCTACAGGTAATAAGGAAGCTAATGAATTTCTAGACGTTTGCCTTAAATTTAACCTCATTCAAACTGTATCCGAGCCAACTCGTGTAACCGAAGACTGCGCAAATATTCTAGATCTATTATTAACGGATAACCCTGAATGCGTTCATTCTATCACGTATCCACCAGGCGTCAGCGATCATCACTTTATGCATGCTGGCTTCACGATATAAACAATCCTTACGCGCAACAATAAAAGAACTATCCGATTTTACGATAAAGGAAACTATACAGCAATAAATAATGAACTTCGCGCATTTTTTCCAGCATTTCAATCTAACTTTAATCAAAGATCCATTTATGATAACTGGTCCTTGTTTAAGAGAAAAACTGACGATTTTGTCGACAGGTTTACTCCTAACATAAATATACGAACTAACCCTCAAAACCCATGGTTCACAAATACACTCCGACGCCTAGAAAATAAAAAGAAGCGTCTTTTCCGATCGGCCAAGTTGCTTCCTAGTGAGAACGCTTAGCACAAATATTACGCAGCCGAAAAAACGTACTTATCAAGTATTCGAGAAGCCAAGCGCACCTTTGTTAACTCCGATATGCCTAAAATGTTGTCAACTAACCCCCGTAGGTTCTCGCAAGTCATCAACCTCCAGCACACACGCACTATTTCCCTCACCGATGGTTCGGGTGAAAGTGTATGCGAAACAGAATGCGCCAATATGTTGAACGCAGCCATTTCTTCCATGTTTACAAATCAAACAGATCCGACATTTCCTCCAAACACCCCAGTTATTCAAGATACTATGCCTTCTCTTACATTTTCTTCAGCAGGAATTTCGTCACTAGCTGAAAACATTAAACTTTCATCCTCTGCAGGAACTGACAATATCAACGCTAAAATACTGATTAATAACAAAAATATATGTTCATCTCTGTTGTGCTTGTTATTCGCGCAGTCACTCTTCACAGGTCAACTGCCCATAGACTGGAAAATTGGGAAGGTCGTTCCAGTCTACAAATCAGGTAACAAGAACTCGCCACTTAATTACCGTACCATCTCTCTAACTAGTATTCCCTGCAAAATCATGCAACACGTCATCTATACTCATATCATGGCATTCCTTGATTCGAACAACTTTTTTCAACCTGCCCAGCACGGGTTTCGCCGGGGTTATTCCTGCGAGATCCAACTTGCTACGTTCATTCACGATCTGCATGCTAACCTTGATTGCAATCTACAGACCGACATCGCATTTTTAGATTTTGCAAAAGCCTTTGATAAAGTACCCCATAAACGCCTCCTGATAAAACTTTCCCAATTAAATTTGCACCCCCATATTTTGAAGTGGATTGAAGAGTTTTTAACTAATCGTTCGCAGTTTGTCTCCGTTAACAGAACTCTAACTCACTCCTAGTAACGTCGGGCGTTCCACAGGGATCTGTGCTTGGCCCACTACTGTTTCTCATATACATTAATGATCTGCCTTCAAACGTAACATCTAACATACGCATGTTCGCTGACGAGTGGTTACATTATTGTGCTATTCTCCCCACTGCTGACCAATCTACTCTTCAAGATGATCTCAATGCTGTTCAGTAGTGGTGTAATAAGTGGCTAATAGAACTTAACCCACGTAAATGTAATCTTTTGTCCATCAGCCGCCGCCGTAATCCTCTAATTAACTATTACGAAATATCAGAAGTTCCAGTACAACTAGTTCAGTCATACAAGTCCCTAGGCATAACAATTTCTAGCGATCTTATTTGGAGCTTGCATGTTACTAACATAATATCGGCAGCAAACTAGACGCTACGTTTCCTCAAGCGCCATCTTCACCATGCTCCAAAACATGTAAATTTATTAGCTTACGAATCATTCTTCAGGTCCAAACTACAATTTGCATCGCCCATTTGGAATCGTGATCAAGTTTACCTCATCAATGTCCTCGATTCTGTTCAAAATCGTGCTGCTCGCTTCATTCATTCATCGTACTCTTATGACATCAGCGTTTCCTTCTTAAAAACAGCATCCGGATTATCACCCTTATCGCTCCGCCGTTGCATCGCCAGCCTGTTGTTATTTCACAAATTCTTCCACAGCCCTATGCACATCGCACCTTATATTCTTCCCCCAGTACGCATATCTCATCGCACCAGCCATCACCTACAAGTTGCCCGTCCACGCTCACGCACCGTCACTTTTTCTAATTCCTTCTTTCCTCGTGCAGCCGCAGACTGGACGGCCTTCCAAACAACGTTGCGATCATCACTTGTCCCAGTCTTTTCGCTGAAAATGTGAAAACTTTCCTGTTATTGTCAATATGCGCTTTTAATTGTTGCCACCCCTTATGTAACACCTCTCTTTTGGGGCCTTTAAGGTAATAAAATGAAATGAAAAATTCAATTTATGAGGAATAATATGCCACCCTCCGCATCCAGAACAACCTAGAGGAAAGGAAACGAGCAGCCCTACATGCCGTTGGGCTCATGGGTCAAGGCGAACCAACTTTTCAGCTCTCAATAAATCTTCTCGCTCTTCGTCCTGCTATTTATATGGTTCGGTAACACGCATTACCGAACTTCTCTTTCAGTGAAGGAATGCCGTCAACAACATTTTATTCCAGGACTTAGTGGCACACGCATCACAAAGGTGATTCCGTGTGTTCGAGAGCATAACGCTCGTTGACGGGTTATTTGAGAAGCAGCACACATTGCGATATCATTGTTGGTTAAAAGAAGATCGAAATCACTCTCCCTGCCACCTTTCACAGCGGACAAGAACGAGATCAGTGATCTTACGAGACTCTGGGCAGAACGCGTTATCGACCGTTTTACACAAGCTGGGAGCCAGAAAACCGTTCTACAGGTTATACGTCTTAGCCTGAGTGCCACCGCCTCTTCCAGGGCACAAACGTCATCTGCAATCTTTGAACATCGTTCAATGTCTCCCGCCCGGAGATGTCGTAAACGATTTCTCCTCTCGTCTTTCAGGATACAGTGCGAAATCCCGGAAGCTTCAGTATGCTCCGCCTACCACGCATGATTGCATTGAGGCTACGCTCCAGATCATTGAAACTCGTGCGGTAATCTGTTTTTTAAGCGTTCTCTTGTAGCACAAGTGTCCGATGACGTGAAATGCACTGAGCTTCACCAAATTGGATATCACGCAGCCGGTGCTTCACGTTGGGTAATCGCTTTGGAGCCTCTCTGAGAGTGCCAACATTGTATCAGCAAGCTGCTGAAAGGGTGTGAAAACAGTGAAGGGGACTCTTAACCTCTAACTTAAGGGTGTCACGCCATCGCGTGAATGGAATTATTACTCATATATGCGGAATTTGTCATTATACTTTACATTCATAAATCCCTAGAAGTCATCACACCACTCCTGGTGCAGTAGTGCCGCGGTTAAGCTATGAGCTACTGCCCTGGGATGGCAAGTGCTGCCACCGGTGGGGTTTTGCTACCCATGTTACCCATTCTGAGCGACCAATTGTTAATTTAACTGCCACGAGCCACAGTGGTTCGTTTGCTCACAATCCGGTGGGCAGGTTGTGATGACGCCACAAAGTCACATGACCAAGGTGGCCAAACTGGTTTCTTCTCCAAGACTTTTTCACTCATAAGCGCCGACGACGCCAGATATTATGCATAAAGGGAGGCTTAAAGCTATCGCTTATACACCCTCAACGATTTGTCGTATTATGCAACCTCCGAAGTCAGGCATGTCGGGCATGACATGCCGTGTTTTAGGCGTGAGAATGTGGCCATATTGGTTGGAAACCAAAAAGAAAGAAAAATACTGACTCTTCGCGAGTGGTGACCTTATACCTTAAGGCAATGAAGCAATTTGATATATACTCGGATATAAATGAGGAATGCTGCTTCAAATGCCACTGAAAGCAGGTCCTACACCCGATGCAGTCGACCGGTTCCCATGACATCAAGGTTTCACTCCAGCAGAGGCTGGGCAAAAACAAAAAGGAGATGGTCATTTCACACTGTGTAATGAGGCACGGACTTTTCATGCCTTGAAAACACTGCAACCTCTCTCCAACTCCCCTGCACCTCTCCGCACCCCTAGCCTGAACTTTAGAAAACCGCTTCTCACCAAACGGAGACAAAGAACCATCCCCTTTTCTGTCTGCCTAGCCTGTGGTGCTTTGAAACGGTGACGCCATGAAAACCGGTCGATGATATTTGCTTGAGGGCCTCTTTTGAGGGATATTCGCCACTGCCGTATTGATGTTTATAGACTACAGTTTTGATATAGAACACTTTAAACACCCTCACTAACCGACAGCTTTTATCATTGTCAACATTAACTGTGATTTCCACAACACGACACAACGAGAGATGCTCGTGAAGAAAATGGCAGTGGTAGCTACCTACATGACAAACTGTTGTTGTTGTTGCTGCTGCGACTGCGGGAAGAAAGAAGAAGAACGTGCACCGGCCTGGCCTTTGGCTCAAGCTGAGCAACAATCGCTGCCACTTGCCGACAGTAGGAGAGTTGAAGGAGATGTGAGACTGAGAGGAAAGATTGAAAGAAAGGACGCACGTCGCAACAGCCGCGTCATCTGAAGCGACGACGGCGGTTTAGCAACTGATACTTCCGGTGAGAGAGCACTCGCAACATTTGTGAGAGCCCTTAGACCCAAGACCCGTAAGGCCAGGAAGCCACCTCTGATATGCCAAACTGTCTGGCAAATCGAATTATCTTTGTGACGACGCTTGAAGGTGAAAGGAATAACTACCATGTTGTTGCTGGCGATTCAACAAGAGAAACAGTCAGTACTCAATTGTTCTATCGTATTTTCATTGGTCTTGGCAAGTTACACACTTGCACAGGTGAAACACTTGCTCACGCACACCGGCATTTCAATCTGGTCTCTTATCAGATGGAACGTTGGACCAGTTGGAGGCTGCTCATGATGGAAATACATGGGCGCAAACTAAACGAGGGAGAAAGAAAAAAATACACAGGACACGCGCCCTCTTGTGTCTTCGTTTTCTTTGTGCCTCGTTTAGATTATTAGGAACTAGAGAGAAATACATGGGCGCAAACTAAAGGGGGACAAAGAATAAGAAGACACCCGACGGAGCGTGTCCTGTCTTCTTTACATTTGTCTCCCGTTTAGTCCGCGCCCACGTACTTCCATCTAGTCTCTCATCTACAATTTAGGTGAAAGTAATGCTGCAGGTTGGCTGTGAAGCATAGGCACTTCTATGACGGAAAACGTCACTCTTTAACGACGAAAAGATTTATATTGGCTGATATGCCCTGCCGCAGGGCAGTCAGCAGGTATCGTGTTAACATCAAAACCAAGATCCCATCGTGCGTCTCTCGCTTTTAGCTTAGGTTTTAAGTTATATTATTAACTGTGATCCACAAGTCTTGGGCGCCACAGGTTTGCTACTGAAAAGTAAGACTAGATGACAATGATGAAATCATTAGGCGCATAACTCTACGTGAAATGTCAGTGAGTCTATGAAGTAGTTGCGGTGCCATCCGCTAACCTTTTCTTAGATAAACCGCAGCGCTGCATCTTGACATGGGACGCGTACACAGGAATAGGAACCTGCTTTGCAAAAGAGCTTTCCGTCACGTTACTTCAACTTCTTAAATTATCGCTTCCCGGTCGAGGTAAGATGAGCAAACGAATGAATATGCAGTTGTGTTGGTTACTTCGAAGCTGTGCAAGAGAAGTACATATGTTTTTTTAGTTTATTTTTCTAATCATTGATTTATCGCACTCGAAAAAAAAATCAAAGGGGAGTTCAAATAACCTGAACATAATAGCACATGCAGAGAGTCACTTCGAGTCTGACCTCATTTCGCGAGTTTTAAAACTAATCTTGTGTTCTGTTTCATGAAATTAAAAAGCTCCGAAGCATCAGCAGCACACTAGTTAAATAGTTAGTTACTCGTCCTCCATTCTTCTAACTTGCATATATTTGTCAACTGACAGGACTGCTCAAACTTTACCTGCATATATTTATTTTTCCTTTAACCAATCTTAGAACTCGCTATTAGTAGCATGCGCAATGAGCTTTACAAATTGAAGAAATACGTTTTGCTTTGTTTACTGAACCCTACGTATAGGTAACTAGGCCTCGTAGCACTAAGGATGAATTTTATCACAACTCTTCATAGTACCATGATGACTGTTGAAACGAATGCACTGTTTTCGTCGTCAACTCATTTTTTTTTAGTTTTTAGCAACCGGTTCACCGGTTCAAGTACGAACGAAATAAAACCTTAATCCCAAACAAAAAGCCCTTGCAAAGCTCACTTCTCCTCCATGCAGAGTTTAAATTGTCCAATACGTAACCAGGTGCCTCACTTAAGCTCGAAACTAAAATGACGTGCACGTGGAACGTATCTATCATTCCATTAAGAAGCTGCCGTCAGCATCTCCCTGAACGCTAAGCTCGCCTCATAGAAAACGCTCAAACGTAGAAGAAGGCAACTGCGAAAGAAAGGAACACAACTTAAACAAGAAAAATGGCACTCCCGCTGGCGCGCAGGCGCCTCCTGTTGGACGCACCGTGAGGCTTCGCAGGGACAGACTGCAACTGGCGGCAGGGAATAGAGAGAGAAAGAGGGTGTCCGGGATGCGGGGAGAGGATGGGGATCGGGAAGAGATGAGCGGGAGAGAAGCGGAGTGGGGGGAGCGAGGAAGAGGGGTTGAAGCCGGCGGGGCGGCGCGCCGTTCGGCTCCTAACGCAATCGGGCCGGCCGAGAACTGCGGCCGCAAGTTTCCACGCAGAGATGTCGTGCGCTCTGGTAGCGCCGTCGAAGCGGCTGTTCGGGGCTTACGCTGCTCGCGCTGCCAACGCCGGCGCCAACGCTACTCTCCGCTCGTGCGGTGAGTGCACCTGAGAGCACCGGCTGCATTCCACCAGCGCGCTCACCACTTCGATTGACTTTTCGTCGCAAGGCAGCTGTACTTTTGCTCAAGTCTGCACGGAGGGGTTTGTTTTTGCGACACGGGTGCAACACCAGGAACCAAGCACTGAGCCTCCGTCTGGTCAACTTGTTTCTAGCGGAGGTACTCTACTCTGTACCGAGAAGGGCTGCGGTTTTTCTTCTGCGTGCATCGCGAAACCGTTTTTGCGAGCAGTGACTGATTTGAAGAGAGGTGGGAGCTGCAGATGAGCGCTATGTTTATAGGACTTTTTGGAACAGGTTTGTGTGAGATGGCACTTGATACGTTATGCCTGCAGACGGTTTATAAAAGACTCTGTGCAGTCCTGCAGTGGGCTTGTTCGAAAGAATGTGTTCACTTTTGTTGAGCCAGCAAGTTTTGTTCTCGCGAAGGATCACGAATATAAAGTGGAATATCACTAACTCACGCCCAATCTTACGAAAGTCCGCTGCTAAAGTATTGTTGTAGGACATTACAACTTCTCAACCACTAAAATTAAAAAAAAATTCGTTATAATGTTTAATAACGTTTGAAAATCTTCTGCGCACCACCAAGTAAATGTTTCTTTCTTGCCTTCAGAAAATGCATACTGTTATTTGAAGGAAAAGGTTAGTTACTTCGGGTACCTGCCAGAACCTTTTTCACGTCAATTTCTCTGCAGATAAAGCATACAAAAATGTAGAGTTTGGGATATGTGCAAACTGGGCGAAACAAGATTATGGGAATAAAATATAAGGCTTTTTTACATATATTATTGTCCTCTCGTTCCACGCTGCACAAACAAAAAGGAAAGTTGTTGACCGGGTTTTAAATGACCAGAAAACGCTTCACCACCTTTTATTCCGAAAGGGACAAAGGACTACCTTCTATAAGGTGAGCCTAAACGGCGAAGCTTTCTGCGCAATACATAATATCAGACCCTTTCAGCACTGAAATAAAATGTAGCAAAAGCATTAAAATACCTTCAGAAAAAGATTTGCATCAGCGAGGCGCCATTGTGGCTGCAGCATGCTCTAAATTACCTTCACTCAAAGGGCAAAAATGAAATACACGCTTCGAAAAAGAAATAAACTGCCTTACTCTCCATGGTTGTGCTTTCATCCTGTTGCGTCCAACCTCTGCGTTTAAAGAAATACAACACGATAGTCCTTGGTCCTGTTTGACACCAACATCATTCATTGCTCATGAAGGCACTCGCAGTGGTGACTGTACGGTCATCTCAAGGAGCGTTTTTGCTCGTGTGAGCAAGAAGCGTTTTTTGATATTTGAACAACGCCGGCGCCGCTGATTCCCAAGCTTTGCCAAAACTCTTGGAACAAACAAGTTATACACAGTGCTCGAAGCAAAAACATAATTCGATAACCACGATTACTAGGCTTCAGCGACGAATAACAGTAATCTCGCTCTTGTGACCTCCGAAGAGCACATTCAGGCGAAACGGGAAACTCAATTCTATGATCAAGAACAGCCTCTTTGCTAGAAAAACAAGATTAGAATTTACACAATTACCAGCATGTGTGCGAGCAGCAAGGATGATGGGGATAAAGGTATGCAATAGAGTGCCCGTCAAAATGAAAAAAAGGCCGTCAACAAACACTGTACGCGTAGCCTATGCAGAATCCCCTACCGCGAAATTCCTGCGAAGTGAACCTTTGCTGCTTGTCGTGCAGTGCACATAGTATTAGATGCGATTTCTTGCGTCTGTAAAGAATTTGAGGCCGTGAAAGTAACCTGATTTTGGGCTTCCTAGACATGGGCAGTCGTACATGAGGGGCCCTGGGTCGCTTCCAGGCCAGAACATTTCAGCGCATTTTTTAACAGTTCAACTGACAATAGGATATAGCTGCCTTAAGTTTGAGCTCGCTATGTACTTATTTCAATGACACACAGCTGTTCATCCCGAGTACTTTTGTCTCACGGTTGTCTCAGGTGAACGTTTTGGTCCATTTTATTTATATAATGACAGTTGTCCCTGCGCCATACGATAATTAAAATATTACAGCAACTGAGCTTTGCTGCTCAGTCAGTTCTTGAATGAGGCACAACTTTATTAACTGCAGCAAGGAAAATAAAAAAGAAGGAAGAAACTGACAGGACGATTACCACTGTGTAATGCGAGATTTAATGACAGCTGTAACGTATTTGAATTTTTAGTAGATTGAGCAAATTGATTTGAGAGTGAAATGCATACATGGTAGGTACATTTATATATCTCTCTTTTTATTTGCAGACATACTAGCTCATTCTTTAGCGCTTCTGTCCAAGTTCATGAGAGTTACGAAGGAGGCCTTATGACCTGATGAGTGGCAGGAGAGGCTTTCAGGGTCTTGGACCATTGCCTGATTCTTAGAGACGAAGTGTATGCAAGTGTTTCAGGAGGTCGACACAGCAGTGGAGGAGTTACGAGAGAGACGAAGTAAGCTGTCAGACGTGACGTCACTAGATTTGTACCCCTCAATTTGGTGCGTTACCATTACTCGTTTCAGTGGCGTTAAGAGTCACGTCAGTGCAACACTTCTCCATTCCAGTTGTTGCCACAAAACACTTATCCTCATTACTACTGCTACTGCTACTAGGGCGGAAAGCCCAAGGAAGAGGCCTTTAACACCTGCTGCTTTAGAACAAGTATGAGTTTCCAGTGAAAGCGAGCAACATGATTATAAGCTTCACTGCGCTTTAGTTCTTAAAATTATTATTAGAGAAAAACACTGCTTAAACCCTGAAAATGGAAATTCCCTCAAGAGAAACATTGATAAATAACTTAAAACTGTGGCATGTCGGCAATACAAGAGAAATTAGTGAAGACTGATAAGGCGTAGGTATTGGCTAGCTGGTAATCCATTCTAGACAACAACGCGCGTGGAAAACGACGAAGACAAAAAAATACAGACAAGCGTTTGTATGTAGCAAGGAAATAACTCAGGAAAGGCGGGGACGTTACATTTTTAAAGCCGCTCCCCTCAGCATCCCCCACCCCCCTATTGGGCCACCGTCTCGACGCGTTTGCGCGTGCTCAGCAGACAATGTAGCAGACGACGGCGCTGCGCCAAGTGTTACAATTGGCTCCGCCGTCGGCCATAGGCTCCCAGCAGTCCTTGCGAAAGCGCGTGACTTCCGGCACACCTTTTCGCGTGCAGCTCCGATAGCGAGGGCCTCTCTTGAGCTTTCGTTCCTTCATGAGTGTTTGTGTTTTTTCTATTCTACGCAGTTTTTGTGCGCTTTGTTGTCAATAATGGGAAAAGAAGTTTTAAAACACCAGGCGACCAAATACATTTAGGAATGTTTACGCTTTAGGATAAAAAATTAGCAGCTCATTTAAATGAAGCGTTTCTCTTAATAAAAAGAAAAAAATAATCAAATAATTATGAATCGACACCCAAAGGCAGGACGTTGTTTTAGTGACCTTGTATGTCTTGTTCACTTGATACAGCTTGCGGTGAAAAGCCACAAAAATCGAAGATTTTCCCAGCTGTTCGCGTTGCCTGCGAACCGTTGCCAACACCATACCCGAGCAGTCGATGAAGCTTGCAGTCGAGGAAGAGAACGCACTAAAAAAATCTCTATATTACAGAGCAAGTAGATAACTTCCCCAAAACTACGGCTTGGTAGGGTGGCCCAGGTTACGTAGAGAGACGAACAGGAGACATCGCTTTCATGTTCATCTAAAACTGGCCCTCCCAAACAGAATCCCACAAACTAGCTTTGAAACCTGTGATTCTGAAACACTACAGCACGCGCGGGCGTAAATGTCTATGCTTATCTTTTAACTATTCCATGATCATTATGACTATGCCAAGAATTTTACTACGTTTCAGCCAATCTATGTGCATGTCTTAACAGTAACGATTTGGTGATTATGTGAGCGCTATTAAAGAAGAGCTTAATTATGGAGTTATTGCGAGTGTCAATTATACTTACGGAGCGTGCACATCGACGTGTGGAGAATTTGTTTTCAATTATTTAATATGGTATATTAAAAAGCTTGATCATCTGCCCAGTCAGCAGGCGTTGCCTGTAAAGCGTAAGTATATTAAAAAGCTTGATCATCTGCCCAGTCAGCAGGCGTTGCCTGTAAAGCGTACCATGATGCAATTAAGATCTGCGAGCAAGAAGCAAAGGGAAAGGAGGTGGAATGAGCGTCACAGTCAGCATTTGCCGCCTGTAAAGCGTGCTCTATTGCAAGTGTGAAGCTAGTGCAAGAAAGCTAAATGCCAGGACAGAGGTGACGGACAAAGTAATGTGAAGCAGCGTCGCCTGTAAAGTGTGCTCTCTTGCATGTGGAATCCTACTGCCGGAAAGCCCAAACACAGGAGATAAAAAAAAGAGAAATGACCACAGCTGTTGCAATCAACCCAAAAGCGTTCACAGGACTGCTAGTGAGTGACTGGATGACATATATTTGTGAAAGAAAAGAGTCCAGAGAAAAAGAGATCAGCCCATCCTTTTCAAAAGGCTGATAATATGACAGTTGAAAAGTAGATAGCAGTAAAAGTACTTTATTAAATTTTTACGTTATTAAATTTATTTAAAGAAGAAACTCTCATATATTCTATATCTTCATAGCAGTAATCTGAGCTCGCCACAAGGGGTCATTTGCATATAGATCGTCTTATGAGGCTTCACTAAAAAAAACGAAAACAATCTAACCGCTGAAGAAAACCGCGTCAAACCAATTAGATTTTTGTTTACTGCGCTCTATGTGAACGAGAAAACTCCATAATCCATCAAGCTCCTCTATGCTCTCTATACGAGCTTACACGGTTCCAGAAAATCAGATTTTACTCCTGTTTCATCGTGTATAACTCCTTTGTTGCACTATTACTACTTAAATGCGCTGCGCTTTTTGCGGCGTAAATTTCTTCCTTGAACGTCTTTCCTTGCGTATCTTAAACAGAAACCTAATTATCACTTTATTTATAGCTCTTCCCGCGCAGTAACTATCGAGCGGCGAATGATGGCTAATATTTAAGTACATCATTATCATCAGCCCGACTAAGTACATGTGTTTCGTATTTCACGACAATGAAAATGTGTGTCAATTGGCCGAAACATTATTGTTATTCGAAGTGAGTGTTAACGTACCACCAAGCCGGTTTATGATATAGCAAGTTGTTTTTTTATACTCAGTTGTCCTATCAGACAACGTCCTGTAGCTTTTGAAATCTATGCGCGGTTCTCCACCTTCTCAAGGGAACGTCGATTACTCAAGATATAAAATAAGGAATAGGCAGTGGATTAACCTAGCTGTAAATTGTACAGCATCGTTGCAAGAACAGCGTAAACATAAATTCATGTATCCGCTAACGCTGCATATAGGTTTACTTACTACGACTTAAATAAGAGCAGCACCAAAATGTTCAATATGCATAAAACTGAGGTCATAAATTCTTAACAAACGAAACTTCTCTTTGGACAAGAATACAGCGGAAAATATCCAAGATAATTGCAGGTTTCAAACTATTTCTCACAAAGGAGGGAGCTCGAAAGTTACCGTGCTGGCTAAATCATTTCATATCTGGTATTATCCCTTCAACATACAATGTTGATTGCATGCAAGCATTGCATGAGTTTATCAACGTGTTGTATTCTCATTTTACCGGTTGAAACCTTAACGAGCCGCTACCTTCGCTGCTTTGCCAATGTTCAGATCGAAACCCTTAGAAACACGTGCCCAATACACGTGTCCATTTCTCATGCGAGGTTAAATTAGCATTACAGAATGATGCCTGCGCAGTGGAAAAAAATAGGAACCATTTAACAATCACACAAAATATTCGTGCTTTGGTGGTAAAAAATTTTTCTGATGGTTTTAATGTTTTTGTTTGGAACAGTAGTTATTTTTATTTTTCTAGTGAGCAATTCGGTAGTACTTATTCGGTAGTATTTAAATGTCGTAACTACATAATATTTTGTTACTACTGCAAACGCTGTCGGTGTTGCTAATAGTTTTTTGTGAGAAATATTAGAGAAAATCTTCTCTATTAGAGGAGAAATATACTCTTCTGTTGTTTTTTACTGGATGTGGTTATATAAAAAAGGCGCAAAATTAAAAAAGGCAATTTCAGTGAAAGCAGGAAGCCACTCTTGCCGCCAAATTATTTTAAAGCACTTGTGCTTTGTGCTTGCGTCAACAGAACCGCTTTGTTTCACTTCGCACATGTACGGTTATGCTCTGCTTCTTTGTTCCTTCTTTTTTGTTGTGACGGCGATTTGCCCTGATCTGTATCTTTCATGTATTATATATAAACTGCTGTTTGTCAATGACATATGTACTTCTCCCCCCCCCCCCCCCCCCACTGTAATGCCAAACTGGCGCTGTGGGTACTGTGATAAAAAAAACTAAAAAAGGGCTCTTGTTATTTTCTGCGTATTTATTTTCGCCAATGGTACCATCACGGAAAAGCACACGCCTTACACTTGATACCCGATAAACCACTAAACTAGATTGCCAGCGCCCAAACAGCATAAAGTGCGTGCCTAAATTTATAGCAAGGTAGGTATGTGCAGCACCTTTTCCTGGCATGCAGCTGCGTCTGAGCTTCATTCATATCCCCGACTACGAAATTCCGGAGCCCGTTTTATTTTCTTATTTGTTACTGCACACCGTCGCCTCGATCTGAGATGCATGTGTAGCGGTTCCGGCATGTTTGTTCACAGGGGAGAACGCGAAAGACTTTTTGAAAGCCTTTGCAACTCAACTTGAGTGCAGTTTATTTTTTTTTAAGAGCAGAGCCTCTATATAGACGTAAAACTTGTTCGGCTTAGCAGACTATAAAATATAAGTAAATTGCTTTTTGCACAAACTCTGTTGCATGACGATATTGGCGAACACAACGTTCCTCTCGAAAGTTAGATTGGTGGCCTGTTTCGTGAAGAAAGCGATAGCCGGCCATACTACTGCCTGCAAGTGAAGCTACATGGACGTGCATGCGACACCTACGTTCCATAATATCTCTTGCCCAGCTGGAGCTGCGTGATTTAGCTTGCCTTGCTATGTAGTGAGCAGTCTGAGTTCTCCGGAAAAGATTGGCAAGCCGTGTGCCTCTTCGGTAAATATTCGAAAGAATAGACTGCCCGATTCACATACAGACCAATGCTACCAGTAAACGAAGTGAACAAGGATATAGTTTGTAGTTTCTTTCCTTTCTCTGGCAGCACGATTCAGATTTTTTACTGCAAAGTTTTGACAGCCCTTGTGCCGTCAAGTACCGAATGTAATGAAAGCTTAATGGTGCTGCCTAGGAAGCGTAATAGCGTCCTAGCAGCTCGTTGAAGTGGAGTGCTCCGATTAATGAGTTCAGTATTACGTTAACGTTTATCGTTCACTTAAGAACAACACCAACAGGAGATGTGGAGCAGGTAGAAAATAACTGGGAAGCATTACAAAGAAAAAGTTAAATTAGGTGAGTTTAATGGTTGGATTTCAAATATCGCTAGTTTATTTTCTCCACAAACTGAAAGACGAGAGGATGCCGTAAAGAGAAGTCGTGAACATGAAGAAAACAGGAAGTGAAATCTATTATATTCATTTCTATTTCACACAAAAATTGATACAGATCTACAAACTTGTCAGCATTATTAATGATATGGAGTCATCAGAAATTATGACAGAATGACGCACTTAAAGTGGAGCACTATTTCCCGCTACATTACTAAGTTAAAGGACAGAGTAAAACTGCTATGACAAGTATGGCGCTTTAGCCGGCTTATGAGTAAAGGGTCAGGGTAAAAGGATTAACCTTTAACAGCGTTGGCTCTCATTCATCACGTCTCGAGATATTGTGGGGTCTGCTACCACCCTTAGATCACAGCACCATCTCTAGCAGCAATTCGAAAACAGCACATCTCGCATTGCGACTTGTAGCACCATCTACAATAGCATTGTAGAAACAACCACCTGCCGGGTGCCAATGATGACGTCACGGTCCAATATGGTGGATAGAGGGGAACTATGTGGCGTCCAAGATGGCGGCCATTAAAATTTTTTGTGCCCTCCCATCCCTCTAACCCCTCCTCCCCCCCCCCCCCCCAAAAAAAAAGGATATCCTATATAGGAAGGAAAACTGTCCGTAACGGGACCGCTATATGTGTATATATTCATTCCGCTATATATATTGCCGCGAATATTTCCAGTGTTTGTTCGTTTTTCAAATCTGCCGCGACACCACCTTATCGCTTTGTTTGCGACGCAAGAAGCGACTAGATTTATCTCGATTGATCGCAGCCAGGCAAAGCTGATTCTACGTTGTTCCGGAATGTTCTAGTAACTTTGCGCCCTTTATCTCGAATGTTCGCTATCAGCTTTAAATTGAGCACGGCCGACAGCGGCGGGCATTCTGTTCGACGACCGCCGAGCACGCTTGTCGCTTCGCCGCCGCCGAGTGATTCAGTCCATTTTGGGTGCAAGTCAGCCCAATAAACAGTTCTTTTACAAGACCCTTTCGTCCGTCTTCATCGCTGCTTCGACTGCCGTCACCACTACGTGACATCTGGTGGAGGTGCGGGGTAGCCTTTTATGTTCCGGACGCCCCCTTCAAGTCGTGAAGCCAGCCCTGAGCGCTTCGCACCCGAGGACGAGCCAACAGCTCAGCGAGCCAGCCGACGTCTCCAGGGAGAGGAGCCTGAGTTTGGGAAACTGCCGGACCGCACCAGACAGCGAAAAGACGCTGCTACGAGCACCGCAACCTCGCCGAAGATGTCGACACCGATCATACTGCAGCAGCCGCGGGTGCCGCCAACTTTCAGTGGATCCCTAGTCGAAGACCCTGAAGAATGGTTGGACGAATTTGAGCGCGTGGCGTCATTCAACAAGTGGGATGATGCGGCTAAGATTGGACACGTTTTTTTCTCATTGGATGGCTCCGCACGCACGTGGTACGAAAACTACGAGTCGTCCCTTACGACATGGGAGCTATTCAAGAGAGAACTATTGAAGGTATTCACGAGTGTCGTGAGGAAAGAAAGAGCCGAACGACTCCTCGAGTCCAGGATCCAGCTTCCGAATGAGCCCATCCGCGGTTACGTCGAGGAGATGAAGCGCCTATTTCGCCGCGCCGATCCCGGGATGACCGAGGAAAAGAAAGTTCAGTTTTTAATGCGTGGCGTAAAAGAACAACTCTTTGCAAGCCTCGTCCGCCAGCCGCCAAAAACAGTCGAGGAGTTTATGCAAGAAGCCTGCACGATTGAGAAGACTCTCGACGTTCGAGCTCGGCAGTACAATCGCCCTTCCTCTGCCTGTGCAATCCGTTCGGACACGCCGGCCACCACCAGTGACAGCTTGCGGGATGTTATCCGCGAAATCGTCCGAGAGGAGCTACGCCGATTACTGCCATCTTCCCCACAGCCACAAGCAGCGACTCTGATGGATGTGGTACGGGAAGAAGTGCAACAGGCACTTGGCACCCCGACGGCCACAGAACCCCAGGCCATGACCTACGCCGCTGCAGTAAGTACTGCTCAGCCCCAGCGACAACCCCCACGTCCTCCCCGAGATGAGCCAATCGTTCCACAACGCCGCCTCCCAGACCCCGCCCGCCCAGCCTATGACCGACGCTCAAGCCCCAGGAAATGCGACGCCTGGAGGACTTCCGACAACCGGCCGTTGTGCTTCCATTGCGGTGAGGCCGGCCATATTCTTCGTCACTGCCCGTACCGACGTATCGGTCTTCGAGGATTTGCCGTTAACGCCCCACGACCACGCTTCGGACAACGTCCGCACGAAATCGACGAGTACCTGCGTCGAGAAGACTACACGCCGAACCGCTTTTCGCGCTCACCATCGCCGTCAACCTCGCACTTTGCGTCGCCACGCCGCAGCTACGCAGCCGCGGTACGAGGAAGGTCGCCCAGCCCCCGTAGGGGAAACTAAAGGCAGCAACCTCTGGAGGTGAGGTTGCTCACGAGCTAAACGCCGAAGATCCTCCACCGACCACGCCCCATGAAGACGCTGCACCCGCGACGCCGCATGAAGAACCGACCCTCGCTGCACCGACGCCGCACACTATGAGAACCTCGACCACGACGCAAGCTACCTTGAAATCGACGCCGCCACCCAGAGGAGCTTCGACCACACGCCCAACCCGTGACTCGCATACGCGACGAAGCCGTGACCCGACGCCGAGAGCGACATGCAATGTAAGAGCCAGGACCTCCGACCTAGAAGTGACTATCGACGGCCGGAAAGTTACCGCTCTAGTCGACACAGGAGCCGATTACTCGGTGATGAATGGAACATTCGCCGCGCAGCTCAGAAAAGTCACAACGGCTTGGGACGGCCCACAAATTCGCACCGCTGGGGGCCACCTCATTACGCCATCAGGACGATGCACAGCGCGAGTGACTGTCAAAGGACATACCTATCCTGCGACCTTTGTTGTGCTACCGCAATGCTCCCGCGAAGTGATCTTGGGTATGGATTTCCTTAATGAGCATCAGGCGATCATCGACCTGCGATCCAAGCTGATCACGCTTTCGACAGACGAAGCCATCGCTTCGATGAAAACTCGGGAAAATCACGTTGCCCTAAGTGTCCTGGAGGAAGAAGTGAGCGTCCCACCCCGTTCAAGCGTTATCGTGACCGTAGGCGCCACGGAAGCCATAAACACTGAAGCCATCATCGAGGGGAACATGCAGTTGCTACTAGACCGAGGAATCAGCATCGCAAGAGGCATCGCACATTTCCGCAATGGCCAGGCCGAAGTACTGCTGACTAACTTCAGCGAAGAATACCGGCATATTAACAGAGGAACGACGATTGCTTTCTACGACGAAATATCTGACGTACGAGATTCCTTCGCCCTCTCCGACCCCTCCGCAGAAGATCCGCCTGACCAAGAGAACTCGCCCACTTTCGACATCAACCCAGCCCTGCACCGGAACAGACAAGACCAGATCCGCAATCTGCTTCAAAACTACAGTGAGTGCTTTTCGACATCGCCGAAGGTGCGACAGACGCCAATTGCCAAGCATCGCATTATAACGGATCAACACGTCGGACCTCTCCGTCAAAGCCCCTACCGTGTGTCTCCACGAGAACGACAAGCCATCCGGGACCAAGTCGAAGAAATGCTTCGCGACGAAGTCATCCAGCCTTCAAACAGCCCATGGGCGGCACCGGTTGTTCTAGTGAGAAAGAAAGACGGCGCACTTCGATTCTGCGTGGATTACCGCCGCTTGAACAACATAACAAAAAAGGACGTCTAGCCCCTCCCCCGCATCGACGACACACTGGACCGCCTCTGCAACGCCAAATATTTCTCATCGATGGACCTCAAGAGCGGCTACTGGCAAATTGAGGTCGACGAAAGAGATCGCGAGAAGACAGCATTCATAACTCCGGATGGGCTGTTTGAGTTCAAAGTGATGCCATTTGGTCTCTGTTCCGCACCAGCGACGTTTCAGCGAGTAATGGATACTGTGCTGGCAGGCCTGAAGTGGAAAATTTGTCTGGTATATTTAGATGACGTCGTTGTCTTCGCCTCGAACTTTGAAGAGCACCTCAAAAGACTTCGGACAGTACTAGACGCAATCAAGTCGTCCGGCCTAACCTTGAAAGCAGAGAAATGCCACTTTGCCTACGAAGAGCTGCTGTTTCTAGGCCACATCGTTAGCAAGGAAGGAGTACGCCCAGACCCGCAGAAAACAGCTGCTATTGAACAGTTTCAACCGCCCGCCGATAAGAAAGCAGTGCGCAGATTTCTCGGACTATGCGCATATTACCGACGATTTGTGAAAAACTTTTCGCGCATCGCCGAGCCCCTGACCCAACTGACGAAGGCAGACGTGCCGTTTAAATGGGAAGCGCCGCAAGCAGAAGCCTTCAAGGAACTTCAGCGTCGTTTACAGTCCCCACCGATCCTTGCGCATTTTGATGAAAACGCCGATACTGAAGTTCATACCGACGCAAGCAGCGTGGGACTAGGCGCCGTTCTCGTTCAAAAAAGTGACGGGCTGGAGAAGGTCATCGCATACGCTAGCCGTTCCCTTTCCAAGGCCGAGGCTAACTATTCGACCACTGAGAAGGAGTGCCTTGCCATCATCTGGGCTACGTCGAAATTCCGCCCCTACCTCTACGGACGGCCGTTCAAGGTGGTCAGCGACCACCACGCGCTCTGCTGGCTTGCCAATTTGAAGGATCCCTCTGGCCGACTCGCTCGATGGAGTCTGCGTCTCCAGGAATTTGACGTCACCGTCGTTTACAAGTCCGGACGCAAGCACACTGACGCCGATTGCCTCTCACGAGCCCCTGTAGATGCACCGCCGCTGGACGACGATGAGGACGCCTTCCTGGGACCCATCAGCGCAAGCTCTTTTGCTCAGCAGCAACGCTCGGACCCCAACCTAAATGGCCTCATCGAGTACCTGGAAGGCAAGGTTTCTTCACCCCCCGCTTCATTCAAGCGAGGACTGTCTTCTTTCTGTGTGCAGAATGAGGTCCTTGTGAAGAAGAACTTTACAGCGAACAAAACAGCCTACCTCCTTGTTGTTCCTACTTGTCTCCGCGAAGAAGTTCTACAGGCTTCACACGACGAGCCGACAGCTGGACATCTCGGGTTTACTCGCACCCTCCGCCGCATTCAAGACAAGTATTACTGGCCCCGACTGTCTGCCGATGTCGCACGCTATGTGAAAACATGCCGAGATTGTCAGCGACGAAAGACTCCTCCCACACGACCAGCAGGATTTCTGAACCCCATTGAACCTCCCTCAAGACCCTTTCAGCAGATTGGCATGGACTTGCTTGGCCCTTTTCCAACGTCAACATCTCGAAATAAGTGGATCATCATAGCGACCGACTACCTGACCCGCTACGCCGAGGCGAAAGCCCTACCGAATGGAACAGCAGCAGAAGTGGCCAAATTTTTCGTGGAGTGCATTCTTCTTCGACACGGCGCCCCCGATGTGCTCATCACGGACAGAGGAACAGCATTTACGGCGGAACTCACGCAAGCCATCCTGCGCTACAGCCAAACCAGCCACCGGAGGACAACTGCATACCATCCACAGACCAACGGACTGACCGAGCGCCTGAACAAAACCATCGCCGATATGCTCGCTATGTATGTCGATGCCGAACATAAAACCTGGGATGTCATCCTGCCTTACGTCGTCTTCGCCTACAACACCGCAGTGCAGGAGACCACCCAGATGACGCCTTTTAGGCTCGTCCATGGCAGGGATGCCACGACCACGCTAGACGCCATGCTGCCCAACGTTACAGAAGAAGAGAACGTCGACGTTGCCGCCTACCTTCAACGCGCAGAAGAAGCTCGAAGGCTTGCCCGATTACGGATCAAAGATCAGCAGCGGTCCGACGCCAGACGCTACAACCTACGAAGACGCAACGCGGAATACAAGCCAGGAGACCAAGTCTGGGTGTGGACACCCATTCGCCGCCGTGGATTGAGTGAAAAGCTTTTGCGCCGCTATTTCGGTCCGTACAAGGTTCTTCGTGGGCTGGGTGAACTGGATTATGAAGTCATTCCTGACGCAATGACTGCATCCCAGCGACGCCGCGTACGACCAGAAGTTGTCCATGTAGTCCGTCTGAAGCCGTATTATGCGCGCTAAAGGCCGCTGCATTTCCATGCTCTATTTTCGCAAGATCCGTTTTTTTCCCTTACTAGTCGCATTATTTGTTTTCATGCATCGGGTCGATGCTGCTTTGAGAGGGGAGTAATGCCGCGAATATTTCCAGTGTTTGTTCGTTTTTCAAATCTGCCGCGACACCACCTTATCGCTTTGTTTGCGACGCAAGACGCGACTAGATTTATCTCGATTGATCGCAGCCAGGCAAAGCTGATTCTACGTTGTTCCGGAATGTTCTAGTAACTTTGCGCCCTTTATCTCGAATGTTCGCTATCAGCTTTAAATTGAGCACGGCCGACAGCGGCGGGCATTCTGTTCGACGACCGCCGAGCACGCTTGTCGCTTCGCCGCCGCCGAGTGATTCAGTCCATTTTGGGTGCAAGTCAGCCCAATAAACAGTTCTTTTAGAAGACCCTTTCGTCCGTCTTCATCGCTGCTTCGACTGCCGTCACCACTACGTGACATCTGGTGGAGGTGCGGGGTAGCCTTTTATGTTCCGGACGCCCCCTTCAAGTCGTGAAGCCAGCCCTGAGCGCTTCGCACCCGAGGACGAGCCAACAGCTCAGCGAGCCAGCCGACGTCTCCAGGGAGAGGAGCCTGAGTTTGGGAAACTGCCGGACCGCACCAGACAGCGAAAAGACGCTGCTACGAGCACCGCAACCTCGCCGAAGATGTCGACACCGATCATACTGCAGCAGCCGCGGGTGCCGCCAACTTTCAGTGGATCCCTAGTCGAAGACCCTGAAGAATGGTTGGACGAATTTGAGCGCGTGGCGTCATTCAACAAGTGGGATGATGCGGCTAAGATTGGACACGTTTTTTTCTCATTGGATGGCTCCGCACGCACGTGGTACGAAAACTACGAGTCGTCCCTTACGACATGGGAGCTATTCAAGAGAGAACTATTGAAGGTATTCACGAGTGTCGTGAGGAAAGAAAGAGCCGAACGACTCCTCGAGTCCAGGATCCAGCTTCCGAATGAGCCCGTCCGCGGTTACGTCGAGGAGATGAAGCGCCTATTTCGCCGCGCCGATCCCGGGATGACCGAGGAAAAGAAAGTTCAGTTTTTAATGCGTGGCGTAAAAGAACAACTCTTTGCAAGCCTCGTCCGCCAGCCGCCAAAAACAGTCGAGGAGTTTATGCAAGAAGCCTGCACGATTGAGAAGACTCTCGACGTTCGAGCTCGGCAGTACAATCGCCCTTCCTCTGCCTGTGCAATCCGTTCGGACACGCCGGCCACCACCAGTGACAGCTTGCGGGATGTTATCCGCGAAATCGTCCGAGAGGAGCTACGCCGATTACTGCCATCTTCCCCACAGCCACAAGCAGCGACTCTGATGGATGTGGTACGGGAAGAAGTGCAACAGGCACTTGGCACCCCGACGGCCACAGAACCCCAGGCCATGACCTACGCCGCTGCAGTAAGTACTGCTCAGCCCCAGCGACAACCCCCACGTCCTCCCCGAGATGAGCCAATCGTTCCACAACGCCGCCTCCCAGACCCCGCCCGCCCAGCCTATGACCGACGCTCAAGCCCCAGGAAATGCGACGCCTGGAGGACTTCCGACAACCGGCCGTTGTGCTTCCATTGCGGTGAGGCCGGCCATATTCTTCGTCACTGCCCGTACCGACGTATCGGTCTTCGAGGATTTGCCGTTAACGCCCCACGACCACGCTTCGGACAACGTCCGCACGAAATCGACGAGTACCTGCGTCGAGAAGACTACACGCCGAACCGCTTTTCGCGCTCACCATCGCCGTCAACCTCGCACTTTGCGTCGCCACGCCGCAGCTACGCAGCCGCGGTACGAGGAAGGTCGCCCAGCCCCCGTAGGGGAAACTAAAGGCAGCAACCTCTGGAGGTGAGGTTGCTCACGAGCTAAACGCCGAAGATCCTCCACCGACCACGCCCCATGAAGACGCTGCACCCGCGACGCCGCATGAAGAACCGACCCTCGCTGCACCGACGCCGCACACTATGAGAACCTCGACCACGACGCAAGCTACCTTGAAATCGACGCCGCCACCCAGAGGAGCTTCGACCACACGCCCAACCCGTGACTCGCATACGCGACGAAGCCGTGACCCGACGCCGAGAGCGACATGCAATGCAAGAGCCAGGACCTCCGACCTAGAAGTGACTATCGACGGCCGGAAAGTTACCGCTCTAGTCGACACAGGAGCCGATTACTCGGTGATGAATGGAACATTCGCCGCGCAGCTCAGAAAAGTCACAACGGCTTGGGACGGCCCACAAATTCGCACCGCTGGGGGCCACCTCATTACGCCATCAGGACGATGCACAGCGCGAGTGACTGTCAAAGGACATACCTATCCTGCGACCTTTGTTGTGCTACCGCAATGCTCCCGCGAAGTGATCTTGGGTATGGATTTCCTTAATGAGCATCAGGCGATCATCGACCTGCGATCCAAGCTGATCACGCTTTCGACAGACGAAGCCATCGCTTCGATGAAAACTCGGGAAAATCACGTTGCCCTAAGTGTCCTGGAGGAAGAAGTGAGCGTCCCACCCCGTTCAAGCGTTATCGTGACCGTAGGCGCCACGGAAGCCATAAACACTGAAGCCATCATCGAGGGGAACATGCAGTTGCTACTAGACCGAGGAATCAGCATCGCAAGAGGCATCGCACATTTCCGCAATGGCCAGGCCGAAGTACTGCTGACTAACTTCAGCGAAGAATACCGGCATATTAACAGAGGAACGACGATTGCTTTCTACGACGAAATATCTGACGTACGAGATTCCTTCGCCCTCTCCGACCCCTCCGCAGAAGATCCGCCTGACCAAGAGAACTCGCCCACTTTCGACATCAACCCAGCCCTGCACCGGAACAGACAAGACCAGATCCGCAATCTGCTTCAAAACTACAGTGAGTGCTTTTCGACATCGCCGAAGGTGCGACAGACGCCAATTGCCAAGCATCGCATTATAACGGATCAACACGTCCGACCTCTCCGTCAAAGCCCCTACCGTGTGTCTCCGCGAGAACGACAAGCCATCCGGGACCAAGTCGAAGAAATGCTTCGCGACGAAGTCATCCAGCCTTCAAACAGCCCATGGGCGGCACCGGTTGTTCTAGTGAGAAAGAAAGACGGCGCACTTCGATTCTGCGTGGATTACCGCCGCTTGAACAACATAACAAAGAAGGACGTCTACCCCCTCCCCCGCATCGACGACACACTGGACCGCCTCTGCAACGCCAAATATTTCTCATCGATGGACCTCAAGAGCGGCTACTGGCAAATTGAGGTCGACGAAAGAGATCGCGAGAAGACAGCATTCATAACTCCGGATGGGCTGTTTGAGTTCAAGGTGATGCCATTTGGTCTCTGTTCCGCACCAGCGACGTTTCAGCGAGTAATGGATACAGTGCTGGCAGGCCTGAAGTGGAAAATTTGTCTGGTATATTTAGATGACGTCGTTGTCTTCGCCTCGAACTTTGAAGAGCACCTCAAAAGACTTCGAACAGTACTAGACGCAATCAAGTCGTCTGGCCTAACCTTGAAAGCAGAGAAATGCCACTTTGCCTACGAAGAGCTGCTGTTTCTAGGCCACATCGTTAGCAAGGAAGGAGTACGCCCAGACCCGCAGAAAACAGCTGCTATTGAACAGTTTCAACCGCCGGCCGATAAGAAAGCAGTGCGCAGATTTCTCGGACTATGCGCATATTACCGACGATTTGTGAAAAACTTTTCGCGCATCGCCGAGCCCCTGACCCAACTGACGAAGGCAGACGTGCCGTTTAAATGGGAAGCGCCGCAAGCAGAAGCCTTCAAGGAACTTCAGCGTCGTTTACAGTCCCCACCGATCCTTGCGCATTTTGATGAAAACGCCGATACTGAAGTTCATACCGACGCAAGCAGCGTGGGACTAGGCGCCGTTCTCGTTCAAAAAAGTGACGGGCTGGAGAAGGTCATCGCATACGCTAGCCGTTCCCTTTCCAAGGCCGAGGCTAACTATTCGACCACTGAGAAGGAGTGCCTTGCCATCATCTGGGCTACGTCGAAATTCCGCCCCTACCTCTACGGACGGCCGTTCAAGGTGGTCAGCGACCACCACGCGCTCTGCTGGCTTGCCAATTTGAAGGATCCCTCTGGCCGACTCGCTCGATGGAGTCTGCGTCTCCAGGAATTTGACGTCACCGTCGTTTACAAGTCCGGACGCAAGCACACTGACGCCGATTGCCTCTCACGAGCCCCTGTAGATGCACCGCCGCTGGACGACGATGAGGACGCCTTCCTGGGACCCATCAGCGCAAGCTCTTTTGCTCAGCAGCAACGCTCGGACCCCAACCTAAAAGGCCTCATCGAGTACCTGGAAGGCAAGGTTTCTTCACCCCCCGCTTCATTCAAGCGAGGACTGTCTTCTTTCTGTGTGCAGAATGAGGTCCTTGTGAAGAAGAACTTTACAGCGAACAAAACAGCCTACCTCCTTGTTGTACCTACTTGTCTCCGCGAAGAAGTTCTACAGGCTTCACACGACGAGCCGACAGCTGGACATCTCGGGTTTACTCGCACCCTCCGCCGCATTCAAGACAAGTATTACTGGCCCCGACTGTCTGCCGATGTCGCACACTATGTGAAAACATGCCGAGATTGTCAGCGACGAAAGACTCCTCCCACACGACCAGCAGGATTTCTGAACCCCATTGAACCTCCCTCAAGACCCTTTCAGCAGATTGGCATGGACTTGCTTGGCCCTTTTCCAACGTCAACATCTGGAAATAAGTGGATCATCATAGCGACCGACTACCTGACCCGCTACGCCGAGGCGAAAGCCCTACCGAACGGAACAGCAGCAGAAGTGGCCAAATTTTTCGTGGAGTGCATTCTTCTTCGACACGGCGCCCCCGATGTGCTCATCACGGACAGAGGAACAGCATTTACGGCGGAACTCACGCAAGCCATCCTGCGCTACAGCCAAACCAGCCACCGGAGGACAACTGCATACCATCCACAGACCAACGGACTGACCGAGCGCCTGAACAAAACCATCGCCGATATGCTCGCTATGTATGTCGATGCCGAACATAAAACCTGGGATGTCATCCTGCCTTACGTCGTCTTCGCCTACAACACCGCAGTGCAGGAGACCACCCAGATGACGCCTTTTAGGCTCGTCCATGGCAGGGATGCCACGACCACGCTAGACGCCATGCTGCCCAACGTTACAGAAGAAGAGAACGTCGACGTTGCCGCCTACCTTCAACGCGCAGAAGAAGCTCGAAGGCTTGCCCGATTACGGATCAAAGATCAGCAGCGGTCCGACGCCAGACGCTACAACCTACGAAGACGCAACGCGGAATACAAGCCAGGAGACCAAGTCTGGGTGTGGACACCCATTCGCCGCCGTGGATTGAGTGAAAAGCTTTTGCGCCGCTATTTCGGTCCGTACAAGGTTCTTCGTCGGCTGGGTGAACTGGATTATGAAGTCATCCCTGACGCAATGACTGCATCCCAGCGACGCCGCGTACGACCAGAAGTTGTCCATGTAGTCCGTCTGAAGCCGTATTATGCGCGCTAAAGGCCGCTGCATTTCCATGCTCTATTTTCGCAAGATCCGTTTTTTTCCCTTACTAGTCGCATTATTTGTTTTAATGCATCGGGTCGATGCTTCTTTGAGAGGGGAGTAATGCCGCGAATATTTCCAGTGTTTTTTCGTTTTTCAAATCTGCCGCGACACCACCTTATCGCTTTGTTTGCGACGCAAGACGCGACTAGATTTATCTCGATTGATCGCAGCCAGGCAAAGCTGATTCTACGTTGTTCCGGAATGTTCTAGTAACTTTGCGCCCTTTATCTCGAATGTTCGCTATCAGCTTTAAATTGAGCACGGCCGACAGCGGCGGGCATTCTGTTCGACGACCGCCGAGCACGCTTGTCGCTTCGCCGCCGCCGAGTGATTCAGTCCATTTTGGGTGCAAGTCAGCCCAATAAACAGTTCTTTTAGAAGACCCTTTCGTCCGTCTTCATCGCTGCTTCGACTGCCGTCACCACTACGTGACAATATACTCCGACAAGAAGGGGCACCCATCCGGTGACAATTGTGTAACGAATTTGGTAGGCAAATAAAACCCTATGGGCTGTAATATAGAAATACAACCACAATTAAATAATCGGTAAACATTGTATTCATGCAGTCACTAACTGAAGCGTTACCATATCGCCCCGCAATCCGAATTCTAAGCCCGCCAAGAACCCCCCCCCCTCCTCCAAACGAAACAAATTTCATTTGCGACGTATCTTGAGGGGGTGTAACTCGACAACGGGCGCGTTTTTCTTCGCTTCCTTTGTCTAGAAAACCAAACAGCTAACGTTCGTTAATTGAACGTCTTCAAGACGGTGCCGACCCTTTGTAGAATGACTGATCGTTATATTTTGTGATATTTGAGTATCAGGCATATACATTGTATGTACTTTTGCCTTCAACTTTGTTCCCACTCTTCTGCTCTTAACTACCACGCTTACAGGTAGAACAGATGTCGGCAGTTAATGTCTTAGGCAGTAACAATGGATATCTTTCTCATATTTAATGGCGCGCTTATTGCCAGCGTTGTAATTTTTCTTGCTGTAACCACTTCTTTTTTCTTCACGGATAAATTTTCTGGTCTAAAAGTAAATTTAAATGATGGTCATATCTCTTCAAGCCGTTCCCGAAAAATGGACCCTTATATCGCATGCTCAAATTGTGTGAAAGCGTAGTCTATCTTGAAGCGCATGCTCAGCACTTATAAAGCAGGTTTTTCAATTTTCTATAGATTTCGTACAGGCTCTATTGTGTTCCTATAGGTAAAGCGTTGGCTATTAATTTATAGAAAACCTATAAACTAACAAGAGATTTCATTCTATATGGAAAAGTCTCCAGCATTTCTCAATGGAAAGTTTATTTACTTTGGTCAAATGTTTAGGGGAAACCTCCGAAGTGGAGTAGACTTGTATTAAGAGAGTAGTTACTCACTGACAACCACCCGAGCGCAACCATACGGCTACAAATGAAACTTTGTAGCTTTGTAGACTTTATCTACAAAGTCTATAGACAGTGTAAGACTCTCTAAAGAAATATTTGTAGGGACCGCTACCAATCCACAATCACGTCTTGAACACCAAAGAAAAGACACTTTCCTAATGTCATCATTTACGATATTCACCGCAGAAAAGGAGTCATCTTTAGATCTAGCTGTTCCTTCGCTGTTCGCCATTTTTTACTCTGTGTCACAGGCGTTAGTAATACATTTGGAGACCAATTAGCCACTTCCACCTTAGCCTCCTCAGCTACGGTGACCGCTGGGCTTATGACTGCAATAGAGCCCCGTCCATTTCAGTGAATGGCAAAGCCAGGAAATAAGCGTGAAGCCACCTGTCACGCTACGCTCAGATAATGGCTCCACAAATCCAGGGCAGCGCGTTCCTCGCAAATATTCGCCGGCTGTTGGCCGGCCATACACCCTGGCCACGCGTGTAAAACCCAGGCGTCAGTGCAAACAGGCAGTGAACCAACCGGCGGCCGCGCAACAGCCGCCACGAGCAGCGAAAAAACGGAGGAGACCAAAGGCAGGGACGAAGGAACTCCACTATACCGGCGCCTGAAGTTGTCCGCTACACCGGTGGTCCGCAGCCCGCCCGCTCTTCACCCTCTCTTCCCCTCTCCTCTGGCTCTGAGCAGTTGGTCTACCCTTTCCCTCTCGCCTGCTCTCTTTCTCTTCTCTTAGCTCGCCCTTTCTATCTTCCCTCGCCTAACCACACGGGGCCATTTGCGCAAGGCATGAAAGCCGGCCGTTAGGACTCGTGTTACGAGGCAACGGAGCGGTGGCCATTGCGTAGTCCCTGTGCGTGCGTGCGCAAGCGCCTTCCGGTCAGCTTCCTTGTGCCTGTCCAACCCACCTAACATTCAGTCCTTGCCGCCATTTCCCGACTCTCTTTCTTTAGTCTTCCGCTCGGGACGGAAAGGAAAGGTGGTCGCGGGCCAAGCTGCTAGGCACGGAGCCCGTAGCGCATCGCATGGTCGCTCGGCAGAAGAGCGCGTTGTGGAATGACGAAGCGGCTGATTACGAGAGAGGTTCTGCTCTCCTGTTGCCCGTCTTGCTGTCCGCTACTTAGCGCAGCACTCGTCGGTCCACCCTCTCCTCTCTCGCACGTGGCCCTCCTCCTCGTGTTTTCCGCGGCTATTTGTTGCTCCCAATGCTCTTTCCGCGTAGGAAAGACCAATCAATGCAAACCTGCTTCCTCCCCAAGTTTCTGGCGCAGTCCTCTCGTCTGATTAGTCCACGGCCTCGTGGCTTTCAAGCGTTGCCGATGGATTGTGGGTAGCATAAGAGCGCAGCAGGAGAGAAGAGGTGCCTGTACCAAATTGATAAACTCTGCCGCTTGTCCTTTTTACGTCGAGAGTTTGATGCCCTTCCTATGCTTGGACCCCCTGCATGTGTCATCTGCGACGAAGTTCCACAAACAGGCTCAGCCGCAGTGTTTTCAGGGGCACTCTTTCTCCTCGTCATATTCTTTCTTTTTGGTCGCCTTAACAAATTTGACGGTTGCTGGAAGTTAGTTGCTCACTTATTCAAACATTTATGAAGCCCGGTCTCCTGACTCAATCAAGGAAGCCACAATGATTGGTTGGAAGATAGTGTACAGAGGAAAGACAAACAGTGTAAAGAAGTCTTTTTCCAACGCTTAAACAAAGCACAGAAAAAACGGGGAAGAAAAAGAACAGTTAAATCAGAGCACCATCATTTCATCACGTGCAGCAAACTAGAAATCAAAGGTAAAATCAGCTTCCTTAGAGCAAGCGCGGTTGATGTCGTTTATGCAAGCAAAGTATTTCGGCAGTAGTAAAATGTTCCTTGGCGTGAATGGTGTTCTCAAAGCGTGGCCAATCAGCACGTCACCATCAGCTATACTATGCAATGGACAAAAAATGATAGCGATATATCAAAATCACGTAAACAACTAAAGAGTAAAGCGCGTCTGATGAAATAAACAGTTAAATATAAAATGGCTCTTTTTAACATCTTCGTTAGTTTGAGATCACGCTGTGTAGTTCGTTTTTCAGAAAAAAGAGTGCCCTCTCATTAGAATTTCAGCGAATTTTTTTTTCAGCTCAAGAGGCAGAAATAGCTCATAAAGGTTTACTGCACCGATGTCTACCTACAGTTTCTCGAGGTTGTAAACGCACTGCTACGAAAAATGTTAACAAACACAGGCGCAGCATCCATAGCTGTCTTTGAACCGAGTGATTATCTCAGGCTGCCAAAACACGAGCGCCTGAGCGTATCATTTATCTAGCGATAAGGCAGAACGCAGAAATATTCTTGGATTGGAAAGCAAACTTCGGTTACCCTAACATCAAACAACTTTAATGTGGGAGTATACTACTTAGCGCCTGTCTAAGCGCAATCATACGGCCACAAAGGCAAGGTATATAGCTTCAAGAGAAACCTTGTAGTTGAAGAAAAATTGGTCCAGTTCAGGTGTACGAGACTGTGGAGGAGAAAAACCGCAAAACAGGACGGGACTGCCCTGTCGGTCCCAACCGCCCTGGGTTGTCGCATGCCTCAGTCCCGTCCTACCACTGTCTGTCCTACGATGTCCTACCAATTGGCCTAAAACCAAGTCCTTCTAAGTACGAAACTGGGACTACCACTTCACATAGCAGTCTCTCAGCCAAATGAGCAAACCGGGTCCACTAGCATGTAGTAACGCGAAAGCGAATTGATCAACTCCAACTGTGAACCATGTTGGACCAAAGTCTTGAAAAATCTCTGAAGGTGGTGTAGATTTATAAGAAGGAAGTAATTACTCAATAGCATCCACCTAAGCGCAGCCATAAGGCCACGAAGGAAAGATAATATGCTTTCATTGACACTTAGCCATTGAAGAAAAAATCTTCCTGCAGTAGGGTTCGAACCTGGTACCACCGTCTCAACGAACAGCGTCTCTAACAATTGAGCTGACCGGGACTGCCAGCATGTAGTTGGGTGAGAGAAAAGTGGTCAACTGTAAGTAGGATTACCGTTTATCCGGTGTTGGGTGCGCTTGACTGGATGCTAGTGAGCAATAAATCCATGATTACAAGCGTACTCCACCTTAGGAGATTCTCCTAAAGATCAGATCAAACCAGTTAATGAAATAGCCTGTAATGTGGACCAAACTTGAATTAGTCGTGTAGCTGAAGCCCGTTGTATTTGTGGTTGTCATAGAAATCCGCATGTTAAAGCAAGCAAAGCCAACAGCCAAGTCAGTAGAGAACGAAAAGAAAGAAAGAAGTCAGTGAAGCGAAGATAGAGACGAAGAAGTAAATAAAAAGTTTCATACAAAAAACAAACAGTGCCGAGGAAATGGAGGGACATGAGCGGTTCCATCAAATGCTTTAGCCAAGCGGTAGCCTTATTAAGCTGCTGATATTTTGGTATTTTGCTTTTAAGGCTGCTGTGATGACTGTAGACACACGCACAGAGAGAGAGAGAGAGAGAGAGAGAGAGAGAAAAAAAAAGAGTCGGCAAATTTGGAGAATAAACCTTACAGTCACCGATCGGACAGTTTCATGGTAGCTTCGAAAACACTTTCGCATGCACACACAAACATATTCTAGCTGGAGAGGAAAGGTGCTGAAGTGAAAGAGCATCAAGTTCAAAGCCGCTAGACATTCCAGTCCTGCGTGCGTAGCATAGGTGAAAGGCCAGAAGCGAGCGGTGCCTGCCGCAGTTAACAAGCGGAAGACGCCGGCGGCGGAAGCAAGGCATCCGAGCGACCCGCACGGGGTGCGTTGGTTTCGTGTGTTGCTTCCCACGCGCCTACGTGGAGTAAGGCTGACCCCGACTCGGCGGTAACAAGCTTGATGCGACGGCGACATAGCGGGCCGCATTTTGCCGGGGTCGCCGCGAACGAGCCGGCGGTGTGCCATCCCTCACAAAGGAGCTGGGCGCGCTTTCTTTCTGCAGGACAAGCTCTTGCAGTCGCCATGGCAACGCCACGTCGCGCGACGATCCACCGACGCTGCCACCGATTCCTGCCTGGCTACGAGTGTGGCGTCCTTTTCGCGCCCGCACTTAAGGGAGAAGAATATGTGGGCGACGTCTCCAAGACGCTCTTAGCCAACCAGACCATCCTATAGAGCGGAAAAAGAGACGTCTTGGTGTGACGAAGGCGTGTAAGGAGCGTTCACCCCGTACATTCTGCCTGCTCGGACATAACTCTGCACACATTATTTATTGTAGGCACAGCTTTTATGCCCTGACGAGGCACAGGTTTTATGCGCCTTTCTATCGAGCAAAAGAAATGGGCTCTCATATACATAAATTGAGCTTTTGTGGAACAGTCTGGCTTTCCAAAACTTTTCGGAGAATGCTATAAAAAACCAGAAAAAACACTAATACCTAAAGAGAAAAGCCAACACAAACGGACCATAGACATGGGGATCCATTCTCCTTACCAAGTTGCGCAACATTTTAATTATAATGGAGTTTCTCACGGTGTAGTAACACAACTCCACTATTGCGATGATCCACATTTCCGGACCTGCCTTCTGTAATAATATCACCCGTATGCATGCAGGCACGAGAGGTAGAAAGGCTGCCCCGATAACATGGTGGTCTGGGAATGTGCGGTTTCTCATTGCTATTCCCTGCGCGATTACTCTGCGAGAATTCTTTGGATCTCTAGTGCAAAGTATTGATAGTTTTTCGCTGAGATCTTTGGTATTCACTATATCTAAAATACATCAAACAGTCTTTGATATATTTGACAGACTTCATTTTTGGTCAAGGCGAAAAAAAAGCTCGCGCAAAAAATGTTAGATATTTGTGTATTTAAAAAAAATGACCGAGTTTTACCACCATTAAACCTAGTAGGATGTGCGAAAGCACTTCGTTTTGAATTAGCTTGTATATTCCATAAACATTGCCTTAACTTCCCGTTCGAATTCGCTTGACTTTTGCCTCGAGAATGCCTTGCATGGTCCTCCATGACAGTTTCTTTTAAACTTTCGTGCCACGTTACCTCTCCTAGCACCACCAAATTCAAGTCATTTCACCTTCAAGATGGAAGGTCAAGGGTCAAAGGTCGAGGTTTCAGAGACCCATTGATTTTTTTAGAATTGTTAGGTAAGTAGTGCTTTCTAGCTGCAAATGTGCAACGCCGCCGACAATTCATCTCATCTTACGAAATTAATTAGAATCGCCTCAGAGGGAGGAGCGATTACAAAGTAATGTAAAAACGAGAGCACAACTCAGCAAAGAATCGTGAATTAGTTAGAATGGTTCCTTGATCGACAGTATTGGTGAGTGATGACGCTATGATTCTGAGAACTAATCAGAACCGTCCGAGAAGTCAGATGATGCATTTACACCAACAAGGACGCTCAACTGGCAAGTGTGGCCTTTAACAGCTGCTCTGTGAAAGCATGGCTGCCCAGCACATAGGCTCCGGTCGAGTCTAACTTCAAGCGTATTGTGGCCAACGCGAGTAGAGTTTCGCAGTTCATGTGATGAGAGAGTCCCGGTCTTTAGATTGGCCTTCCTTCCTCAGAGGATCTATCGACTAGACACGATAAATATTCGGCACTTGGCTTCATGGAGAGTATTTGAAAAGATCCCGCGATAGGAGCTATAGGCTGGAAGCGGTTTTCTTGCGTAATGCGGAAATGCTCGACAGTCGAACTCAAGTCTTCGCAAAACATGAATAAAACTGCAGAGAAATGTGAAGCGCTTATAAACGAAAGCAGTTGGCCCGAGGTGAACTAAGCTCAGCACTTTAAGTTCCGGACAATACGAGCTCATATAATTTTGGAGTGAGACATAAATTTGAATAACCCATATACCAGCAGAAATAACCCAAAGCTCAGTTCGTCAAGTCCTGTACTCGAGGTTCGGAGGTTGTCGTTTTGCATTTCACCGGCGCCATTTGGTTTTCATTTACTTTCGAAGCGATTATTTCAACCATATATTAAGTAAAATTTATTGTCCCATTGATCAACACCACAAAGTCAAACAAATGATCGAAGCATTCTATTTACTTTCCTTGGTTTTGGTGACCGTTGGATACCCGCAAACTTATGTCATAAAGGAGCCCCTTGTTTCCCAATTTCTTTCACCCGCATATGCTACTGTTCTTCCGAGAAGACCATCTTACATGTGAACTCTACAAATGCCTTTGTTTCCAAGGACGATAGTAAGTTCCGGCCCGAGTCATAAAAACGAGGCCTGGCCAGATTAAGACGAACAGTCCGTACCAAGCAACTCCGGTCAACCGCATTCCACGGGAAATGCAGGTTTTTTCAGACGGCGCATAGAGTGTAACCACACCATCCATCTCTGCGGGACATAAAGAGAGGCAAAAGCCACCCTGGTCAACCTCTAACCGAGACAGCGGGGGACGTAGGCGAGCGTCACTCGCTCTCGCATTCAGGCAGCGACACAAAAGCACAAAGAGAGAACCTGAGGGAAAATGCGTCAGAGGGGGAGGGCAAGTCAGAGCAGAAGCGTTAATTTTGGTTAGCCAGCAGCCTCTACTGGCCGTTCGCGCAAAACAAGAAGAATAAAAAAAACCGCTCAGGCAGCAAAAGATGAAAAAAGGGGAGACTATCTGGACTACTAAAGAGAAAATTGTGTACAAAGAAAAGGAAGAAAAAAAAGCTGCAGAAAAGAAAGAAAGCGAGGATTGCGGAGACGTTTTGGCTACACTCCGAGCCCAGCGTTCCATGCGTGCCAGTGCGCCGTAATTAATTTACCGGGCCCGCCACTCGTAACTGTTCGCTGCGTGTTCGATCGCGTGTTCCCCGCACACGCACCGTTTGAAGCCCCGAGGAGAGCTGGTTTTTCGATATCGCGCGCGTCCGGCTCGGCACTCGCTGCCCTCGCGGGAAGAGAGAGAGGAGAAGGGGTTGTGTATTCGGCTGCACTTTCCTTTTCTTAACTACTCTCTCCACAGTCGTGCAATTTCGCGCGGCAGGATTCGGCCTCACGACCGCCAACGACAAAGCGCAATATAGCAGACTGGCCTTCGAAAGGCTGGCCGTTTTTTTTCTGTTTACTGCTCTGTTTCTTGCGGTCTGCGCGCCGCTGCGTTTTCGGCAAGTGGTTCTTGGTTTCCCGTGGTGGATATTTCATGGCCAGCGGCAAAAAAGGGCTCCCTTTAATTAGACCTTGCGAAGAGAGCTGCTGGTCTGTGGGAACGCGGTTGGAGCTGGGTGAATGGCCTGATGAATGCGCAAGCGAATACAAAATAAGGAAAGTGAGTGTAAACACATCCCGACGTTAATACTGCTGCATACGCTTATAAAAACAATTTCAACCTGGTCCTTATGGTATTACTTACGAAGTCATTCTAATTTCTTGATGTTGGAGTCGTGGATGCGATGACATCGGTTATTAACGTCTCACTTTTGCGTTGAATCACCATAGACTGGCTCCCACTCGCTTTTTACTGACTAGGAAGCAGATTCGGAAGGCATATTTAATCAGAAGCCATTTTTTCCTCTGCCATGGATTTATACACTGCTAGAAACAGAGAGCTACTTGCAGCGAAAACACTGCAGCAAACTTCCAGACTAAAAGATCTACTACGCTGATATTCATTCATTCATTCATTCATTCATTCATTCATTCATTCATTCATTCATTCATTCATTCATTCATTCATTCATTCATTCATTCATTCATTCATTCATACAAAGCAAGTTTGCAGCACTCGTGATTTCTAATCCATGCCCTAGTTCACCTGCTACATCACTTGCTGATATCAACTCCGCAGCGCAGTATCTTGTCGCTGTCAACATTCGGGCCAACTTGCGAGCAACTGAGACTTGCACCTCAGAACATTGGCTGTGCAGCAAGCGCCCTGCTTCAGCATCGTGCATCTTTGCACAGCACAATAACTGCCCCTTATCGATGACAAGAACCGTTGAGCCATTCAGGAACAAGCAACTATGATAAACTAGAGTATCTCGAATTATTCAGTCGATGATGATAACAGGGATGGTCTAAAGTCTTGAGGTAAACGCTTTCAATGCGTAAAATGTATTGCATGGCTTCGTTTTGACATCTTTGCGTCCAGTTTCACGTAACCGCTCATTTTTGCCCGTACGCTCAGATGCACAGATGCGCTCGTGCAGAGATCAGCCTACAGCTATTCTGCACCTCGACCCACCTTGTACGGACGTCGTACGGCGTGAAATTAGCCATCTCTTGTACAGCTCGATCTTACATGCCGCAGGGTATTCTGTTACGCGTCAGGAACAGGGTGCGTCAAAAGTTTCCAGGCCACAGGGTCCGTTCTTCAGCAGTATATTCTGGCGCCTAACAAGTTCACGAAGCTACAAAGGTACTCAGAGGTAAGAAGACGCTTCTGCTTGACCCTAAAGAAAATTTTAGGTTGGAGAGTGTCGTACACTCTCCATTGCATAGCCCGAACCAGGTGTGGGGGCGTTGGAACTTTTTGCGCATCCTTTCCTTCACCATCGCCCCTAACTTAGCGGCACTCTCATATAGGCCCGCTTATTCTTTGAGGCTAGCGTATACGTAAATGTACAGTGGCTCAAGTTTTATCAAGGTGAGGGTAGGCCGGCAGTGGTGAGGTGGGCTCCACCAAAGTCGGTGTATTTCATACTGTAGATGATTCGTTCCCCTAAGGCACTGCGAACGGTCGGGCAATTTAGAAGCACGTAAACTAGCATGCAAGCTTTTTGAACTTCTGCTTGTCCATGTGGCGCGGAAGACATCTTTACACGTGTGCAAGGAACAGCCGAACGCAGATTAGAAAAAACTACTAAAAGGCATTTTGCATGCAAACAGTTTGGCTTACGGGGTTCTGCAGCACAGAGTGTGCATAATTTAGTCACAGTTTCAATTATCGTGTAAAATATTAGATAAAAGTGGCTGGGTGCAGTTCATATGTATGTATAAGTGGTTTGAATAGGCGAGAACACTATTCCTGTTTTGTCGAGGGAAAATATCAGCGCTAGTTAAGGTTTCAATGTGAAAGAAGAGAACAACACTATTTTTCGAGTGAGCTCGAAATCACAGACTTTAAATCGTGTCACTCCGATTTTAAATCCAATAACTTGCCGAAGATAAAAATGCTCAAATATTTTGACGTTTAAGATATTTCTCTATATCAAAAAAGATTAACGAACACAAAAACTGTTTTCGGCAAGAAGCGACTCGACAAAAGCATGTAAAGTGACAAAATTGCCGTAGCAGTATTCTATAACGTGCTTCTTGCAGCGCGGGCTCCAATCGTACGTGGTCGCGCAAAGATGGTAGATGTAACGATGCGTGAACAGAGCAGTTTTGGTGTATACGCAAAGAAGCCTGAAAGAGAAAAAGATGCAAGTCGTCAGTGTATAAAGCTTCGTGGAGGCATTGGCATATATGCACGCAGCGGAAGCATCAGAGCGTAGCTGGGATGCGATTTTCGAAACTCGATTCCGGCAATCACCAGCAGGCATCGCAGAAAAGCACATAAGGCGAATTGAGAGTAGAGAAACAGGAATGCCATTGGGTACATGAACATACGAAGAAAAAAAAGAAAGCCCTGCTGGATAGTGCTGTCTGATTCGTCCGGTGACGTGCTTTCAAATTGACTAGAGGCATTGCTTGAGGCCATTTGCATGTATCTCAATGCCTTTTTTCGTCACTGAAATTTGCTATGCGCATTTTGGAGGAGTTACCAGCGAGGGGCTTATCAAGAAAAGTAGACAGTCAGATAAATATAGAAGAAAAGGAAAGTGCTCGATGCATCGGCAAGAGGTCAGAAATGTTCGCAGTCGATCAGCTCACACTCATGTCCGCGTCAGTCATCCTGGAATTCTGTAGGATGAATGGAGCAAATTCCGGAGACGAAAATTCAATTCTCCCAAGCACTCTAAAGCTGTGGCATTCCTGCGAGTACGCTTCTCTTGGCTGTGGTTCTTTTGTGTGTTTGTATGAGCAAGAGAGAGAGAAACAACTTTATTGTAACACCAGTCAATGAACGCCAGGAGAGAAGTCCATCTCCCCTGTCGGCCCTAGCCGTCGGCCGGGATCCCTTGGGATACAGCAGCAGCAAGGGCTTGACCGATGATGTCTTGCTGGACGTTGGGGTCTGGGATGCGGAGCAAAGCCTCCCAGGATTCTATAGTGCGTGAGCTATCATATTTAGCCGGGCACGTCCACACCATGTGGACCAAATTTGCTGGCTGATCGCAAAATTTGCACTTTGACCTGAATACTGTAGGATGCCACTTGCTGTAGAGTACTGGGTTGTGAAAAACCCCTGTCTGTAATTTACTCCAAAGAACCTCCTCTTTTTTTATTGAGCGTTTTGTCCACTCCCGGATAAATCTGACAATTTAGTCTGTAGTATTGTGTGATTTCCTGGTATGCGCGCATATCCTCTGTGCTGTTTGTACTTCCAGAGATTTGGGAGGTCCCAGGGGTCGACCGGTAAGTGAGACCTCGGGCGACCGAATGAGCCTCCTCGTTCCCTTTAAGTCCTTGGTGAGCTGGTGCCCAAACGAGCAGAACCAGTTCTCTGGGTCCTCCTTCCCTGTTTAATATACGGATGGCAGTCTCCGTCATCCTCCCCGATTCGTAATTTCTCATAGCGTTTTTTGAATCGCTAATGACCACCTTGACCCCTCTTTGGCTGGCGGCTAAGGCTATCGCCACTTCCTCAGCTTCTACTGTCTTGACACCACTGACTGTGCAGCACGGCACCGGGGTTCCGTCTTCCTTAACCGCCACAGCCGCGTGTGCGGCTTTGCTCTCATATATTGCAGCGTCCGTATACAGGACGTCCTGTCGACCTGTATACCTAGCATGTAATGCTTCTGACCTGTCTTTGCGCCTGCCTTCGTGAAAGGCGGGGTGCATGTTTCTGGGCAGCGGAGGGATTTTAATCTTGTCCCTGATTTGTCGTGGTATGTCTCGTGAGCGGGCATGTTCATGCTTGGGCTCGTAGCCCAATCTCTCTAAAATTTTCCTCCCCGTTTCAGAACCGGGTAGCCTTTGATGCTGAGCGGTAAGGGCAGCCTCAATGAGCTCCGCGAGAGTGTTGGAGACCCTTAGCTTCATAAGTCTCTCGGTGGATGTGTTCGGGGGTAGGCCGAGTGCGACCTTGACACTTTTCCTGATAATGATTTCGAGCTTGTTCCGTTCCGCTCCGTTGAGTTTCAGGTAGGGTGCCACGTACACTATCCTACTGATTACGAAGGCTTGCACGAGTCTCAAGAGATTCGCCTCCTTCATCCCAGCGTGCCTGTTCGCTATTCTTCTGATAAGACGACACGTCTGATTTGCACTAGCTTCTAACCTAGCAAGCGTTTCATGATTCTTCCGATTCGCCTGAATCCTTAGCCCGAGGACGCGGATACTGTCAACCGCGGGGATCTCTCCGCCATTGACATACAGGTCGATGTCTGCCTCGTGCTTTTGGTGAAGCCGCCGTTTTCCAGGGGGCATCAGGAACAGTGCTTCCGACTTTTCGGCCGAGCATTTAGGTCCCTTGGGTTTCAGGTACCCTTCAATGATGTCAATTGCTTTTTGGAGAGAGCTTTCAATTTGTCCGTCACTCCCCTTATTTATCCATAATGTTAGGTCATCCGCGTATATTGTGTGGTTTAAATTCTTAATGTCCGCCTACAGTTCGGGGAGTCTCAACATCGCAATGTTGAAGAGGGTCGGCGATAACACCGAGCATTGCGGCGTTCCTGTGTTACCAAGTATAATGTCCTCGATGGAGTCTTCCCCTATCTTGAGAGTGGCTTTCCTGTTCGTAAGAAAGTCCTTGATGTAACTATACACTCTCTTACCTACATTTAGTGAGTTCAGATTCTCTAAGATCGACACGTGCCTCACGTTGTCAAATGACTTTGCCACATCCAACCCCACAATCACTTTCGTGTCTCGGGTTTGCTTGTCTATAATTTGGTCCTTGAGTTGCAGCATCACGTCGCATGCCGACAGCTTTGGTCGGAAGCCGATCATGGTGTCTGGGTATAGCCCATTGTCCTCTATGTACCTACTGAGCCGCGTCTGAACGACATGTTCCATAAGCTTACCCACGCAGGAGGTGAGCGATATCGGCCTGAGGTTCTCGAGGCCCAGTTTATTCCCCGACTTGGGAATGAAAATGAGATTTGCGAGTTTCCACTCCTGTGGTATCGTCCCTTTCTCCCAGCACTCCTGCATGTACGTTGCGATGTTGGCGATGGACCTGTCGTCTAAATTACGAAGCATTCTGTTGCTCACTCTATCCGGCCCCGCTGCTGACTTAGTCCGCAGGCGATTAATCTCCGCTCTGACTTCTGCCAGGGAGAGCGGGGCGTCTAATTCCGAATTCTCTCCCCATTCATAGTCCGGGAGGGGTTCGGGTCCGGCGGGATTTATGTACCTGTTGCGAACTTCTTCTAATAGTTCCTTCTTAGTGCCTTCAAACTGATGCGCCAGTCTTTCCAGCTGTTGTTTGGACGCTGAATTTGTGCTATCCGGATCTAAGAGGTGGCGAAGAAGTCGCCACGTTCGTGCGGTACTCATATTCGTCTCCATCTGATCGCAGACGTTCCCCCAATTCTGCTTCGTGAGTGCGATTGCGTGCTCTTCAATTTCTCTGTTTAAAGCCGCTATCTGTTTCCTGATATTCCGATCCCATCTCCTTTGTCGAAGTCGATCCTCCAACCCTTTCTTTTTCCTCCAGAGATTTAATAATCTCCTGTCTACAGCTTCGTTGTCCCCCTCGATTTCCACCGCTTCGGTGGCCTTTTTAGCAGACCGTACCACCCCATCGCTCCATTCCGCAATGTCAGAGACGGGAGCCGGGTTGTCCCTGAGTGCCCTGAAAGCGTCCCAATTTACGGCCTCTACCTTCCGTTTCCCGGGAATTGTCGGGCCTCCTTCTACCACCACTTCTATGATCTTATGATCGCTTCCCAGATCCTCGTTTGTATTGCACCACGTGGCTCTAGTGCCGCTCCCCGTCAAGGTGAGGTCAGGTGTTGTGTCACTCGCGACACTATTTCCCTTCCTTGTGGGTTGCAGCGGGTCGGTTATCAAATCCAGATTATGAGTCTGTATGTCGTCCCACAATTTCCTGCCTTTGATTGAAGCCTGTTTATATCCCCATGCCGAATGGTGAGCATTAAAGTCCCCCACGATCAACAGCGGGTTGTTCTTTATCTTACATCGCGTCGTTGCGAAGAGATCCCCGAATTCACATTTCCTTTGTTTGGGAGAACTGTAGACATTTAATACGAACAAGCTGCTTTCTCTCTTTCTTCGCGGTATCAGTTCTACGAGAGCATGGTCTATTTGTGTACTCCCGATGTTATGCTGCACCGCCGTGATGTTTCGTTTGACTAGGGTGGCCACCTGCGTGTTTTCACCCTCGCCTACGTATGATTTGTACCCCGACAATTTTGCTTTTCTGCCGCATTCTTGTAGTGCTATTAGCTCCGGTCGGTCCCCGTTCCTCAGGAATTCCTGCAAGACAGCACGCTTGCGCGTGAAACCTCTACAATTCCATTGCCAAACGGTGGTTTTACTGGATCTGTGAGCCATGATTGCCAATCAGCTGATCCATCTGGTTTCCTAGTACTTGTTGGGTGAGGTGTTCGTACGCCCGGTCCCTTCTCACAAATTCTTCCTTAAGTTGTTCAGTGAGGTTATTATCCCTCTGATGTATTTGCTCTGCGACACTGTTATCTCGTTGATGCAGCTGCTCTGAGAGGGTTTGGAACATCCCTAACATGCGTTCTTCAAAAGCCTTGCGCCATTCATTCTCCTGTCTAGATTTGGCCCCAAATTTTGCCTCCAATTGTTCTATTTTCATGTCTATCACTTTCTCTGTGTCCATATCTATTATGGGCTTCTCTACTTCCTTCGCCCTCTTCTTAGCCGGCGGCTGAGCCGCACCCTGCTCCTCTGATGCTCTTACAACTGGATTTTGTGGCATCTGCGATTGTTTCGCAGGTGCTGCATTAGGCTTAAGCGCTATTCTAAGCTCCTCAATTTGCTTGCTCATCGCTGCGAGCTGTGCCTTAAGCAATCGATTTTCTTCCTTAATCTGGAAGATTTCTTCATCACGTTTATCCTGGGAGGCTTCGCTCACCCAACCCACCTTTCGGCTCGGAGACTTGGGCCTCGCTGGGTTGTTGACGACAGCGCCTCCGGAGGGGCCCGCAGTCCCGGGTTGGGCCTGCTTTTGCTTCTCCGCTTCCCGCAGATTCGGTAGACGCGGGAAGGACTCTGATCTCCCTCTCGACTCGCTCTGGTTTCCTGACTGACTCCTGGATCTCCCTTGATGCTTTTCGTACCGGCTCCTTCCTACTTCGGTCTCCTTCGCCTTCCGCGCTTCCTCTTCCATGACTTCCATAGCCAGCTTGGCCTCCCATTGCCTCTTCTTTATCGTATAAGAGGTCCTGAAAGCTTCCTTGCATTTCCGGTCTGCTGTCAAGTGACCTTTGCCGCACAATTTACACTTGGGCTCGCATACGTGATCCTCGGGTGGGGCTATGATTCCGCATCCCAGACACTTAACTTGGGCGCTGACACATACGTCCGATCTGTGTCCTAGCTCGCCACAGCGGTAGCACACCTCGTACCGCTTCTTGTAGAGCACGCACTTTAGGGGTACGTCGTAACAGTACACCCACCTCGGCACTGTCTCGTGTTTGAAGATGAGGATCGCCGAACTGGATTTGCCCATCTTCCTAACGCCAAGTATCGGCGGGTTCCTCGGGTTGCCGAAGGCCTCTGTCAGTTCCTCTATGGTCAGTTTCGGGTCGATGCCGTGCACCACACCCCGCCCGCAGTCCTCGTGCGGCGCCAGGTACGCTGTGACTTCGTACTCGTCGTCGTCGATATGGATAGACTTAATCTTGGTCACCTTCCAGACAGTGTCCATGTCTGGGGTGCTGAAAATTAGGGTGTCTTGTTTGTCGTTATGAATCAGCACGCCGTTGTCCTGCCCTTTGACCCATGGAATTTGCGCTGCCATACGCACCGCCGCACTCAACCTCGTAGTCGGAACTTTCGCTAGCGCCAGCCCATTCTCCGGCCGAATAATTATCTTGTAGTCATTAGCTGGCAAACGCGGAAGGTACGACGCAATTGAGCGCTCCGCGTTCTTCTGCCCCAGCTTTTTATATGCGGCGTTCGCCTCCGCCGCTATCTTTTTGCCCTCTCCGGATTCTGCTCCGCGTTCCAATCTGGCGTCTCCATCTTTGCCTCCTCGCCGTTCGCCTCTCGTGAGGTCCTGCAGTTCTTTAACATGTTTTCCCACTTTAGTGATCCAATCCGAGGTTCTCAATTCTTCGGGTGTAATCTCCGTACCCTCTACGGTCACCTCCATGGTCATGCAACGGCGTTTCGAAGCGAGCGCCGGGGCCTTCGGCTGTCGCCGAGCCGCCGCGTTCGTTTACCGCTAGCGGTCGGCTTAGCTAGGCGGGAAACATGGTCGACACAAAAAGGCCATAAAATGTTCAAACGTCCACTCACGCTCTTGAAAATGTCACCCAGATGACCCTTGTGACTTTCCACGGGTGATGGCAAACAATTATTCCATGAATCGGCACAATTTCCACCAGACAAACCAACTTTCCACGGAACCGACGTGAGTCACGTCCGCACTCCCTGGCCCCCTGGTGGCCTTTCCTTGTATGAGCAAGTAATTTTTTTTTATTTTATTCAATGGCGGGAGTGGGTGGACAGCAATTTACTTTACAAAAAGAAAGTGGTTCTAATACTCCTCTTTTAATGTCATTTTTAGATCTAATTTTTACAACGGCCATAAATCTCGCATCTCATAGAATGCCTTGAGCAGGAACCGAGGAACAATGTTCAGTTTGCATTATAACGCTTTTGTTAGGGCAAATACCTCGATGGCCGCTTGCCGAATGAAAATGGTCGCAGACATGAAGTGAAATGAGTCATGTTTGCGTTTTTCGCAGATAGCCGAAGAAGAAATAAAGGAATTGGCCCACAGCGGTCAGGCGAACTCTCGCATAGTTGACAAGGAAGTCATCTGCGAAGATTGGATTGCCGAGTAGTTGCATTGGTGTGTCCTTAAAATAAATAAACCCGAGCAATCAACCTTAACATTCGATGTTGGGCGCGTGAGATGAGTGAGTGTTAAGTTTGATGTTAATAACCAAGGTGTTTGCAATAAAAAAGCGATGTTACAACAATCTTCGACATGTAGCCTGTGAAGCAGCTTGATTTATTTTTGATTTCAAATCGTGATGGCAGCTCAACAGCGCGGACTAAATTGTTTCCACGCATACGCCCACTGCATTATGTTGCGCATACAAAGGGCAGGATGGCCGATGCAATGCTGCATGCATTCAAAGGTAGCTTCATTATAGCTAGCTCCAAAGCAAGCAACATTTGCTTCATTTGATTGCCCCGGTGCTACCCGAAGGCAACCTTACGTAAAACCCGCAATGTGCAGCAGTGTTCATCAATAGGAATCAACACCTCCTTTCAGTAGCTGTAGTCATATCGGCTTTCGTGGTATGTTTTTGTCTATCACTAGGCAAGCCAGGTTTTTCGGTCTGTCTGGAAGTGACTGAGCAGCAGCGAAAATTTTAGTACCAGTGCCCTTATCCTTCATGGGTGCGCTCTCCACCAGGACAACCATGTTCAGCTTATCGTAGAAGGCACTTTCTCATCCATCCTTTCGAAATCAAAAAATGGCACGTCTGCTCAGAGTGCAGCGGGAAGTGTAAACGATATTCTGCGCGCGCTGAGCAATAGTATTCCTAGGTGCAAGTGAAGCTTTAGTGGAAGGTAGAACAGAGACCTAGCACTTCTCCAGGAGGTCAGGACAATCAAGAAAATTGTTAACGATCAAGGAGATTACAACCTTCCTGTTGTAAATTGATAAATAGAGAGTCCCAACCACGAGCTCAGATATGTCCTTGCTGGTGAAATGAAGGGCCGCAAGAAAGTGTGTAAGTATATCTACAAAAAGTTATCAAGGAACACAGCGCTGAAGGAGTGGGACAGAAGACAGCAGGCCCACACAAGCGCTGGCTAACAACTGAATTCATTTATTGTGCAAGTGCAAAAATACATGCGAAGAAGGCTTGTTTCAAAACACAAAAAACACCAAAAGCAACCGCACTAGACCTTGTTATTCAGGAATTAAAATACGTCATTTGATGTACAGGGAGACGGAAGGTTAGCGGACTGGTGGTGCCCTTGCGTGCGATAGCACATGCTTCAAACATTTCCTTTGTACGTGCTTTGGAGGATGACCCGCCGATTTAAAAGTGGTAAACACCCTTTGCAGCTTTTGTAGTGGGGGCCAGGTGCCTGTTGTGGTTGTGCTCTAATCTCTTACTCGCCCAACACTCTACCCCCTTTGCCAAAAGTAAGTAAGCAAAGAGGGGTGCTGCTCATCCATATTGAGGAGACTTTATTGGACTCCTAGGGACCAAATGGTTGCGAAAAGTGAGGACAAGGGTTCTTCTCTTCTTAGAGAGCATTAGAACTTAAGGGCTGCCATAAGCGCACCGCTACTCGGGTGAGGAAGAAAACTTTTTGATCGGCTGCTTTTTGCAAAGATTGCGAATGCAGATATACAAGCTTTATCAAAGGGCCGTTTAACCAAATTGGAGGCTGATGCTAAAAAAATGTACGAAGGTGGTAATAAGCTGCAGCATGTGCAGATATTCTGATCTCGGTCTTTGAAAGCCAAATTTTACAACGTCGAGCTTGTGACATTAGACCGAATTTTATGCTTATGCTAGTTCAGTCTCTGTTTACTGAATAGCAGTCACCTGCAGAAATTATTTGAAACAAAGACAATCAGATAAATGTCTGCAGCTTCTCCAGAAAGCGCAAAATTAATGTGGGCTTCCCGAAGCGGCCTAATAAAATACAGGTTGATGGTGGACACACCCTTTATTTAGCCCAGCGATCCGACACGATCTCTTTTGTAATCATCGAAATCTCACAAAACGTTCTCGCCAGCGTTACCTTCAACCCTTTCATCTCACTTATACCTATTTCTAATTTTATCTTCCTCAAGGCCTACCATGGCCAGTGCGTCATTGTCACTAGATTCATCCTCTTCCAGATTCCTCGTGCGGTGAATCTGACTCTTTTCTACGGACTTCCGCGAGTGCCTCGTACACTGTTCTGAGCCTTGGAAAGAAACCGCAGACTATTTGGTTTAACTGTGCCCACCCTGGAGATCTCTGCCCTGCCGGGTGGTCGCGCGTCTCGCCGCGACCAAGCTCACCACATTACTTTTCAGTTTGCTGAGCCGTACTGCTGGTGGGTTCTTGTTGTGTACACCTTGATATTTCCGTTTTTGCTTGTAGCGTTCTCTTAGCGAGCGCACAGTGAAGCTTTTGAGCCACCGTAGCCAGGATTTAATTTTTTTTAGTGTAGTTTCTGTTTTCCGTGATTTGTGCATCCACCTATTTCTACCCCTTCGTGTTCGGTGTTTCGTGCATGGGGGTTATAGTGTGTAGTGCTCTTCTTCTCTTATTTTATTTTTCATATTTATGTATCTTTTTCGTCTGGAATCTTTCTTGCCTGTTCTTGCACCCTCCATTTATGTTTGCAATTTAGGAATAATAAAAGTGCAACTATAAAATATCGTGTGAAAATGAACGCTTTCGACGACACCAAGTTTATTTACACAGTTTAATATTTGCTTGGTCGGAACTGAAGAATTATTTTACAGTATGTTGGTAATTTGAAAGAGATAATGATTTTTTCAGACATTCTAAAATTCTACAGCGTTCCTTCTATATTTGCTTTTGCTCTTTAATGGGCTTATGACGAGCTTTAACCGTCTTTAGTTTGTTGCACACGGAAGGAGCTCAGCTTGACTCTTAACCTTGATTCTTGGGCATCGATTTTAATTTTGATGAAACTATAGAATTTTGTAAGCTATTGCTGTGGAAAAATTGAAGATAAGATTCTAAAATATTTTTTATTGTTGTTCTATCGCTCCATCGATTGGTTGTTACTGCCAAAGGAAAGCAACGAATAGTGTTTTCGATGATGGGAAAAGCGTTAATAGTGAAAATTGCAACCCTGCCCAGAATAAAAGGGCCGATTTCTTCATTGTTACAATAGAATCTTAAGATATACGAAAAACTGCGTTAATAAACAATTTTCTGCTGAAAAAAATGAGATTGTTCAGAATATACGGCTATGCTAACAAGTTTGTTTTCTGCGGAAAAAAAAAAGAACAAACTACGCCCGAAATGATGACCCTCCATCATCGAACACATGTAAACGCGTGTTCCCAGCTGGCGATGGTAGCAAAATTTGGCAGGAAATCAAGACCGGTTATTAACCGCCCGCAAGAAGGAAGGAAAAAGAAAAAAGGCTTCTTAACTCACCAGCACTACAAATAAGAACAAAAGACGGCGGAGCAAAGGTCACGTAACATTTAACTGCGTGAGACCTTTATCGAGATAAGCCGCTCAAGAGTGGATGCCGAAAGCATTAGCTCAAGAAACGAGCTTTCGATTGTAAAGCCGGAGTAGAATACGGCATTATGAATTTCACTTAGAAGGCTACAAAAATAAAAACAAAGGGATGCGAGAAGCGTGTTTGATATGTTGAGAAAATCCAAACTGTTCATCCCGACAGGCTACGTTTTAAGCGCCTGTTAGCGCGCGTCACCTCCCAATATTGAATGGCATGCGCCCCTAAACCCTCGCACACGCTTTCCTGACAAAATGCGGCGGACTCGTGCTGAAGGGAAAAAAGGAAACGAAGCATGGCAGAAAGCAAAGCGTCACTAGTAGTGCCGACTGTTTACATCAGTTAATATACAAGTTATGTCCGGAAAGTAGCGCAATTATTTTTCTTTCGGGCGCTGATTTTGGGCTTACCGCGCTTGGATTTGGTTTAGGTGAGAGGGGGGGGGGGCGGACTTTCATCTCCAAGCACTGGGAGCGTCAGGATCGCTGTTTCTGTGTACCTACTGATACTGAAGTTCTGTGCTTAACTCGATAAGAGTCTTGCCGACACCTAGGAAATCATTCAGCAAGCCTACGGGAATTGTGCTTTTTGTATATTTTCAAATTTCAAGGTGCTTGAAGGCGTTTAAGGCAGTAGCTGGGCGATGTCGATGATGATTCCCCCTCTTGACGTTCAATAACGATCTAAAGTGACGATAATGTGTCTCGTGTTCGTTATCTTCTGAACAGCGACTGTCGAATGAGTGCGCAGATGATAGCAGAGACTCTCAATATGCCAAAACTCACCATGCAACACATCGTAAGTACGTTTATGTGCTCGATAGAATGATAGAAACGGTCCTCCGAGAAGGAAAGAAGAGTGCAGATATTTTGCAGTTGCCCCACGACAACGCTCCCAGCCACACTTCTCTGGCGTACGGGAGTTCCTGGCCAAGCACCACTTGGGGGCGCTGCCCCAACCCCCCTATAGTCCTGACCTTCCTACGTCAGACTGTTTCCTGTTCCTGAGAATCAAGCGCGCCCTAAAAGAAGTCCGTTTTGGACACATGGAATCAATTCAAACCGCCATGACAAAGGCCCCAAACAAGGTTCCTGTGGACTCTCTCCAGGAAGCGTACAATGCATGGCATAGTCGCTGACAAAAATGTGTTGATACCAAAGGGGACTACTTCGAAGAATTTGAAACGCTTGTAACGATATCTTGAATAACTTTTTTTTCTGAGGATAAAGTGTATTACTTTTCGTACACACCCTGTATTACAATAATTGCAGCGCCAATACTCGGCAGGCATATCTCGCGAAGCTGCTCGAATTCAAATACTGAACCTGTAAAGAAAGTAAACTTCGAAAACATAACTTCTGGAGCTGTACGGCATAAGAGGTTTCGGGTAGCGAGGTTATTTGAGTTGGAATGTCAGTGTCTGTTTATATAATTCAGATATTAGAGATCAAAAGAGAGTACATAGCTTTTAAGAAAACATGAGTCTGAATCTTTAGCCACAATTTCACAAATTTAATGTCGTCTTCTTTATTATGTATTCGAACGAATACATAAATCCGAAGGTTTTATTTAGTTTGTGTGTGCGTGTGTGCGTGTGCGCGTGCGTGTGTGTGCGCGTGTGCGTGCGCGTGTGTGCGTGCGCGTGTGTGCGTATGCGTGTGCGTGTGCGTGTGCGTGTGCGTGTGCGCGTGTGCGCGCGCGCGTGTGTGTGTGTGTGTGTGTGTGTGTGTGTGTGTGTGTGTGTGTGTGTGTGTGTGTGTGTGTGTGTGTGTGTGTGTGTGTGTGTGTGTGTGTGTGTGTGTGCGTGTGCGTGTGCGTGTGCGTGTGCGTGTGCGTGTGCGTGTGCGTGTGCGTGTGCGTGTGCGTGGGCGTGTGTGTGTGTGTGTGTGTGTGTGTGTGTGAAGAAAAATAATAGCGATCAAAATTTGCTGCATGGTGACAGCTAGTTCGATATTTAAGAGAGTGATGTACTGATGCACATCTAGTGTAATCTCAAGGCACCATTTGATCTCGAAACACTGCGCCATTAGTGTTCGTCATCTGACGTACACTGCGGTGACAGTATTTGCACATTTTTTTTTTATTATTTTACCTCAAACGAAAGCAAGGGGGCATTACATGATGGGTGGGCTGACATACGTAATCAGTCATTAGCTCATAGACTTATGCACTGAAGCGGTCAGGAGTTTATGTAGAAGTGTTTCTATTGGCAAGTTGATCAACTCTTTCGCAATCCCTCTCAAGAATGATGAGATGGGCAGAGGTGGATGTACGGCTCTGTGCGATCAATACGGCTTGAATGACGGTGTGCAAGGGTGATGACAGAAGTGCTCAGAGGTGAATAGTAGAATTTATGCTAAAGGCCAAGTCCAGTGATCTTTCAGCGCCATTCGAGGCACGGGAGGTTAGCTCGAGGTATTAGTTAAGTAACGCTAGTGCCGTAAGAATAATTGCAATAGACGAAACGTTCGGCGCCATTCTTGACGGATTCCAGGGCTTTGGTAAGGTTGACTTGATGAGTGTTATTTGTATTAAAGCTGGGAGAGATTCCTTTTCCACATTTTTTTTCACTTTAGCGACGTGCGAGCCTGCTTAGCGAAGAATAACGGTTCAATTTATCCAAGAATTCGTAGCAGAATGTTGGCCAGCAACATTTGAAGAAAACGCACTTGGTATTCATGCAAATGACCTGACACTTGAAAATTACAACTGTATTCCCTAACGAAAAAAGATGAAACACTTTTGAAAAACAAAACCTGAAAAGTGGAACAACAATCTGGAAAGAAAAAGAAAGGCCTCCAGAATCTAATGAGCGTACGTGCTTTGCGTTATTCTCGCACCCACAGCGCCTTTTAAATATGAAAATCCTGTGAAAACAAATGTTTCTTGACAGCTGCGGGTCATAGCAAACGCTCGTCGTCCCGAACGCCGTTCACGCAACGACCCTTTAATGTGAACTGACCTCGGCTGTACAATTTCTCTTCTCTGTATTGCCTTCTATATTGTTGAACCAATGCCTTGCGATCCAGGAGAAATTATTTGCCGGCGTCTTGAAGGATTCCAATTCAAACTGCTTCGCCGGGCTGGCCGTAGCGGTGTTTTTATTCCGGCTGCGCAGATGTTACCGTGCTTCTCCGAAACACACGGAGAAAAACTAAGCGGCGTCTTTCTTTTCTCTGTTCGAAAAGTTAATCCCGTCTCGGGAATTCAAATGAATCTATCAACGAGGTGGGAAGAGTGAAATACCGAAAGCTTTACGTTATGACTTATGCGGTATACCACAGTTTTTGTTTCTTTTTATACGCCATTTTTTATGTCTAAGATATGGGTTTAGAATTTTAATGTTTGTTCTCAGAATTTGGTATCGATTTCTTGACAGTGTACTTCGTTAACGAGGAGCCTTGAAGTTTAAGTACACAGCGTGTTTTATTTTTAGTGATATTTTCTTGCTTTGCAATCGCGAGTATTTTCGGAAGCCAGCGATTTGATTGTGTTCGCATATTCAGTACCTGATATGTATTTTACCGCGGCAATACCTTGCACATAATTGCAGTGCCAATAAAAACAACCGCAAGGGAAGAAAACACTCAAGAAGTCGACAAACGCTGCACTCAAAACTGATTTATTTCACCAATGCATGGGAGATATAAAAGCACCGCCACGCGTACTCACAGAATATATAATAAACGAAAAAAGGAAAGACACGTGCCAACGACAAATTAGAAAAATTTCACATCCAGCGATACTTATTTTTTTTTCCTTTGGAAGAGAAAAGGTCGCATTCCGACCTGTACGCGGGAATTGAAGCATCACTTACGCAATTGTCGCCGCTTTGCATTATTTGGTTTGCTTCCAGTAGTTCCCGTTGCTTTCGCCTATCCTTGCACTATCAAAGTGCGGCGAACATTTATTGCACCTCCTGCAATGCTCAGCCAAGCTCACATTTCGTTATTCTCAAAATTCCGTCCGTGCTCTGTTAACCGGTCGTTGACGCATATGCCAGTTTGGTCGACATAGGCTTTCCCCCATAAAAGCGGTATCTTATGCACCACTCCTGACTGGCACTATTCATAGAGCTTGGGCTTCCGCATCAGCTTTGGTAGTATTCTTACTGGAGATGCGAGGACATAGTTGCCCGAGAATTACTGGAGCCGGAAAAAAGAGCGCCAGGTTTGTCCGTGGTGTCTTGAGTGTTTTTTTTCCTTGTGGTTGTCTTTATTTGCACTGCAGTTATGTCCAGGCTAAGCAACCAACTTGCCCAAAAGCTTGTTTTACGAGACATTACATTACTTGCAATGATACGTATCAGACATTACTGCAGTATAATCTACTTGGATATCATACGAATTGAGATTGTGAGATGCGCCTTTATTGCAATGAAAAGACCAGAAAAACTTTTAAATGGCTGCCTGATAGCATCGCTGGAAGAAGAAAGACGGCTTGTGAAATAACAAGCGACTACTTCTTCGTATGATTTGTCACTTCCCGTGGCGCTTGCTCTAATCATTGTTTCGTGCGGGTTTGATTACAGCAAATTTCTAACCAGCCTGAACCGATGCTTTTTCGTTGAATGTGATGCGTGAAATCAGCATCTGCCGTCGAATTAACCGGTTTTATTCGCAGGCAGGGGGAGCCACTGCTTATATATTAAAGAGAGCAGTCACCCATGAAGTTCACTTTCAAAGAACGGAAAGTATTGCGCTGCTGTTTTTTTTTTCAATTATTTCTTGATAATCTGACTATGTGTACGTAATACGACATAGCTGCAATAAAAATACTTATTTTGGGCTGCAGTTCTTAGCGAACAATGTTCCAGTGAATATGCTTCTTTTTAAGCGAGTATCGCAGTGCCTAGACAGTTATGCAGCAGCGAGTGAGCCAGTGTCGGCCTCTGTCAAAACACCGTACAAGGAGACAACACACAATGCGAACCAAAGAAAAAATTAAAGGAATCAGCGATAACCCGCACTTTACTCCGGTTTATTTCCTGTTTTTTTTTGGGCTGTGCTTGCACCATGAAGCGAAATAAACTTGCCGAGTTATGCGTTATCCTGCTAGTGCTGTTAACATTCACATTAAGAAGCGATTTTGTACCTCTGTTGCTCGAGTCCATCTGTTGCGAAGCACCTGCAGCAGCTCGAGTCTGGAAACTGAGTTTTCCCCAGGATGTAATTCTTATCTCAAGTGCTGGAGCAATATATTTTGTAGAATACGCAACAGAATTTGAAGAAAAGGTTCTAGTGGGTTGAATATACAGGGCTCTTTAAATATGAACAGCTTAATTTCGTTTTTGTTGGAAAAAAAAATAAGCATTCATTTGCGCATGCTTCTTCTCAGATTCAACCGAAGACAAGGATATACTATAAAAGAAAGAAACAGAAGAAGTAGAATACAGATTTAAGGAGGCATATGCGATTAGACGCCAAAAGTAGCATTGGGAAAAAATTAAGAATAAAGACTTAGTTAAACCTTTCACATTTAGCTCTACTGGCGTACGCAGCGATCATTGGTGAGAAAATTTCGATCACAGTATTGCACGTAAAAGATAAACAGTGAAAAAATGTGGCCTTTTCGTTTTGAAGCAAATAATCATTCAAGAACGAGAAGAAATTCTGACAATAAAATACGGGGAATAAAAGATACAAAGTAGAACTCTGATTTGGTATTGACCACAGGCGCAGTATAGCTGTTCGGAGAAGGCGAGAAGCGAAGCTAAACGAACATCGTGTGGCGGACGGGTCGATTATTCCGCAGTCAAGCGTCACAACGCGGTTCGTGACACACGCTTCACGCTCGGCCGGGCCGTCTAAATTTACGGCCGCGAGGAAGACGCCTCCCGTTCTGAGCAAACTTTCCCCTCCGCCCATCTCCGCTTACCCTCTCTGTTCGTCACTGTGCCCCGGCTCCCGACGTTGGTGCTTTCGTCATTTCGCCGGTCTTCTTCGGCTCGCTGCTTCCCGGTGACAGCTCGTTCTGAGTGCGCGCTCTCGTTATCCCGCCAAAACGGGCGCGGTGGCAGTTACCCGCGAATCCGTTCTTCTCCTCCGTCCGTTGAAGCGCGGCTGCTCGAAGACAAAGCGCCGCCATAGGAGAGTGCATAGAGGTCGCTTTAGCGTCCGCAGAGAGGTCGTTTGTTACACTTTCTCACTTCCTCGTTTACACAAAGAGACGGCGAAGAAACCCGTGCATTGCCCACTTCCTTTTACATGGCCCTTTGTAGTTTCTGAGTGTCTTATTTCTATGTATTTTTCAAGTCCTTAGCCGGCCGTTTTCTAGATAAGTTGCATATGCCCGCAGTTTAATAAGGAAGCGATGCTTCATTTCAGGGGCAAAATATGTTTGCTGATAGCATGGGAATTAGTGGCGACCAACAAGCCACTACAGAGATACAAAGCAGAGTCAATCACATTTGAGGCCCATTAGAGGATTGACTGTGTTTTAAGGCGGCAGCCTTTAATGTCACACACTCGCGGTGATCGTCCGCCCGTTACATCGCCACCTAGATCACGTGACCTTGTGGTGTCACGTGATCTTAATGTCCCTCGCTCTTAATATCACCGAAAAATCTATAATTAGGGTAAAAATTTCAAATGGCTTTCGCCTTCCCGCAGTTAAGAGATATCTAAGTGCCTCTATTCACTTTTGTATCTCTGTAATAGCTCGTTGGTCGCCACTAAACTCCACGCTACCAACACCCACATTTTGCTCTGGAATGAAGCATAACTTGCTTATTAGATTGCGCATATATCCAACGTATCTAGAAAGCAGCCGCTAATGGACTCTAAAAAGACATTCCGTGCTGGGGTAGATGTTTAAGGTTATCAAAGAGGTACTGAATTTCTGTAACACGTATACTATCTGTGTGGCCACAATGTTCAAGGGATTTACAGCGGGGCTCTTGTCGCGTTTCGAATGCTTCGATGGTCAGGATAGATAGCAGCACCCTTTTCCTGACGCTGGCACAAGGGTGGTTTTATCCTCCTGACGCTGGCAGAAGATTGACACTATCCAGCGCAACTTGTGTCTGTGGCGCAACTTAAGCTGGCAACCATAGATAGGAATGTCAATAAAGAATGTCTCACTTCCCAGCTATTCATAATTGCAAAATGCAATTTAAAGAGCGACGAAATGAAAGTAAGAGCACAAACGCTGGCCTTTCATTCCTTGCCCTGCCACTCCTTCGCAGCTCTGAACTTTGTTTGAAATGCATGATCGTACACAAAAAAGGCGGAAGCATGAAGAGAAATACCCCCGTATTCACAAGCCCAACTTTTCCTTAACTTTTATCTACAGCCACGTTAAAGCGCCGTAGGCTGTTTTATAAACAATACTTACGAACAAATCAATCCTTTCCTTAAACTCTTCTGATCCGAAAATGTAGGTAGGGGCCAGCCTACCTAGGCTATACTTCAGCTGTTTTTCAACATGGTGTACTACGATGAGATGGACGACAACATGAGCGATGTTATTGGAGTTCTACGGCCGCGTCGAAGAACTAGAGAAGACAGAAGCGTGTGTGTACGCGCCAGCGCCTAGGTGGACGATAAGGGAACACCCGTACCGAATGGAGGTTCTTGGCGAGTTAGAGTTTCGGCGCCGATAACGGTTTTTGAAGCGAGCTGTCCTGCGCCTGCTGCAGATGCTGCTCCTTCAAAGCAGCGCGAACCAACGCGGACCGGCTGCCGCCGATCCTCCACCTTCTGGTCGCGCTTCGTTTCTGCAAAGCTGGGTGCTTCGAAATCGTGGCTGGTAATCTGGCTGGCATTTCTAAGCCTACAGTGTCATGGGTTACTGGATGAGTGTCGTGTATAATCTCCGCAACTCCGCAAGCCATAATGCTAAAATTTTACGGTGTCGCGACGTCCCCCGCCGTGACAGGCTTCATTGGCTGTACTCGAGCCAATCAAGAACCCGGAAGGTGACCAGGCCGAAGTTTTCAGAAAGAGGAAAAGATATTTCGCCCGCAGAGTGCAGGAAAATTCATACCACTTAGTGAAAGTAGTCGCCTATCAGTTGAATTGTATTGACCCCTGTCGCGGTAGCTCAGTGGATAGGGCGCTCGACTGCTGAGATCGGAGACGCAGCTTCAATCCTGGCCGCGACGGCCGCGTTTCGATGGAGGGACGTGCAAGGCGCCCTTGTACTGTGCGATGTCAGTGCACGTTAAATAACCGTGGGTGACCGATATTTATTCGGAGCCTTCCACTACGGTGTCCATCGTAGCCGATGTCGCCTTGGCACCTTGAATCATATATACCCTACCATACCATACTATACCATACCATGCAGAAACTGGCTGCCGTGGATCGAAATTTCGCGTTGCCGCGGGCAAATCTATTAGCGTTTGAAGGTGCGGTTGTACAAAGCTTTTTGATAGTGCAGTTGTTTGAGTACTTACCACTAGTGCGTTCACTGGACAGATGCAGTTAAACTTACAAAGCGCAGTTTCATTCCAACCTCTCGTCCAAACACTCAAAAAGTGCTAGTAACCAAACAAGTGTAGTAGCATCTCATTTTATCAAGGTAACCACTATTAACCAGTTTCATTAGCTCCCCCTCATACTGTTGTATTCCACACACACAGTGCATTCCTGTGGTAAAATTTGACTACGATGAAGTTCTTCGACATTAATAATCTGAAGAAAACACTGCCGCGCATTTTTTTCACATTTATTTTTGCACGCACACGTGCAGCGCAACCTAATATCTGATTTTACACCTTTATATCTCATCACAGGCCATCAAGGGACAACAGTTGGAGATTTATGAAGTGGCGACCTGGACTGGGCCAGCTAAGGACAGCCGCATCCTTGATAGCTGCAATGCCCGTGTTCAGCACAAGAGTGGCAACAGGCCTGGCCTGCTTCTCGGAGACCAATGATATGCCTACCGCTCATACCCCATGACCCTAACAAGAGATCCTGGACAAGCAGGTAGCCCACAACACAAGCTAATGTGCTCAACGCACTTTGCTGCTAAGCTAGTTGATAAAATTCATTGGGAAATTAAGGTATTTGCACAAAATAAGAATGAACAAAGCTGTCAATGAGCAACCAAAACTTGTAAATATAGCGTTCTTTACTTCCACACCTGCCTATGAACTGAGCAGCATTAGTGCTGTTTTTCAGGACTGTGTTTGCTTCCCTGTGTTGATATGGTTGTAACTAAAATGCCGCATTGAGCACACTACTCTAGTTCAGCGTGCAAGCAAAAATTCATATAGTAGAGACAGCTTTGTATGTGTGCCGTGTTTAATTTTTGTGGCGTCCTTCAACAAAATTCTAGAGCAGAAATAAATGAAATCACATCCTAGTCTGTTGCATTATTACGAGAGTATGAATATTTCGATTCCTTTATCCAAGTACGACAAGTCTAAAATAAGCACTAGGAACACTGTGGAGAGACATTTTGCCATCTGCGAGCGGAGGTCCCTGTGCCTTGCCATGATTCTCCAGATAAACGAGCCGACAACACCAATTGTCATAGCAGCATGCGCTTCCCTGCACAACCTGGGCCGGCTACTCCTTGAGTCGTGTCCACCAGCACTACAACAGACTCCTCCTGACGACCATGATCAGCCATCTGATCGGCTGGAGTCATCTGATGACCTTAGAGCTCGTGCCAGGCTGATTCAAGAGAAGTTCACATTAAGGAACTGCAAACAATAAGTCAGGTAACTCAAGAACCTGCGCTGTATGATTGTATGTGTACATAACTGAAGGAACAGGCTAATCATTGCAAACAACACGGGTGACAGAGAAGAATTAAAACACATGCGCTGACTTAAGAGCATTTCTTGTGTTTTTTTTCAGTCATCCGTGTTCATTGTACTAGTTTGTCTATTCCTAATTAACCGACTAGCTGAAATTTCCCCATTTCATCAGTATGAATACACACTGCACTGCCTTACTACAGCAGCAGAGGAATCATTCAGACTGCACCACCCACTAACAAAGCCATTCGTGTATTTCCTGATGCCTCGCCATGTAGACATTCACTAGTGAGCCCATTTGCATGCTAAAGCTAGCGACCTTCACTGAAATGACACCATAGCTAGCAGTATTTCTCATGAGACGAGAGAGACCAGAACGCCTTTAAGTGATGAAAGGCATGAACTGTTTATGCAGGTTCCTTTCCCTTCAACGGAGCAGTTTTCGCATGCAGGACGTCGAGATATGCTCTTCTTCATCTTGATACTTAGCTCGAACAGCTGTTTCTGCTTTTATGCTAGTCCAGCTGGGCCGTCAGCAACCTCAACCGTAGAATGTGCTTCTTTTTTCATTTGTTTTTTTTTCACTAAGTACATCCTAGCAAGTCTGCAAGTGTACCTCGCGAAATGCAGTGCTATTGAGCTCGCCTGCTCGTGGGACCATGTTTGGGTGTTGTAGAGCAGCAGAACTTGCAGGCAGCCTCATTTCATTAGTTGCTGGCCCGCCCGATGTTTCTTCAGCGGCTGCAGGTTCCAGACTTCGCTCATTTTGTACTTATTCTGCGTCGTCATGAGGCCTCAGCTGGTGATTTTGCCAGGCAGCTTCTGCAAAGATGTTAGCCATTACCATATCACAACAGAAATATAAATGAAGATTGGAATGCTACAAATAGCAACCCACAGAAACAGGTATGCGACTTGCACAACTTTTGAACAATACGTAATAAAATAATGCTAATGGTTTGCTGCGCTCTTGCAGCACAGAAGAAAAAAAAACAACTAGATGTGGAACTGTGAAAATGAAACATTGCACTAAATAAAAGGCAGGTGAAAAAAAACTATTTTCGATGGCAAGTAAAACGACTCAAACTCATACCCATGCAAAAGCTTTCAATTGGAGCGATGAAAACGCACGAAATGACAAATTAATCATGATTCACAACAATGCAGCAAGCACGGACAAAATAGAGACTAGTCAGAACAAGCGCTGAATTTAACTAAAATTCATTACGTGAAGGAAAACATGTATAAATGACGAATCTTAGAAAACAAAACATAAACGGAACCGGTATACAAAGCGCGAACTATATGCGGACATATAAAGCAGCAAAAACACTCTGGCCAGAGGAACATAACCCGCAACGCTTCCTTAATCATGCTATCTATCGAGATAGCAGCCTTGAGGAAATCTAGTTAATTTTGTGAAACGACTACTGACGGCCAACTTGCGCAATTATGGTCCTTATGCCTAAAAAGATTGGGTGCAGGAGAACAAAGCCGTTTTGCAACCATACGAACGACGGGACAGGGCGAGGGCAATGGATGTCTTTGAAGAGCTATTATTTAGAGAATTGAAGTGTTAGTGAAGCCCTTTATTATTGCATCTTCCAGTCTTACCAATATACACAAGCCCACAAGAAAGTTGAAACATATAAACAACTCCAACAATCCAGTGGATGAGCTTCAGACAATGCTTGACCTGGCACCAACCCGTTTTGCCACGACAGCTCATGTCAGATCTTTTTTTCTGTTGTGAACAGATATTACTCAACTAATAGCTTGCTGAAAAACAACATTCACGCCATATATACCACCTGTTTTCTTTAACACACGGGACAACCTATGGGCATGCGGTTACAGAGCAACAGTCTTTGGATTACTGGGAATCTGCTGCTGCCTTGCGCCCATTTTCACCAATTGCATAACCTTTTCACTCACTCTGGTTATAAGGCGATCTGGGCATCCACTCTTTTTCAGTCTTGCGAACTGCTCAGACAAGCTATTATAAATCAGGTGGGAGCAGGACTTGCAAACGGCTGACCGGATACAAGGCACCACAATACCATCCTTTAATATATTTGCGTGATCTGAACTGAATTCTAACAAAGCTTTCGCAGTTCGTGGATAATACTGCTGGCACAAGTAACTAGGGCGAATACGCAACCGGAGGACCAAAAATTGGATCCTGTTATTAATCGGTACCTCAGTGGGAAGTTAAATGCCTGACCACACTATCTGACTAAAGTAACAGTGACCTGAAGGCCGCGGTTCAAATCGTTCAGATATCAAACAATTTTTGAAACATACCACGGGACTTATAATTCATAGTGCTATCAACAAAGCTTAAAAGATATTACTGAGCACAAGTGCCACGCGGGATCTTATGCATACACCTGACTTTTGGGTAAATTGCTGGCCGTTCCACAATACGACAGTAGATGTCAAATACAAAAACAGGATTTCTAAAAAAGGTATCAACGGATATGCCACATCTTCCTATGAAGGCGACCTCGTCATTGTCTTGTGCGATGCAAGTTTTGGCACTTCATCAGTTCCCTATGAGGTAAAGAATAATAAAGATTTTCACCGTGAACACTGAAAATTTGACAATCACCGATTATGGTTGCCAAGAATACGGATCTGCATGACGCCATGGGCAAACAAGGCTTACTGAGAGCACCATCGCATGTCGTTTTTGTTTTTATTTTGAGTGAGTGCGGTTACACCCTCGCATTATCGGTTTCCTGCGCCGCTGTGGCCAGGAGAACCCGTCGTCGCATGAGGAGCAAAGATTGCAGGTTTGGCTTATTGCGGCTTTTTGTCTTTTTTTTAGTCTAATTCTAAGCTGAATTACCCTCTTAGGGGCGATGTGTACGTCAGAGGCTAATCGCATACACAAAAGCGCGGAAGCCAATGTCGGCTTAACAGCCTCGCTACGACGGTCACAGACTCCAAGCGTTTTTGACCGCGGGCATCCGCCGGGGCACAAATTAAGCACGCGTGACGCGTGCGAGGCGTAGTAGACGACAGATGGAGCAGCTCTTTCCTGTCTGGCGTTCCCACGCCATTGGATCCGCATCCCATTTCCGCGGAAACATGCGAACCTGTGAAGAATTTTGCGAGCGGCCCTTTCGTTTGCAGGCATTCATGCCGGCAAGGAAGCGTCGCGGGGATCGTTTCCTATCTTGCGCGTTGTCATACGACAATGGCGCGTTTATCCAGAAAATTACTCTCCCTGTCAAACAGCGAAAGGGCCCGTCATTCTTCGAGAAGTGGCATGCAGCTGCGGCGGAGGCATGCTGGACGCGAGGATGCACGTGCAAAGGGAAAAGTGAGAGAGAGCATCACGCGAAGAGGGTAAGGGCTCCCGAGTAAAGAGGGTGTCATGAGTGTTTACTTGCTGTGTTTATTTTCTTTTTATCCAAGCCCTGGGTTCTAGGTTGTGCCCAACCTTCAGGGGCTATGGCTACCTCGTATTAAAACCTCATTGGTTAAGCGAACTCTAGCATGGGCATTTCTTTATTTGTGGAACCCTTAAAATGTGGCCAAATGCATTAGACGTCAGTCCAGGTAGAGAATCCGGGCTTAACACGTAACTTTCACAGCTCTTAGGCTTTAACTAATGCATTTAGTTGATAAGTAGCGTACTGTAGAGTTCTTTCTCGGTTATTTAATTTCTTTGTGTGACTTCGTTTCTCTAACTTGCAGTTTTCACACTTGTACATTCTCTCAATACATCGCAATACATCTCAATACATCTCAATACATCGTTTCGTCATCGCATCATCTATCGTCTCCTCTTTCATCGCCGCTGAATCACCATGTTTAGGGATGTCTGAACCCCTCCGAAGAACAGGAACGGAAGATTTCAAATCTATTTGAGGCTTGACTGAATTATACGAAGCATGTAGGAGATTTAAGTTGCCACTTCCTGCTTCCTGCAGTAGAGATTTGCAAACGTTGTTTGGAGAGACAAGAACGACGTTTATACGCGACCTCATGACATGTTGTCACGGAAGTTAAAGCTGCAGTTCCTTAAAGCAAATCACCCGCCAAAATATCAAAGCACTTCGCAGGCAAAACTAGTGCTTGGCTTGGCTAGAACACTTCTTGCTCTGCAGTGCTGTTGGCAGCTCGGCGACCGAAAAAGAAACCGTTTAGCGACCGTTCACATGCTGTTCAAACGCATGAGTAGCTATAATATTTAGACCGCTTAATGGCTGACGCATGCTGTAGTTTGAATTCCTGTGCCACTTTGTAGACGCGATAGAGGACACGTTCTGCAACGTTACAAAGTAGGACGCGGTACTCTTACCCACTGAGGGCTAAATATTATCGGATGCATCTGAGAGCTCGACTTCCACAGCTGCGTGAAGGTTGACTCAAAAGGAGGTTGGCTTGAGCCAGCAGATTGCGTCTGAGCACCGGCGATCTAATAGAGTATATGGGTGAAAACTTTCTGTTATGACTTATATCTTCTTCATCCTAATTAGACGAATATATGTAGAAAACCTAATATTCTTAGTTCTTCACTCTGTATCTTGTATTTTGCATCCGTTCGTTGTGGCAGGGTCTCCGTTTCATTGTGACGTGTGCACCGCTGTATCAGGTGCAGCCGTGTTCACCTTGCTCATAATAAAGTATTCGATGTTAAAATTGACTATTTCTCTCGGTATCTCACATGTATTATTAGCGCATGCATACGCGCTGCGGAGAAAACCTGCCATTTGCATAACAAAAAAAGCCCCCTTAATACTCGCCAGTTTGAAATCTAGTTCAGAACACACGAAGAAACGACACACTCGAGCGTTGTGTGTGCCGTTTCTTCGTGTGTCCGTGTTTCATCGCGATGTTTCTTCGTTGAAATCTAGTGGAATAACTTTTTTTTCAGTTAATGCAGTGCCCACTGCCGACTGCCTGAGCAACCAAAACACAACTTGCGCTGCTCGTTGCTTTTAGGCTGAGCGGTTCACCGGTGCACATGCCACTACGCAGAGGTGGACGGCTCCGGTCGCAAGCCAATGCAGATGAATTTCTCTGAATATCGTTCCTTGTCCTACAAACCACAAAAGAAAATAAGACACAATAGCCTCACGCGAGGATTCCTGTACACGAACATCAACTGCCGTGTTTGTTGTGTGTCTCTGTTGTGTGTCTCTGGTAACATTGTTCCTGCTATTTAGTAAATATTGCCTCGTACTGTTTCTTTGCTCAAAGTTTATAGTAAAATAATATTGAGAATATATTCTGTCGCAAGATTGGCTTTTAAATCAAGTAGAAGCCAGTTAACAGGACCCTTTACTTTGAAGGCGATTACTTTAGCCAGGAAAACTTAAAGGTTCTTGTTGAGATTAAAACGTAATAGTATCCTCCCTCGACTGCGACCAGTCGCTCCCCATACACCTGATCACCGGTGTGTCTGTCATTAAATCAAAGTTGTGGATTGAACAAAAACAACGATAATTCTGTCATCCTTCGCGTACCCACCCGACGACGATCTCACTGCAGCGAGAAGTGGCTTAATTCCAGTCAGAATTCCAATCGTCAAATCTTTCTTTACCATTGAGCTGATATCTTGTCTATATCTTTTTTTTTGTAGTAATTCCTTCCGGCGAAATAAAGTAAGTGTAATGCAGACTATACCTTGTAACGGTTTTGTCTTCAGTAGGTTTTGTTCCTCTTTCATTATTCGTTGCTACATCCAGTAACGCAAGGACTGACAGCTACTAATAAATTCCATTCGCTGATATCTGCACCATGGGTGATCGGAATGCTCGAAGCAAAAATCATTACAAAATGGTGTAATTGACAGAACGTTTGCATTCAACTGCCTTAGAGATTTGATTCATGTTACTAACTCATGTAATGAACACCTATACCTCACCTTGCGTAAGGAGCAGAGGAAGACGTCAGTGGTATCCTACGGCAGCCCTATATATTGCTAAGGGGAAAAGAGCGTGTGGTTGAAGGCGATTACTTCAGCCAGGAAAACTTAAAGGCTCCTGCTGAGATTATAACGTAATAGTATCCAGCGTCTTCCGGAGAGCTTCAACTCGTACTTTGCTATACCATCGATTTCGCATTCTTATTGCAGGGCTCGCTGAAAGAAGGGAAGGACCAAACACTTTCCGCCCGGGATACAGTTTTTTTTTACAATTCCTCGGAGAGCGCTAGCGCTAGGAAAACAATTGTAGACCCACAGGAGAAAGTTTAAATGGGTCACGTTTTACCATGCACGAATTGAACGGCTCAACTGTAGAAGCGCAAAAAGAGCTGAAAAGCCCAAAACCCCTGCCAGATTCCGCAGTTTGGGGAACTCCCCTGAACCACCGGCCACATCCTCCGCGCCGGAAACCTAAAAAAAAAAAATTCTCGTCTTTATAGTTCTTCTTGCATCCAACTTCCCTCCTCTCCCTTTTCATTTCTGTCTATATTTTTTAGTCTTTGCGGATTGGGTACGAATGCCTTATCAGACCAAGATGGCAACCGAGAGAACATCTAAGGGCTTCTCGACTCTCTTGTCACGTTTTACGGCTTTTTGCCTCAGCGTTCAGGTAAGGCGGCTCCGGATCTGCGAGCCGATCGAACAGAAGGAAGCTCGCACTAAGCGGTTTCGCCGTTCGGCTCTCCTTTTCCACGTGGTTGGTCTAAGATTTAGTTTGTGTGTCTTGCTTTGTGGGAGCACTTCTTCGGAGCAGAGTTGAATGTGCGGCACTGGTTTCGCGGAAAGATGACAGACTTGGAATGCAACCGGGATTGAGCAACGGTGGCTTCGAACCCCAGGTCTCTTTCTTTGAAATCACTGGTGGCGACACGGGAACGTCTCAGACCCGTGGCGTGTCTTAGTAGTGCTTCACCTTGTGTTCAGGCGGTATGGCATTCCTCTTTATTTTTTTTTATGTTTGCTTTATTGCTATAGCTTCATCCAGGTTTTTGTTTCCAGGTCTAATGTGTGCCTTGCTTGGCGACTTTTGCAGGTGATGTCCACTAACTCTTCCACGTTTTTTCCCACCATGCTGAACCTTTATCCCAATAAGTTTTCATTGATGTCCTAATGCATCTTGGTGCCTTGATTTGGACACAAGCCCTCAAGTACCGAAATAAAAGGCACCCAGGAGAAATCAGTGGAATGAAGCAAAATAAATGGCCGCAATTATGTCAAGGCAAAAAATAATGGCGGAAAAAATTAAACATTACGACTGATAGCCACTGAATTGCCCGATAATCAGTTTTGGCGAGACCCCATGCTGCTTATGAGCCGGACAGTACAGGTGATAATTTCTCCCGAGAAGCACAGGAAACAGCCTGTACCAAACAGGGGCGGGAGGGGGGAGGGTTTCAAAACGGCAGCGCACGCCATGGTGGTTCAATCTGTGTTGCGAAGCACGCCGGTGCGCCAGCATTGTCGGCGACAGAGCTCTGACAGATCGACCGGCAGCTGGCGTTGACCTACTTCCCTCCCCTCTCTCCCTTTCCTCCCCACTTCTACCAACGCCGTTCGTTAGCGCTAAACCCTATCCCTTCCTTTCTCCAGCTTCCGTTTCACAGCAGGATCAGATATTCACGACCCTTCAGTTCCATCTTTGATCAGCGTTTTCATAAAAGACCTGACTCCAAGATGCGATCGGTCGGGCCAGCGCATGTTGCTTGCGCAAGCTTGTGCCGGCAGCTTTTGTTGCTTGCAGACGCTCAATAATTTCTCAAATCGTTGAGCCCGGTCTTACGTGGAGTTGCTATTTGCTTACGTAATACATTCGTCGAGGTGAAATCGCTCTTAAGTGAAATGGTGCAACAGCCTTGCATTGTGTACCGCACATGAACCGAGTCCAGTTTTGAGACCTTTCTATTTACATTTTTCCTTTCGTCAAAACCTTTCCCCATTGGTGTCCTATGGCAGCCATAATTTTTTGATGCGATCAAGGGAAACACTTCAAAAGAACGATTTTGCGACATATCAGAAGAATGATCCATTACCAACAATGATTCCTTAACAGTATCATACATTTTACCAATTTTCAAAATTTCTGTCCAAGAACGTCTGACAGGAAATTTTCTTTGCGGCTAACGCCATTGCAACCTCTGTTTGTTGCACAAACTGGACAAGGCGAAAAGAGGAGGAGTGGCGTTCACCGGCGTTGGTTACTGCCTCCAAAGGATACGTTCACAGTACAGGGGAGGTCAGTGCGCAGCACCACTTTTTTCTCTCACTTACTGATCACCAAGGGGGGGGGGGGGGGGGGGGGCGCAATGTATGTTTTTTTTCTTCATCCTACATAAAGCCACAACCCTCACTTCCTTACAACCAAAGGAGAACTGAAAGATGCATGAGATCATTCCTCATCTATTTCAGGAGGGAATGTATATAGAGCTCCAAATTTTGCGCTAATGTTTTGTACATCTTCCGAATAACCAAGAAATAACACATCTGCTGGAATAACTAACGTAGACACGTGGATAGATAGAGGAGATCATGAATGTGCATCGTTATAAATAGGCGCATACAGGAAGTGAGCGTACCTTAGGCTCCATATGCGTTCACAAGAACACGAGAAATAATTTATTCCCTATAGCCAAAACTTCCTCCCAAAGGCGGCAAGTTTATTTTACTGCGGTATAACAAACTAGTAAGCGTGAAAGTATGTCTCACATCGTATTCGCTACTATCCGTGGCAATTATTAATGTTTTACGGTTAATAAAGGTCAGATTCTGGAACGATTATTCGTTCATTGAAATAGGATCTTCGTTACTAGCCACCTAACTGACGGAAAAGATGGGCGTCGAAAAGATTATGCGTTCTGTCTTGCGAGCGTTGCCTGCAGGCGAGTGCAGCTACCTGCGTAGGCAATTTCTTGGAGGTTTCCTCCTCCTTTGGGGATGAAGAAATGGGAATTCAATGCACATGGTAACTAGCGCTAAAGAAAAGGACAGAAGAAAGAAGACGGACACCACGAACGCTAGCGTGGTGTCCGTCCTTCTTTCTTCTGTCCTTGTCTTTAGCGCTAGTTACCATGTGCATTGAATCTAAAGGTCACCAACTAGCCCAGTTGTCCGCCTTAATTAGGAAATGGGAAATTTGCTCCTCGGCGCCTACGATCCCAAATGAACGCCCAAAAAATCCTACTGAAAGAAGTTATATCATTCAATAACGAGATACAAGGTTTATTTTAAATATCATACAAATGCCTATAAAGATGTACATTGTTAAAATTTGGCATACTATGTTATGACAACTTAAGACGCTTGTATGATAAAGCATCTATGAGGTTACTGCAGCATAGCGTTTTTTTCGTCAGGAGAATTCCCGCGTAATTAAAGTGCGCGACAAACAGTGACTACTAGGCTAACACTGGATAAAGTTCCCTGCGCAACTACTGCTGGCAAAATATGTACGACCACTGTACGGCATGCGACTGTTTTCAATAGGTTTTGGAGCTCTTGGGTAAGATTTTTTTGTGGCACTTTATAGTCACATGGCCTTGCGCTGCATCGCAGTGTTCGCAGTAAACGCCCCAACGGGAGTCGCCATAGGTGCACACAGAAGCTTCCAGTGTGTGCTCCGAATCTCTCCGAGGCCTGCTTATCACAAATGACGTAATACTCCACACATTCGGTGGTATCTGCAGTTACGTCTAATACGAAAAATTCAGCTTTAGCTTTGAGCACATAGCAATTTTATAACAAATTACTCATTTCCGCGCACTAGAGGTACCATGAAAGAAGCTCCGCTCAAGCAGAAAATATTCCAAAAGAAAGCAAAAATAATTTGCGAGGTAATGGTTTAAGAACAAGCAACATAAAGTCTACGAGGAGGAGTAAGCTGGAAAGTACACTGCGATCATTACACAGTATTTCCTGTCTTCGAAAGAAAGGCGCACAAAAGTTAATTCTGTGTTGCGCCTATTGTCTGGCAATACCGTCCTTCGCACGCTTTGTATTTTGATGATACGCGCTTCTTCAGATGAATTCGCGCTCGAAAGAGTGCATGTGTACAAACCAAGCGGCAGCCACATTCACCCTGATTACGTAAGTGCAAGCTGTTAGTATCCGTGGTCACTTATGTTCGCATAATGAGCCACCCATGGGTAGTAGAAGTAATGAGCTGATAGAATATTATGAGAGAAGAAAATAACAAAATGGTAATTAATCCACATCATTCAAAGTGATCAAGCTGGCGCAAGTCTGCAAAGCTACACAGTATACGCCTTAAAAACTTAAGGAAAGACACTGAAATAATAGAAAAAGAAAAGGGCGGGAATCAAGTGTTCACAGTACTACAGCGCTGGCTCCTCAGCAGTGAAATCGACATTGCTCCAGTCAGTTGAAGACACATTAAGTACCGCCTTTTTATTTCTTCTCACCTGGTATTTGTTTACGGCTTTGGCACCCTTTTACTGGCCAACATTGTTGTAGTTGCATTGCTGATTATTTTGTCTTTTGCGGCAGTTTCATTACACAGATATCAGATTCAGAAAAGTAAGGCTACAGGGCAAAATGGCCATTCCTATTTAAGAAGAGAGTTTTATATGCGTGTAAAAATAACACGAAAGAATGAGCGGAACTCTTTAACTTGACCCGATACGTTGTAGCACTTCGTCACGTAAGTCTTACGTAAGACACTTCTACGCTGCGTCTTGGTCCCCTGGCCCGATGCTGAGATGAGCAGGATTTCGCCACACTGGTCTGAATTGACAAAAAAAAATTAAAACCATCGAGCTGCCGTATGCAGTGAAGAATGCAGATGAGTGAGGCGAAAAAAAAATGAAGTTTAAGTTTGCCAAAACTTTGGTAATTTTTCATGCAGGCACTTAAGTGCGATCAATGTTGCAAGAATTATCAGCGAAGTTTCTCTCGGGAACCAAGAAACTGCCTTCATATTCCGCTTATGCTTCAGTTCTTGTTGCTTTCCACTCGGCTATACAAAGTAGGCTGAGGTACCCAGCAAATTTCTAATGCGATCAAATAGAAACCATGAAGATTGCGTCACTATCTCATTTGTGGTGTCATGTGATCGAAAGGTAACACGCTAAAGTGAAATTCTACCGTATACAGAACATATGAACAGCCGAGTTGCTTATACATGTCGCATTGTAATAATGCAAAGAAAAAAATTAAGGTGGAAAAAGTGTTATTTTGATGCGCAAAATCTATAAGGTACGTCGCAGTTGTCGACGATGCGTTAGTTTCGAGCACTTCGCTGTTTTAAAAGTGCACCAGCATTTTAGTGCAAAGGCGCTTTCTCGTTTCTAAGAGTAAAAATACGGCTCTCTCTGCAAAATTAACCCCAGAACTTGCCGTCGGCAGCGCAGCGCTGTTGCTGCTTAGAGCAGTGGCTGATGAGAAACTCTTGTTCGGTAACCTTCGTCCTACGCCGCATTTCGACCTCAACCCACCCACTAAAACGAGCAACCCCCTTTGTGGTACGCATATAAATTCTCTCGCTCTCTGCGGCCTTTCTTTTTGAAATGCTTCTGCTGTCGCAGTTCAAATTAGAAACGTCTTTTTGAGACTCCTTCTGGCACAATACCCCTGTAGGTAAAAGGTATCGGTTTCGTCTAGCTGAACGTGGTGAGCAATAGACGCTTTTCAGAAAATACGCCGACATATCATAGCGCTGGTTTCTTTTCGCACAGTTTCTACATATCCTCTGCAAAACAGAACACAATGAAAAAAGATTCCGGCTGTGTACGTAGGTGCTCTTTGCTGTCAAGCAGTGCAGGCCCTCTGCGCGTCAAGGAGCCGTGAAGAAGCCAGCGTGCAGCCCTGTCTCTTCTCAAAGGGAATCCCTTTTACTCATCAACGTTCCCTTGTCAAATTTTGCCCCGAACCCTTTTCTCGGGAAGAAAATAAGCAAAAACGAAGTAAAAACATCGGAGGCGCACCTGCCTCCACTCTGCGACGCAAACCAAACACCCGCGCAGGCAGACTGCCCCTTCCCCTCACGGCACCTGAGCTCCCGTGCCCACACGGGCCGGCCATGCTTCCTCTAAAACGGGCTTCCTGGGAAGTCGGCCAGGTGCGCCCAGGGCCGAGCCAAGGACAGCTTGCCCAATAACTTCCCCCTCCCACTCCTTCGCACCTTCTTCCCCCTCACTCCATCGCGCTTCTATTTTGCGTTCTCTCCTTGAATCATTCGATAGTGCGTCCTCCTATCGTACATTACGCTGTCGCTGCCACGCGTTTCTGTTCGGTGAGTTTGTTTCTGGCGTTCGCGATGGTTTGCCGGCCAAAAATGGAGGCGATAAGTGCTCGCCCGGCCCTGGCAGGAACGCGCACGATTTTCGCTCCCCCCCCCGCCACCTTTCCTCGGCGTACACCTTGCGTCGCTATGCAGAACCAGTAGTGAGGAAGCAGGCAGGACGCTGCCGTGGAAATGATAGTGTGCGAGAGAGGAGGAGAGATAGCGAGAGAGGGAAGGCCGTACTGGAGGCGTTGCATGGAAGAAGCGGCGGCGCTCCGTAGCATACGTACAGCGGATAGAACGCGCTCGTTGGGTCGAGCTCGGGTCTGGACTCGCGGCTGTGCTGTGTGTGCATGTCCCGGCGCTCAATTTTCGTCCTTGCTGTCTCGCCCCTTTCGCAGATGAGAGGGCGCTCATATGGGGGGCGTCATTATTTACACTCAGTGAGGAGGAAGTGGTGAACTGGATCAATGAAGGGGCTTTTTCGCGGCCCGTGAAGAAGTATTGCCGTGTGCATTGAAAATGTATTGTTAGGATAGAAGCTTTTTAAAGGCGCAAGCCTTACTTGCCCTATTGAGTGAAAGCCCGCGTGTGTGTGTTAACACTCGATGGTACCCATAAAAGAAGGCGCCCTCATGAAACCTGCCAGGTGGCGAATAAATAAATGACTGATCAAGCAAGCTTTCTCGAGACAACCTGGATCGCACAAGTCCCACCGGTGGCACGTGCTACCACCAATGGGACATGTGCGATCCGGGTTGCCCTGAACAACCTCGCCGATCGCTTAACCACTGCGCCAGGGGTAGTATGAGGACTCCAGGGGATCTATGAATGTCAAGTAGAGAATGACAAATTATGCATAAATGGGCATTAAACCATTCGCTATTGCGTCGAACCCTTAAAGCGAGCTCGGGCCGCGGCGTGGCGGCGACTGCCTTCAGGAAGTTAGCGAGCAGATCAGAAGGGTAGCGGTGTCGCCGTGGTGGCGGTTGCGCAGAGCCATGCAGAGGTAGAATTGCCAGGTACGTGGCATTAGAATCCTCGTGTCGGAGATATCTGTCCGTCGGTCTGAAGCCCCGGTTGACAGGTGGCAGACTGGAGAAAAAGAAATCTCTCTGTTAACTTTTAGGGGAGAGTGGGAATGGGAGCTTCGGAATGGTAAGACGAATAGATGGTGGCACGCGAAAATGGCGGGTGGGGGATAGTGTAGCAGGGTTACGTCTCACTGACTGACAGAATGGGCCACGCCACCGGCTCGAGCCGTTTGAACTCATCAGCGGCAGCGGCGCCTGCGTCCGAGGGAACAGTAATGCTAACGCATTCTCTACCGCATAAATCGCATTGATGGTTTAAATTTTTTCAGGGCAGTTTGTGCTGGTATAACAATTTTAAACGAAGAAACGGCGCGATTTAGCACGGCGCACAAAGAAACGACACACACGAGCGCTGTCACAACTGAAATTTTGTTCTGATCGAAAGGCGCTTAAATGGAACACATGAGAGTGTGCGTAACAGGGCTTCTGCAGCGATAACCGGTAATCAGTTTGGTCGCGTCACAAGATGGCAAAAACATACAAAAGAAAAATAAGCGATAAAAGGACCGTGTAAAGAGCCGCGGAAAGGTGGTCAGGTAACAATAACAAAAACAAAACCAATGAAAAATTACCCAAAAAGGGCGGGGAATGCATTAAAACCATGCAGGACACAGAGGAGAATATACAAGAGAATACATAAAAAAATGAAGAACGTAAAAGCTTTAAAAACTTTCCCAAAAGGGGGGAATTAAAAGCGTTAAAATCTTGTAAGACGCTGCGGAGGATAAAACAAGATAAAGACAGTATCAACGAGGGATCAGTGAATTATTCAACTGTATGTGGCAAAAAAGACACCTTAGGTGTTCGTCAAGTCACCCAGAAAATTTAGCTCTTTTTCTGACAAAGACAAGGACAAGGACAGGACAAGGACAGGAATGCAGTGCTCACCGGTATAATGAATTTTTAGGGCTTCGACGATTTCCCTCGTCAACCTATCTCGTCCTCGGCCCATAGTGGTGCAGCGAATAAAGTCAGGGGTGCAGATACTTTAGCGGCTGTTTTTTGTGATTTTGCACTTCTTACAGTGCTTAGCCAGGTGCCCAAAAATGGCTATATACTTTTAACGTTGTTCTAATGCTCTTGGAGACGGATATTGATGCACCTTCCCGTTTGACCGATATACCTCTTCCCGCATGACACTGGTACGGAGTAAATTATTCTTCAATCGAAGGGGACATATTGTTCAGAGTGTGTCTCCCTACACCCTCGGAGTTCCAGCGGATTATTCACTTTAAAACAGAGGGCGGAAAGCTTGTTGGGAGCCGCAAAGATGACTTCCACGCCGGCGCGCTGTGCGACTTTTTTGAGACGATGGCTGATTGTGTGGAGGTAGGGCATTACCACACAATTTCTGCGCTTATTTTTTGAAGCAGCAGCTCTGGCGAGCTGCCGGGGCTTCTTTATCATGGAGCTGGCTACGGATACGACCTGATGTAAAGGATATCCTGCTGTTTTTTAAAAGGCGATCGGTCTGGTTATTGAAGCTGTCCAAGAAGCTGTCTGTTCAGCGCTCGTGTCACGGTCGTGTTTCATCGCGCTGTTTCTTTGTTTAAATTTCATTAACAACTAGCCCGGAACCTTGCTCTTCTGGTATAACAAATTTACAGCGCAGGATCAATGACTAATAGTCGCGTAAATATATCCGTTTACAAGAGCATTGATAATCATGACCGTGAACGTTAAATGTTGTAATAAGATTTGTATGGTGGCACTGGACGAGCACACGGAAGGGAGTTTGGTTATTACGATTTGCCCGCGCGTTTTCTCGCAAGGTCTTTCACGTGGACATAGTCGGCGTGTTAAAAACCCCTCCGGGGTCAAAGTTTCCGCTACGCCGACTTCCGCAAATAAATATGCTGCTCACCTGTGAGCCGCTCGCGTTGTGCATAAACCCTTGTTAGGTCGCAGGTTTTACCTAACTTGTCTCGACACGCGGCTGCAACGCAATTTTTTCGAAGATTCCTAACTTACTCGTTTGAAAATACAGATGCATAAGCGAGCATATGAAAAGCAACCGTTGCACGGTTTTATAGAAAATGTGTCTCGTACACATGCGTGCCGTTAAGAATTTTAGAGTGGGATAGGATTTTTTAGCCCACACCGGAATTCATAGCCTTGCTTCGTAGAGGAACAACGCTCGCCTCTAAATAAGTTTTAGTGTGGCAGTACGCGCTGCTTTTACGCGCTGCACTGGTTGCCGAAAATAAATTAGGACAAAGACAGGCACTACCACACACTGACACTCGTTCAGCGTCACTGCCCTCCTTTGTCGACCATGTTTTTTTTCTAACGTTTATACCACGTCCAAGCACTCATGGATGTAGCTTCAACAAAGGAACATGAAGAAAACCTTTTTAGTTTTTTGGGATTTCTCAGATATAATTAGTAAGTTCTATGGAAGCGATAAAATTGTTCTTTGTAATAGAACGTGCATATACATATAAGGACGCGCTTGCGTGCGTGCGTGCGTGCGTGCGCGTGTGCGCGCGCGCGCGCGCGTGTGTGTGTGTGTGTGTGTGTGTGTGTGTGTGTGTGTGTGTGTGTGTGTGTGTGTGTGTGTGTGTGTGTGTGTGTGTGTGTGTGTGTGTGTGTGTGTGTGTGTGTGTGTGTGTGTGTGTGTGTGTGTGTGTGTGTGTGTGTGTGTGTGTGTGTGTGTGTGTGTGTGTGTGTGTGTGTGTGTGTGTGTGTGTGTGTGTGTGTGTGTGTGTGTGTGTGTGTGTGTGTGTGTGTGTGTGTGTGTGTGTGTGTGTGTGTGTGTGTGTGTGTGTGTGTGTGTGTGTGTGTGTGTGTGTGTGTGTGTGTGTGTGTGTGTGTGTGTGTGTGTGTGTGTGTGTGTGTGTGTGTGTGTGTGTGTGTGTGTGTGTGTGTGTGTGTGTGTGTGTGTGTGTGTGTGTGTGTGTGTGTGTGTGTGTGTGTGTGTGTGTGTGTGTGTGTGTGTGTGTGTGTGTGTGTGTGTGTGTGTGTGTGTGTGTGTGTGTGTGTGTGTGTGTGTGTGTGTGTGTGTGTGTGTGTGTGTGTGTGTGTGTGTGTGTGTGTGTGTGTGTGTGTGTGTGTGTGTGTGTGTGTGTGTGTGTGTGTGTGTGTGTGTGTGTGTGTGTGTGTGTGTGTGTGTGTGTGTGTGTGTGTGTGTCTTTAAAAGAAGACGAAAATTGCCAGGAAACAAAAAAGGCACAAAATTTGGAATGTTTATCACCCAACTTTCGAGTCATTGCGACCACGCACCACAATATGCAAGTGCACGCTCGCAGGGTTGCCTCGTGCCAGTCCTGCCCTGGACAAGGACCCTGCCTTTCCCGTGCATCGGCGCCCGTGCTCAAAAGCACGCTGTCGCCGCCACTCCAACAGTGCGCTGAACTCTCGAATTCGCTAAATGAAAAGAGAGCACAGACGAGTTTGGTCGATAAGCTGCTATGCTTGGCGCGCGAACACAGCCTCAAAGTTCAGCACTCGTCGAGGGCCCCTGGAAGCCTAGGAAGCTGGAGTCCCAGCAACCACTCCTCCCCTTGTTGCTCCCTCTCGTTCCCATAGTGCCTCGCTCCCGTGGGCGTAATTTAGGCAGGGACTCGGGCCGCATAAGTGATGTGACCCGCGAGACATCTGTCGCCGCTTATTCGGCGGCACTTTTCACTGTTTCATTTATTGCACCTACCTCGAGCTCGACGCAGTGCTTTCCTGATGAAGACGCTGCAGCTCTTTACATTATAGAGGGCTCACGTGAACGACTATTCTTAAAGATTATAAAAAAACTTATCCTTAAGGACATAAAGGCCCAGCGTATGGAGACCTTACATATTTTTGTTGCAGAAAAAAAGGCGAACCGCAACCTTTCGAGCGTAATATCATCCAGCGCAAGATGGTTCCTATGCCAAGCACGCCGGTTGTTAGCTAGTTATGGCATTGCATGAGTAAACGGCGCTATTTAGAGTGGACGTAAACAATAAGAGACGCATAACAAGTGCTGACTCGAAATAGGTAAAAATGAACTTCGCCTACTTTTTAAAGAGACAGACGTGCAAAGAGGTGAACGGGGCAGCAGACATCAGCACGTACTGATGCTTTCCAGAGCGCTCATTTGTGCCTGCATTATTTTCATGCTCCCAGCGCGTTAACCCTTGTGCGGCTACAGTTAATCTTAAAAGAACTTCTTCAAACCTTTTGCATGTCTCCTTTAACGTGTAATTGAATAAAAGTTGATGAAAATCAGCTGGATGTTTTTAAAGGGTTTTTATTCTTCTTACCGAGCACAAGAAAAAATTCTCCGATCAGAAAAAGCTGGTTTAAATCGCTGGCTGCAGGTCCTGCGTTCCTACGACAAGCACAAAAAGAGCATAGCACGCGACCTCACATTTTGAGTTTGCATTGCGAAACATCTTTCGGCACTAGTGCTGTGCCTTTCTTTTCTAAATACACAATGAGCAAAGCAGAAGTCCACTTGAGACAGTTGTTGACATTTGGTTCGTTTTCTCAACAACATTCTCAACTGCTGATTGAGGTGTCCTCTAAATATGAGCTATTATGAACCTCTGAGACTGCTTCAGAAAAAAATGTTTCTTTTTTAGTTTATTTATTTTACAGAGATACGCTTCTCCTAGTGGTACGGGAGATAGATTGAAATATTGAGCCAATATTGCCTGCCTCGTAAACCATTTCGAACCTCAGTAGGAAATACAGAAAGAGGGACACTAGTAACAGTGAGCCGTTGAATTTGGTTAAGCAAACGATGAGGCCACCGATAAAAGAGAAGAATAAAACATTGCTGCAAGTGTTTTCCTCAGGCATTTTTCATTGTTGCTGCTAGAAGGATCAGTCACGAAGTACAGAACATGCAAGGGGAAGAAACACAATGCAGCTCTGGTTTAAAAATTGGGTTTCTCCTGTTTACGAACTTTTAACGGTTCAGGGCATCTAATTTTTGCGCCACTTAGCGACTGCACTGGAATCATGCGGGAGCAGAAATTATTCAGATAGATACCCATTACACAAAAATTCAGCAGAGACTAAGAAATTCTCCTTCTCAAAAGCCCTTTGTCTGCCTCTGGGCCTCACTTGCCGCCGACCAGCGCTATTATTGGCCAAGCAATGTTCGTATGAAGAGCCAAACACGGAAACGAAATCGATATCTTCCGCTCTGTCCCCTCTTTACAAAGATGAGTCTCTAAAAGCCGCCTTTCAGATTTCCAGTGGAAGTGGACTTCCAGTTCGCAAACTATTTCAGGATGATTGAGCTGTGATTGTTGGACATTAAGTGTTATCTGCGACGGCTTCTTGCCTCTTTATACTGCAGAATAAATCGATATCGGAGTGCCACAACAGAGGCCTTTGGTAGTTTCCCAGATAACTAAAGGCCATGCAAATACGCATTGCCCTGTTCATTGTCGTGTTGCTGCACCGCGGAGCCGTAAAATCTTAGTTCGTGCCCTTTCTTGTGAATATTGCAACTTTTGGACGCCAAAAAGTATATCAGGAGCTTCACTGATCGCCAAACACTGGGTTGCAGGAATCATAGCAGGATCCATTTCAATGATACTCTCTGTTGTGCAAGGCGTGTAGTACCTTTGACAATGTCATCGTCGAACCTCATTTCCTCAATGGAAGCATTGGAAATCTCACTGTAAAATCTCAGCGCCTCCTTGAGTGTTAAGAATTGTTCATAAGGAGAATTCACAGGCTACGCGTTTTGCGCTTTCAACTGCTTCATCCAGGCAGCGACCGAAGGAAGACTGTGTATTACAGCGCATTTTCACCTTCCATGATGGTCGTCTTAGTTCGGAAGCCCTCATCTGGCAGCTATTTTCTGCGTACAGCGGACAAGCATAACAGGAGTGCCGGGCAAGGGGAGGGACATTCAACGTTCCCAGGTGGCTTTCGCTGGGTAGATTGTTTGTTACGTGACAGATAAATTTTTTCACATGTCCGCTTGATCATGAGCAGCTCGATGAATTATAACTCCTTCAAAAAATTATGCGGTGGCCTGTCTTTTCGTCGAAAGTATACATAAGCGATGAATGCATTGCAGGATATGCGTATACCTTATTTTAAGATGGTTGTTTGAATGTTTCTCACCAAGGTGCCGAAGCCTTCATTCCCTTTTGTTAATCGAGTTGGACAGCACATGTGGTCTAGTTGGCTGCCATCGCAGTTTGACGTGCTAGCGCGATCATTCTGTTCACATCGAGCTGGGCAAAGGGTTTTGGTGCTTTACGACCCGCCGCGTTCGCTTTCTTCTATTGCTGTGGTTTTTAAAGTCCGCAAGCGCAAAATGATCCACCTGAGAACATTAACAACAGGCAGTGTCGTTGGGTGGAAAAGGGCCTCAGCGAAAAGTTAGGCCCCTTTGATGATATTCTTATCTTCGTGTGTGTCTCCGTTAATGCTGCCGTTACTGGCATAACATGGGCGCTTGATTTACAATCTCCCGTACCCCTATTCTTTCCCTCCCCTCTTCCTTTATTTGAAGTCCCAATCCTTTCTATAATGTCCATCAGACTAAGAGGGCAACTAAAAGGAACAAAAACAAACAAAATACTCTTCTTCTATGGCGTTGCGCAGCATATCTCGGAGGCCCCTCCGAGTTCTTGACACCTCCGGCTCCATTACACCGCTGCAGTCATATGACGGCGAGAATTAGGAACCGGCGGGTTGGTTAAAAAGAACGGCGAAAGATGACGACGACGCCTTATATGAGCACGTATGGCTTTTCAATTTTTGTGAGTGCGAAGACGCCCACCACTTGCGCGTTCATGCAAAGCGCGAGCATATTTAGTCGCTGGCAGGTACCGCACTCTGTCTGTGTATGTACAAAGTATCACACACAGAGCGGGCTGGTGGAGGAATGACGGAAAGTCTTTATAACCTGCCTGAAATTTTCTTTGTATTAAGTCAAAAGTATACGTGTCGCGCACATATATATGTGCGTTACATGTATACGCGCCAAATATGTTGCATTATTTTGTCTACATGCTCAAATCTCTTTGCTCAAAAACAGAATAAATGCTGTGCGCCCACAGATGGCAGCTGCTGCTTCACAATACACAACTGCGGCGTCGAAAGAAATGAAAAATTAACCTTGAAGTATTCGGCACCAAATGGAATGTTTTGTAGGCGTTATACGGAGCAGTAAATTTTCCTGAAAATAAATATTTATTTATATAGTGCACGAGTGACTAGACGCGTTGAAGCGATGTATGACCTGTCCTAGCCAACTTTGGGGCTTTGAAGCCAAAATATCAAGAAAAAACATATTAAAACTTGAGGACAGAACTGCAATAACTCTTTTTTAACGCTGCCTTAACAAGTGCGCACTGGTGCGATCCAGTAATCAAAGAGGCATTAACTTACCTCAGCCTCGCATCCATCGTACGTATTACTGCGGAAAAGCTCGAAATATAAGTTGTTTTAACAATTGCGAAAGGCCTAAAGCTTCCTTTTCTCTCACGTTAAGAGGGTCAGGAAAGTTCTAGACATTTAGGCACGTAAGCATCTTAGCAAAAGCGCTCGCTTATTTATGCACCAACTTCTGCAAGTGCCCGATGGAGGCCTGTATTCAAGACACGACGCGGGCATTAGTCAGTGTTCTCGCACGATTATTCATTATTTGTTTTTTATACTTGTTTTATTTATGGAAAAATACGTGCCTGAAGGAATGTCAAATAAACAGGTGGCACCGTCAACGACTCTGTTTGAAATAAACCACGCTGCGGTAACTCAATGGCTTTGGCGGTTGGCTGCTGATCCCGGTCGCAGCGAGAGCATCGAAATGCAAAAACGCCTCTCTGCTGCGTGATGTAAGCGTACTTTGATGAACCTTTGAAGAACCTCTAAAACCTATGAAGAACGTCCATCACGATGTATCTGTCAACCCACATGTAGCTTCGGGACATTAGACCTCACATGCCATACAATACCATACCATACCATACTATACCATACTGTTCCTTGTTTGAAATAAGAAATTCTATGTAGCGGGCGCAGGGACAGTATTCTATTTAGATCTATTTGAATTTGAATTGAATATCATTTTCTCTTTCATTTGGAGTGACGTCAGAATGACGGCAGCATCATGCCGAAGCACAAAGTGGCAAACCACAGATATCGCAAGGTTGTAGGTTCCCACGTGGACGATGTGAGAAGTTTCCAAGTCAGAATGCATATGTAGTACGTTCTACTAATTATTGCACCATACCGCAGATTCCTTCACAAGGTGGTAAGACAACACGCAAATGTTGACTGGCATTAAAAGCTAGTCTACGGCAGAAGACTCTTAGATTCACCTTAAGGCCAGAGGGCTTTGTTTGTTGGTATAACGTTTTCCGCATTTGTTATTTTTACGCTTATTAGTACAGAATAATTACTTTCCCTCAGTAAGGAATGAGTTCAGAGCACGCAGTCTCTTTACTGTATTATATCAATTCTATGCATCCAGGACTGCTGTTTCGCACTCATCGCGATTAAACATGGGCGTCTAGTTAACAGAGAAGGAATAGTTAAGGCCCGGGAGATTAACAGCACGGCTAAAAGAACAGTGCAGAATCGATTCTGTCGCTACAGACGAACTGAGAACGAGCAGCTCACTCAGAACCGCAGAAGCGCAATCCTGATTACTGTGATTTACGACTGTGCGGTTGCTACAGCAGCGGCTCAAGGTGTTATGAGTGCCAGCTAGTACCGTCAGGTGGCGTGCGCAGCCTTCGCGCTCTGAGAACTTACTCTGGGCCCGCGAAGAAGTGGCTATGCTTGGCTGACTTCGGCACATTACATCTCAGTCAGCTCAGATAAAGCGCCGACCCAGTGCTGCCGGAGTGAAAGCAGAGAAATAAGAAAGAAAAGTTGCGCAGAGTCCCAATGAAACGAAGGAAAGTAACATGCTCTCGCCTTACAGCCGGAGGCGGGCTATATATTTCTCGAACGAATTACGCGCAGCACACCTCATGTTTGTTATTGTTTCAAGAGCCACACATGCATTTTTTTCTTTTGGTTGGAGCGAATGTTTTACGGCCGCTTGCCGCCTTGATTGCTCTGAGCGCCCAAAGTACGCAGTAATGGACGCGGGGAATTAATTTCCCAGGAGTTCACACACAGTGAGAAATAGAAAGATAGTTGTTTTGTTTTTCTTTTTTTACACGTCTTATCTACACCTGCACTAGAACCACTAAGGTACCGCGGAGAAAAGCTAAACAGGAAAACGCCATACAGTACGGGCATTACCGTAATGTTCTAGGGAACCTAAATTCCTTGTTCTTAATTGCAGATCTTGACGCAATGCGAGAAACGCCAAACAGTGCGGGGCGAAGCGTCACTCAGTTATATAAGCTCACCATTCTACTTTGGGCGATCATATCCTGATTACTACTCAGTTACGCGTGTTCTTACAGGAAGTAGACTTGATTATGTATATAAAAGAACATGACTACCCATCACGTCCCTTCTGAGGCGCACCGTGGAAAGACACACTGCTGAGGCAATCGGCTCCCACTGCACGCAAGTTGCTTGCCGAGAAAGGTGTTGGCACTGGCGTAAACGCTGAGCGCCAAATATACATAGAATGATGCTCAAGGATATAGCGAGAAAAAGAGTAAATATTTGTTGGGGTGCCTAGGGGCCTACATAGCGATCCAGTCTGCAGGATTGTCTCTAAGCCAAGTTAACAAGAACGCTCTGCATGCATACCCCTTATGCGGCGTAAGGTGGTATTGTGTACGAAAATAGGCAAGAATCCCGGAGACAAGGAAAGCTGAAGAGAACATTCATTTTTAGGGTGGTTCTGATTCGAGTGGCAAATTAGCTGCGTATTCATTTCAGATACCGTTGACGAAAACAGTACCGACAAATCCAGGGCTTTTGGCCCTGTGCGAATCCACTTAATTTTTTTTAAAGAGTCTGCCATATTAGAAACTGCGCTCATATTACACCGAACTCTCTTTATACGTGCATGCACACTTTTGCATGTAAAACCACGTGGTAATTCACAATTGCTTTTTTATCAGCGTAGCGTCGGATGTTTTCATTGAAATACGGCAAGAAATGAAATAGCGTAAAATACGGCGAGAGGCGCGCCAACGGGACAATTGAGTTGCCTTTGAATGAAAGACCGTATTTTATTTTATCGTCACCGTCAAAAGTGCCGGGGACAGCAACTCGCACTACGGGCGAAAATCTCAAGGTTCTGTGTCTGCGTAGCCGTTGCCAGCAGGAGGAGGGCGACACGTGAGCCCTCCTCCACTGTCCAGTCCGCGGATTCTAGCCATCGAATGCCTGCCCAAGCATGTTGTTTCAAAGTCAGCCTGCCTCTCAAACCTTTCATCATAGCCACCTTAAGTGCCATGGTAGGACTTTGGGGTGCTCGAGAAGAACAATAAACAAAAATTCATCTGAAAAGGATATGTAGAACGCGAAGAAAAAACCAACGATAAAGAAGGCCGACTTCAAGAGCGAAAGGTGCGCTAGAATTGGAGGAAGAAAAAATTGCGGCAAAAGCCTGGTCTACTCCGCATCAAGAAAAAAAGTAAAGCTTCACGATCTGGATTTTACCGCGTATGAAGCAGCAAATGTATTGAACGCTGTGCGAAAGATGAGACAACAACAACCAAAAGGGAAGTGAGCTGAAAGATGGGTGCAGGAACGGACCCGGCTGGAAAAACGGGAGCCGTCTTGTGTATGTTGCTTTGTAGGGCATCTATCAAGTTCAGCGTAACATAAGGAACAGACCTTGAACGAGGGGGAATAAACGAGCCCTCTCCCTGGCTGATCCAAGAAAAAGGCAAAGGGATGAAAAGTCGCAAAGGTAAAATGCTGAAGCGCTGCTTGACACGGGTAGCGCGCTGGAAAGATCAGGCTTAAAAACAAGGCAAGAAAACAGGAAGGTAAGAGAAATTGGCCACTATGTAGTCTTTGGAAGGAGGCGGGGAAACATCGAGAGAAGCGTAAAAGAATTGAAATACAGGCTGAAACAGGTGCCTCGCCTCCGGCGCCAGCGCGCGCCGAAAAGCCGGTTCCCATCGATCGTTTGAGTCGGGAGAGGTAAAAAAAAAAAACAGAGAGGTCGGCAGGCAGCGCTCCCTGAGGCGGCGTCCAACTCCCTCGCAAGTGGGGACGGGGAGAAGACGCTGCTGCTGGGCCATGCGTTCGGATGCAAGACTCGCTGTAGTGTACGCTTGGCAACGGTGACCGGTTTGCGGGACGAGGCGTCGGTGCAGTATTTCCTCTTTCCCGTCCCGTTTCTTCGTCGTCGTTTCGTGAATCTTTCTGTCGCGGTTGTGTTTCTTCGCTCGATCCTCTGTACCTTCCCACCTTCTAGAACCTCGTGCTTTTGTCTACGGCTTTAGCTGCACGTCGCAAGCCGTGAACGAAAAGAGGGAGTAACAAATTGGGCGCGTCTCCTGGCTGCAGGTTGTTTGATGGGGCGGGTATGAAGGCCTACAAGCGTCGACTGCACAATTTTTATCTTGGCTTGGCAGAAAAAAAGATGAAAAAAGCAAACAAATCAAATGGTAGGATAGGTACACACGTGACGAATCGGGCAGACACCGCACAAACATGAATAACTGGTTAAGTGAACATCCACACAAAGAGCAAATTTGAACGTTGTGAGCTTATATCGATTGCAATCATTTATTAGAGAAAGGCTCACTATGAGGCTTGACATCAGCCTTCAGGAAAAGGCAGCCTAAACAGCTCCGTGCCCAGACAACTCTTTCATGTTGGACATTACCGGAGAAAAATTTGAATATTGAAAAGTTCTAAGGTGCTGTGGTGAAGATGTTGAAGGTAATAGTCCATTCTTCTAATGTGCAGCTAAAGTTTTCTTTTAAACTTCATGCTGCGCTCGAATAAAGCAGTTAAGACTGGCATTGAAAACCATTGGAGAACTCCTTTGGCGATATCAAAAACGTTAAAAACGTTAATAGCAAAAAAGCCTCTCGACGGAATATCTGTGGATATATTGATTGTTTTACGGAATTCTCAGAACGTATGAAAAAGTTTCGGTCATAACCTCTTTCCCGCTCGAAAATGGTTTTGTCCGCTTTTTTCTGGGTATGGCTCAGCTGGTGCCTTTTCTACAGTGTGTGCACTTGCATTTCCTGAAAAATTAACGACGACAGGATAAACCATTTTAAGTCCTCCTGTGGCCTGCGAGAGTTTCGAAAACCTGGTTGTTTTTATTCCTGAACAGGGGTCTACGCTACAGAAGGCACTGTGCGGCATAACGTTCAGTATATTTGGCAGCGAAATCCAATAGGGACACGTTTTGTAACGAACAGTGACCCGCTCTTTTTGCTCATGTACGCCACTTTTTGCGACAGCCTATATAATGTACAGGATTGATCACAATGCCCAGGTCGCATGGTCTGCTTGTAAGCTGTGTAGTGTGGCAGTCACGACACTCCCGAAGCATAGAACGAGGAGAGCACTCATCCCTATTCTTAAGCACTTTGGTATATCTTCGTAGGCGTGATAAGTTCAAGACTGTACTGCTTTCAAAAGCAGATCCTGTGGCCTGGAGACTTTGAGAAACCTGTACATACATTACCACCTGGAAAAGAAGACTCCTCAAATGGTTTCTATATATGTATAATCAGGATAAACATGAAATAAGGAAATATGCCCGAAAGCTGAGCTCAGCTATGTGCTATGAACTGCTAAATTTTATACTGATAATTTCTTAGGCCCGAAGTAAACATGCCCGCAATTCATGTACCGAGGTCGGAAGCAGCCTAAGTTACAGGAGTGCATAGAAAAAAAAACGGTCAGTATTCATTCTGATGTAAATTTTCGAGCACAAAAGTAATTCTTTGCAGTAGCCTCACATAATATTTACGCGTAATGGTTAACAATAGTGTTTTCAGTTTGTGAATTCGGCACCTTCTTTTTCCTCTCACACAGGCTAGAATGCTTTAAATTTTCCACGCTGACTGGCCGTGCTTTCAGGAACAGACGCCCAAAAGAAAAATGCGAGCGTGCCGCCTTAATTGCCGACTACATCAGAGAGGATAGAGCGCAATTTAGTTTCCCCGGACCTGCGCTGTTTGCCGCTTTCACGGGTTTCTTACTTTTCCTTCATCATTATAAACACACGATCCAGCAGTAGCCTTCCGTTTTTACGAGAAACAGGAGTTTGGCAAAGATAAATGAAACTCATTACGGCATGCCCGCAGCCAGTTCCGTGAGATCGTTAGAGGTACGCCTATTTACTTACACTATGCAGAAACAAGTGTAACAAGCTCTGCTTCCTCCGTCTCCTCTGATTATGCTTTCGAACTCGCTGTTTTTTTTTCATTATTTCTTTCGCGTATGTTCCCGCGGTCTTTTCCTAAATTTTGCTTCATCTCCCGTAAAGCATGCAAAAGCATTCCTAGAGCCTCGTTAAAGTGTGATTTGAAACGACACAACTATCAAGTATCGCTCCCGCAGTAACTTCTTTGCAATGGGAAAAACCCTTATCCTAAGTGCTTTCGCCACGGGTAATGGGAAGCACGAGTTCAAAAAGCGCTGGAAATCTTCGCGAATGCAATCTGCCTTACAAATCAGCAGTGTGTGCCTGACAATGTCTCGTGAAATACGACACCACGCGCTTCTCATGTGATAAAAATGCGCGACTGTTTCACCTGCTACCACAGGCAGAACAAATCGTGAGGAAGTGTTTGTCTTTCCTCTCCTTTACACGTCCTGGGAGGAGAAAGGGAACAAAACCCTTGGTGGTTTAAGCCCTTTCTTATAAAACGTTTGTTACTAAGAGATAAGTTCTGGATTCATCAGGTGTATACTGTGTGTTTCATTGAAGACAATAATTTGAAAATATAGTCTTTTGATGTATGAATGAAGCTTTTGCGGAAAAATAACACCACTGTCGGCGGACATAAGAAAAGAGATGACTGAAGTCAACTAGTTTGCAGGTTAAGTAATCACTCATAATTTACTTTTTAACTGCCACAGTTACACAACGTGGTCGGAAAAAATAGATTTGTCGCCAGTCGTTGTCAATAGCCATATAAGTTTTTAGAATTTCTAAAGCGCGATTACCCTCGGCCGGCACGTTGGCCCTACAAATTTTCGTCACATCGTATCAAAACAGACACTTTTAAAGAAAATGCAGCAAATGAATCTCTCCAATGCACCTAACTGGTCAAATTATATATAGCAAAATTTTTCTGGCCACAGCGGCGAGGTTAATCAGGTGATTGTGCGAAAAGACCAGCTAGCCGTGCATACTGGGCATGCGCTTTTTCCGCCGATTGTCGACGGCTGTCGGCGGCAGCCTGCCTTCCCGAAGTGCAGTAGCCATGCACCTCCGTGTTTTGATTCATATTAAGCGAGACTGTACATATCACTGAAGCGTGATTCATGCTGAAGAAAATAGAAATTAACGGCTCTTGAAAGTCGGTGCCTGTGTGTTAAAAACGGGAATTGAGGAAAGCTTAATTTTTTTCATTTGTTGAAGTACTAGGCATGTATGTTGTGTCGTTAGTCGGCGGATATTGGGTGCAAAAGGTTAACTAACTATTGTATTGATAAACCTTATGGGACTGCGAACAAATAGTTGATATATCTACTCTAAATGCACACTCTCTAATTTTTAGGCAAGGGGGGCATCCAATAGTATCAATTATACTCAAGGACACGACTGAAATATTGCGCAAACAGATGATGGGACATACACTGCTCCACGTGGTCCTCCATGGCTTTACGTGTCGTGATCAACTCTCCAGAAATGTCAGCAGAAACTTGCATCTCTCTCTCTCCAAGATCTGTGACGTCAGACGCATGCTGTCTCTTAATGACATCTGACCCGATAAAACAGTCATCAATGGCTTTAATGTGGCCGTAAGTACTCGATAGGGTCGCGACCTCTCCAGAGCGATTCACTCAATCGTGCCTCACAGTCGGTAGCTTTGGTAGGAATTTTTTTTTTCGCAGTTTTAGACAAGTTGATTCCAACAATGTCCGTGGCGTTTTCAGAAAAGATGTTCAAGCTGTTATTACGAACTAAGGGTCGATGTAACAGCCTTTTCCCAGTCGCGTGCCTTCTTGAATTGCTTGCCGGTTTTCGTATTTCGTGTTGGTAAAGCAAAGAGTATGTTTAGCAACCGAAATAATATAACCTTCTTCATATCATGTCAAGAAAAGTGTCCCTGGCATTCGTAGGGCGCATATTTCGGATGCCTAAAGTCCTTGACTGAGCGGCCAGGAAATGCACGGATGTGCATTGCCAAGGAGCGCAGTATTAAAGGAGCCATCAAAGTGACGCTTAATTGGCCGTAATTGCCTGCATCTCTCCTGTCATGGCGGGTCTGCAATGGCTCCATTTGATCATGCTGCTGTGGTAAAAAGGATGGGGACATTTAAATTACCCCAGGGGATACCATTTCTGGAGGCCGACCTGCCGTGGTGGCTCAGTAGTTAGGGCGCTCGGCTATTGAGCCGGAGATCCCGGGTTCGAACCCGACCACGGCGGCCGCGTTCCGATGGATGCGAAACGCGAAAGGCGCCCGTGTGCTGGCGAACTCGCTGCAAGTTAAAGATCCCCAGTTGGTCGAAATTATTCCGGTGAGCTCCGCTACGGCACCTATTTCTTCTTTTCTTCTCTCAGTCACTCCTTTATTCCTTTCCTTACGGCGCGGTTAAGTTGTCCACCGCCGAGATGTGAGACAGATAGTGCGCCATTCTGTGCCGAATGGTTCAGGCTTTTGTGATAAGCAGAATACTTTACGTCATCCCCTACCTCCAGCTAGGACTGGCGGAAAAGAACAAAATAGACGGGAGTATAAGGCAGGCATATAAAACAGCCTTGGGACTGCCCCACTGCACCCCTATGAAAAGACTTCTTAAAATGGGGATCTACAACGCCACCATGGAACTATGCGAGGCACATATATTTGCGCAATTAAGGATGCTCGCAACCTCACCTGCGGGGAGGAAGATCCTGAGCAACCTAGGGCGACATGATCAGATCCCGGAATAAAACCCACAGGGAAAATTACGGACAGAAGTGGGAAAATTACGATATTAAACCAATTCAGAAAAAAAAACGTCGCCCTGTTTTTTTTTCGAAGGCTGGAGGAGAGCAAGAGCAAAGGCCCTCGAAGGCAAGGTAGAAGGCTGGGAATACGCAGCCTATGTAGACGCGGCGCAACACGCAGAAAGCGACTCCTTTGTGGTTGTGGGCGTGAACCACTCGAGTGAAACATTAGCGGCCGGTTTCGTCAAAACAAAGAACTCAGGGACAGCGGAGGAAGAGGCTATCGCCATGGCAATGGGCAGCGCCAAAGCGGTCACCATAATTAGCGACTCCAAGGTGGCTATAAGCAATATCGCGCAAGGTATGATCTTCCAGGAGGCAGAACGAATCCTAGGACATCAAGAGTGGAACCAAATAGAGGTTGAACTAACATGGGTGCCGGCACACTCGGGGAAAGGGGGAAACCAGTTCGCTCACAATATAGCTCGATGTTGTGAAAGCCGAGCAGTGAGCCGGGTTGAGTCCCGAAATTTCGCGATAGATGCATTCGTGTCCTTTCACGACTACACCAATCAGTTTAAATTGCAAAGGGGGATCTATCCGCCACCAGACAAAAAGCTCGACAAAAGCCAGGAGATAATGTGGCTTCGGCTCCGTGCGCGAGTCTTATTTATCCCGTCGAGCACTCAGGTATCCCACGCAATACAACCTGACTTGCAAATAATGTGGCGAGATAGCGGGATACGACACCATTCTAAGGAGCTGTAAAAAGGCACCGCCACCGGTGGACCTCCTACCAGTCCTTTCTCTAGAGCGATGGGAGGCTATAATGGCCAGCTCAGAAGGGCTGAGGCAGGTCCGGCCCACTGAGTGGGCTAACAAGGTCGCCGAGAGCCATCAGCTCGAAGCCATCTAGTATAGTGCCCACTAGGGTTCAGTGCTCACAATAAACGTTTACCGATCGAATCCACTACGGAACCTCCTTCTTCCTTTCTTCTTTCACTCCCTCCTTTATCCCTTCCCTTACGGCCTGGTTCGGGTGTTTGCCCAGATATATGAGACAGTTACTACGCCAATTCCTTTCCTCTAAACCAATACAATCCCGAATCCCCAACTCTCATTCTGTGCAGTTTTACACTGCAACAGCCTGCTGTCATTACCACAGCTATTGTGTTTTGCGACTGATGTCGGGCCAGAAAACGAATGAACGCTCCTAATGAGTCATTGTTTTATGCGCTTTTCTACTTCCGTAGAAATAAAAGATATAATCAGTTGTTCTGGCGGTAGTTCCACTTAGACAGTGAGAACGACTCGAAAGCGCACTTGCATTTCTATTTCGGAGTTAGGCGAAGGGCTTGCGCTCACTTATCTGCAACCAACCAATAAATGTCATTCAGCTCACACAAGCAACAGGAAGACAGGGCACGAAAAGTGCACGCTTACCACGATGCTTTGAATGCAATGGTGAGGCCAGCGTATTGCACCGAACACAAATGAAGCTGTAGTATCGCGCCGATATTTTGCAGTAGAGTTTTAAATCTTGCTGAAATTGTTGAAAATTTCGTGTTCATTGCGTCCTTACTGAAGCCATGAAAGAGGTACAGAATCTCACCACGTTTTGTCTGAAGAAAGAAGCAAGAAAGGCTGTCTGTGTTAGCTGCTCCATCCGTCACAACCCAGAATTCTAGTCACTCAAATTAGCACGGCTAAGAAGCCAAATCCTTGACGGGCGCGAAAACCATGACGAAACTAAGGACATCCTTATGAGATGAATGTAATTGCGCAACAAGCTTTTCGAGCGCCGGCAGAAAGAAGTAAGTGCTTACTCGTAGCAGCCACACGCCTGCCACAGCCGCTAAAGCGGTCGCAATGTTTGCTCCCAGTCTCAGTTTAGACGTTGCTGCGACGACCTCGATGTAGAGAAGTGGAGTGAGAAATTTGTGAGAAGGCTCAGCAAAGTAGAAAAGTGGATTGAGGAGAGCTTGTGGGAAGGAGCCCATTATAAGGCGAGAAAAAGCTACCCTCAATACTCACCAGAAAAACAGTGTCAAGCGGAATTGGGACATAATTAATAACCGTCAGACACCCGCCTTTCTGTCGGGATAGGTCCCTGTGGGAGTCTGGAAAACGGGGGACGCGTACTAAGCCGCCCCGCTCTCAAGGCCCCTTGGAGGCGTTTGAGGAAAGCCTACTAGGCTGCCCTGCTCTCAAGGCCCCCTGGAGGCGTTTGAGGAAAGCCTACTAGGCTGCCCCGCTCTCAAGGCCCCCTGGAGGCGTTTGAGGAAAGCGTACTAGGCTGCCCCGCTCTCAAGGCGCCCTGGAGGCATTTGTGTAATAAACGTGACGTTTTCATTCGATGGTAGCCTCGTGTGGAGTGCAGGAGCATGCCACGGCTGAGGATATTGAACTAGAGTTTCGCGTATTTGTTTCACCCTGATTTGTAGCGAGCTGCTTTAATGATGCCTTGGCTGGAAGCTTTCTATTTTTATCCTAGAGCTTCGCAGGTCACAAGGCAATTGAAAGAGCCTAAGATGCACCTAACCTATCAAGGGGCATGGGAATTTCTATGGTGTAGAAAAATTCGCGGCACAAATTAAACGAAGACACACTACCTGAAAGCAACAAGACAGGACGGTGCTGCTGCTTGCTTGTTTCTGTTCTTGTGTCTGCGTTTCGTTTGAGCTGTGAATTTTTCTACTTCACAGATAGGAACCAAATAGCCACCACGCTGTTGTGCTTTTCCAGGCTGGACGATATTTCGTTCATGCCAGCTTTGGTTGCCTTTAGGACTCAAGCGCGCCAGTCCGTACAGGGGAACGAAAGTGCACATGCCGCAGCCCGATCACTCTTACCTCGACAGAAGAGAATGCGCGCCACGGGATGAAGCACTAGACAAGGAAAGAGAAATAACACTGAGAAAAGGAGGAACACGTATTCAAGCCCAAAAAGGCAGCACATTCTATCCAGAAGACGCGTAGCTACAATGCTCCTTGAAAAGTATGCCATGCTAAATGCGGAGCACCACCACGGCATCAACTGTGCAATCAGCTGATTCCATGGTAGTGCTCCGCACTGTGCATGGCTTATTTTTCAAGCTTTCAGCCGAACAACAAGGACCATATTGTCCGACTGCAATTGTCCGACTGCAGTTGTCCGACTGCAATTGTTTGACTGAAGTGTTATGAGGACTTCCACGATCTATGAGTGTAAAGTCGACAATGCCCCAATTAAACTTAGCTAGCCACTAAACGATTAACGTTATCGCGTCGCACCCATAGAGCGGAGCTAAACTGCCTCCTAAAGCCTTTTCTTTGTTTCTCTATTTTGAAGAGTATGATACTGTTTCGCGATGGCGATACAGGAATGAAATAAAAAAAAACTTGAAATTAAGCAGTTCGACTTGGCGCACATACCTCTCGTTGCTCCTGTGTTGATTTAACCTTTTGTTTGAAGTTGCGTTTGCCGGAATAGCGCGTGCCCTTAGAAACATTGCTGCAGTAAACAGAAATATTCTCTTCGATGCGAGTAAGTTGCTGTTCATTACATATACCGCTAAGAAGTTAAAAGTTTTAGAGAGTATGACGGCTGCACTGGTCGGTGTATTTATTTGCCCCCTCTATACATGTGTATTCGTTTTTTCAGTATCAGATGCTTGTGGTAGTTCAGAAATAGGTGCTTGGCAACTGTTTATTCCGTAGTTATCGCTGCAATTTGCGTAAACAGTGAAATCTATCTAACTAACGAGCACGAGCCGAAAGAATATGTACTAGTCTAATTGCTAAAAATCTACGCGTTCGTAAAACATATATAGCTGACGAGGTTTTCTTCTTACCAGTTCAAAATCGGAGGGCTCAGGACGATGTTTCTCTGACTGGCGATAAATTCAGACAACTGATTATCTGAACAGGCCGAAGCGCATGACCCGCTAGTAAACCCGGTGGGATCCGCATCTACGGCAAAAGCTTCACGCCCCAAGCAACTAAACGACCGGTTAACCCGCCAGCAGCTAAATAATTAGGATAAAAAACAGCGATTATGCTTGAAGAAGCGCCTGACAGAGAAAAAATGGAGTACGCTTAAGCTTCGCCTTTAAGAGTGGAACGCGACAGCGTGTTGTAGCGCTGTCAGGGTGTTACTCATTTAAGTACGCATTAGTGCACCAAGACACTTCACTAAGTCAGAGACCACGTCGCATTCTCTAGGTCCACCTTTATTCATTTGGAATCAATGCGCCTTCGTGGCGTGTTCTGCGCATGGTCGCCTCGCAGTCTGAAAGAACTTGATTCGATCTCTCTTATTTCCACAAGATTTTTTTATCTAGAGGGGCGCTTCGTTACAAGCTTAAAGGTAAAAATTCAACACAAGCACTTTGTAATTTGGGACTTCTACGCCGAAAGAAATCAGTTTGCTCGGTGGCTGAATGAAAAAGACCACACAGCGAGCTGTGAAAAAAAAATAAGTCGTGATTACTTTTGCGACCAAAATATTTTTAATGCGTGGAGCGGAACAATGCCCAAGAGAAAAGATTTTTACAATTAGTTGCAAAGCTGCCTCTGAGGAAAAAAAACAGCTACGGCGGAATGATCGAGTGCAGCGACAAAGGAAACACGAAGGAGACAATTGAAACGTGGCCCACAAAACGAGGTGTTACTCGAGGGAGAATGAATAATAGCGCATCTGACACTCACTTCAAAGGCACGAGCACCGCTCGTTGGGTTTGTTAATGGATCCCGCGAATAGTTGTTCTCCAGACGTATTCTTTTTCTGTTATTGTGGCCCTGTTTTCCTTGGCATGTTCGCGTTGCATTTGAGGCTAAAGATATACAGGATATACTTGCCGCTCTCGTAACCTGCTGAGGTAGGTAGGAAAGACTTTTAATGCTCTAGAAAGGTGCTAGTAGCAGACGAGAAAGAAGAGGTCCATCTTCCTTCTTCTCACAGGGTCGGTGCCCCTATTCCAGGGCTCCGCTGAGCTTCGCTGCTCGTTGGGCGTGCTGGATCAGACCTTGTTGGCAACCCAGATCGCCGCTGGAGAGCCGGCTCTCCCACTGTTCCGTACTCGGGTCTTTGCGAAAGCTGTCGTTTTTACTGCATTCCCACGTGATGTGGTACAACGATGGTTTGCTGCCACACCACGGGCAAGTGTCCCGATATTGCGTCGGGTAAATCTTGCTAAGGATATGCAGGTTTGGGAATGTTCCTGTCTGCAATCTTCGCCAATACACTGCCTCTAGTTGATTTAGATCAGGATGAGGCGGCGGATAGCGGATCCGTACCCCCTTATAGTAGTTGAGAATGTCTGAGTACGTAGGACTGACTCGGTCGGGTAGATCGTCCGATTGGGAGGAAGCTCGGCTCGTATACCCTCGAGCTACCTCGCTGAACAGGGAATCGAGAAAAACAATTGGAATAGAACTTCCGTCTGCGCTGCAAAGCATGCCGGGACGGTGGTGTCCTTTCCTTTTTATATTTGCTAAGTTCAGGCTGCACGAATGCCAACCTATGGCAGTTACGGGGAAAAGGGAGATTTTTGGGAAGAAAATTGTTAAGCTCCACCCACAAATTCGCGATAAGATATGAGTGTAGCGTTTCCCAGGTGTACTGGGAAATAGAAGGTAACCCTGGTTGCATCGACCAAACAGCTCTATCAATCGCTATGTGGCGGAACAGGCTCATTGAGGCTCTAACATGCCCGGGGCTATGCTGCATAAAGGACTTAATTACGGGCAGCAGTTTGTTGCTCAGAAAAATGCAAAGCGCTTGGTGACACTAAAGTAACCAGTAACAAAGTGGCTGAATGTGGCCGTGGTCGCCAAACAAAAGACGACAGTCGCAGAATTAGCCGCTCAGGGCATCAATTATGGTGAGGGAGGGATTGATGAGGGGCATATTGTAAGCCCCATGACTATCTGGTGTCTCATTTACGACCCTTGTACTGAAGGCCAACGAAATGCTGGATGGGTTGAGAGGGAGGAAAAATAAAGTGATGACGGAGACAAGAAAGAGAATGAATGAATTTATTAACCCATGTTCGAATAATTTACGCACCGATGACTGGCCTGGGGAGCGTCGCTAATTGCTGGACAAATGGCGTATTCATGGCGCAGAGCCAGGTAATTTTTTTATGCGGAAGACGACAGCAGATGATATGCGGCCACCGGGGGCACGCCTATTCGTTAATTATGTCTTTGCTTCTGGACCAGCGGGTGAAACGCACAGGCCAAAGTTACAGTGTCGACGTGCTCCGGGTGCAAAGTAGGAAGAATAGGATTGATGCGATAGAAGACTGCACGAGAAGCAGTGGTAACCCTTCCTCCATAACTTATGTACAGAACTGCTGACGGCAAGGCTCCCTGCAGGCCTTAGCACAGGAGTGGCGCCTTAAGAGGGCGTTCTTCTTGAATCCAAAGGAATCATGTGGCACATAATGCATGCTCAATACTGCTTTCGAGGTTAGTTTGGCCATCACATTTAAGAGCGCAGGTATACAGCGGCTTGACCGCTTTGGCGGGTTTTTCATGGAAGGAGTTCTGAAAGAGGCAAAAGTGATGGTTTCTTAAGTAAAAATCCCCGCATGCAAAGTCCAGGCTGTCACCTGTTTCTTCGAACGCGCAGCTGCCATGTTAGCATTGCTCTCTCAGAAGGGGACGGCAGTTTTTTTCCGCGCTCTACTTTGTTAGGTGTTGTTTTTAAAATGCGTCTTCGGTCATAAAATTCCCTCATTGGCTAGAGAAAAGCGACGTCACTTCCGGCGACGTCATCAACAGCTGCTAGTGCTGTCGGATTGCGAACAAGGATTAAATAAATTCATAAGAGAGGAAACGTCAAGGACCTGAAATAATACATGCCGATCAACTTACTGTCCGTTGCCTACAAGGCATTTACTAAGGTAATCGCAAATAGAATAAGGACAACCTTGGGCATCATTCAACCAAATGATGAGAAAGGCTTTCGTAAAGAATACTCAACAATAGACTATATTCACATTATTCATCAGGAGATAGAAAAATGTGCAGCATGTAACCAACCCCTATATATAGCGTCCATTAATTAGAAGAAAGTATTTAACTCTATGCAAACATCAGCAGTCATGCAGACATTGCGTAATCAGGGTGTAGAAGAGCCGTATGTGAAAATACCGGAAAATATCTATAACTACTGCACAGCTACCGCAGTCCTTCATAAAGATAGCAATAAAATTACAATGAGGAGGGGTGTCAGACAGGAAGACGCGATCTCGCCAATGCTTTTCATCGCCTGTTTACAGGAGGTGTTTAGAGTCCAGGTTTGGAAAAAGTTAAGGATAAGAGTTAATGAAGAATACCTAAGTAATTTGCCATTAGCTTATGATATTGCCTTGCTATGTCACCCAGGAGAAGAGCTGCAAAACATAATAACTGAGTTAGACAGGCAGAATAGAACAGTAGGTCTTAAAATTAACAATCAAAAAACCAATGTAATATTCAACATTTTAGCAAGCAAACAGCAGTTCACAATTGGTAGCGAGGTGGTAGAAGTGCTAAGGGGATACGTCTACTTAGGGCCGGCAGTGGCCGCTGATCCGGGTCATCTCAGGCAAATAACAGGAAGAATGGAAATTGGATGGAGCGCTTATGGTAGGTTCTCTTAGACTATTAATGGCATTTTAACAGTATCTCTCAACACACGAGCATACACCAGCTGTATCTTACCGGTAGTCACCTACGGGGCAGAAACGTGGAGGGTAACGAAAATAGTTCAGCTTAAGTTAAGGACAACGCAGCGAGCCATGGAAAGAATAATGAAAGTTGTAACGTTAAGACACTGGAAGCGAGAAGACTGGGTGAGGGGACGTACGCGTGTTAATGACATCTTACTCGAAATCAAGAGGAAGAAATGGACTTGGACAGGGCATGTAATGCGAAGGTACCATATCCGCTGGTCCTTAAGAGTAACGGAGCAGATTCCAGTAGAAGGCAAGCTTAACATGAAGCGGAAGAAAGTTAGGTGGGCAGATCAGATTAAAAAGTTTGCGGGGATACAGCAGCATCAGCTGGTAAAGGACAGGGTTAATCAGAGAGAAATGAAAGAAGCCTTTGCCGCGCACAGTTCCTAGTCAGACTGATGATGATGATGAATAAAATTAGGTGTCCTTGCGAACTTTTATTTTGTAGGGGATGCAACAACCGTGCGAGAGAAGCGAGTGTACAATATCAGCTGACATCACACCTAAGACAAGTAAAAACTTCTGAGGGAACTTAAGTCTGCTTACGTTGAGGAATGCGAATGCATGTGTTTTGAAGATAACTCGTCGCCTCTGCTCCAGTTTTTCCTCTAAGGAGGATTTCAGAAGAATATTCGCAGAGTTACAGTAATTAAATCTCTCTATCAGGTCAATCCCACATTGTCATTTTTTTAAAGTTGGCTTCCATTGCTGCTCTCCCGTCCACCTAATATATTCTCGTCCAGCATATTTGGCAGTCCAACGACTTTGCTTCTGATTCATTAACTAATTACTGTGTGCAAATCAAACTTTTTGTTCAATTTATCATAACTCATCAAACACACTTCAATTATTTTGCCGTGCACGGTTGTTTTCCCGTGCACGGTTGTTTTCCCGTCCACGGTTCTTTTCCCATCCGCGCTATTTATGCAGTTTTTCGACTTTTTTGGCTATATTAATTAATTACTTATTCTATATACACCAAATTTATAGCACATCACTCTGACATCACCCTGTATTGAACAATCATTCCTTCGATCCTAACTGTTTTGAGAACGACACAACGACGGCCGGCCGGCACATTTTGCGGACATGACCTCGCCGACATAGCCAAGTAATGCTTTCACATTAATAACAGCACCCACAGCAGAGCCCTTCAAGTCTCCAGAAAATGGACGACCATAGCCACCTGACATAACAATGTCCCTGACATTGTTGATCCAGATCTCTAGACAGCGCATCCGCATTGTTGCCTCTTTTCCCACGCTCCTATAGCCCTAAACAGTCTGCTCTACTGTCGGCAACAAGTTCGGTAAGCAAAGCCAGCACCGGCTTTGTTATGGGTCAGAATATGGCAGCGGCAGTGCAATATGCCTTCTCAGGCGTAAGTACCCCCCCCCCCCCCCCTCCAGTTACAGTGAGCTGATGCAGAGCTATACCGTCCGCATTGCGGCACAGCCGTCTTCTTGCAAACAGTGCATGGCAGCGTCATATTACAGTGCGTGCGCAAAGAGCTCATTTCGCGAGGCAACAGACCTCGAAGCTTTGCAGAACTAACGACCTAACGAACAACGCTTTAATGAAGGCAAGGTCCGTTAGAAAGTAGTTTGAGAGCGCTGGTAAACCTACGCAGTCCAGTAGGAAAATAATTCTCTTTGCAGTGTCGCAAAACCTTCCAGCGAACACACTTACTAGACTTTCAGGAGGAGTAGAACAAGCGCTTCAAGAAGAATAAATGGTTTCCGCGCTCGATGAGGCAACTGTATTAAAAAATACGCGCTTGAACGGTCGCGCGAAAAACTTAACGAAGTTGCAATTGAAAGTGCGCTGTAATGCAGAGAAAAGGAATGGGCCAGAAAAGCCGTTTAACAATTTTTTAAATAACTGTAGATGAGCCGCACGATACTTTTCGTTTCCTTTCAATTGTGACTTGACTTCAGAGGAAAAGGTGAAATGTTTTTTAAAAGCCACTTTTCTTCAACACTCTTGATTTTCTTCCTCAAATCAGCGTTCACTGGGTGATGGATGGGGAGGATATCTGGTGAACGAAGATGTAACAGTAAACTGAAATGTCCCTTTCCCATGAGCATAACCTCTCTTCGATACAGTCCCTACCTACGCTGGTGAACTTCTGAAAGTAGTTGCTATGGTCTGCGCACCGTCACATAAGAAAAATGGTGGCTGCTGACGACAAGGTTGCGCATTTCATTGCTGCGGCAATCGCCCCGATGAGAAACGCGCGTCTTTCATACACTTATTAGAGACCTTTAGCTCCCCGTGTGCCATGCAACCGCTACCGAGAAGTACCGAGATCCCGCCCACTGCCAGTGAGCACGCGCTCATTGGTCCCGATGCGATACGCGTACGTGCAAATGTCAGGCACCCGGCGCCATCTGGTGCCTACAAGGTGACCTGTGCATGCGCACTGACGAAGCGCGGGAGTTTGATACTCGGTAACGGTAGTGGTAACACGGTACGCGGTATGCTAATCATGCTTATTATTTCAGCGAAACATATACAGTGCCTCCGCGGCGGTTCAGTGGTTATGGTGCTCGGCTGCTGACCCCACAGACGAAGGTTCAATCCTTCTTTTTCGAAGGAGCCAAATGTTAGAGGCCCGTGTGTTCTGCGATGTCAGTGTCCGGTAAAGAACCCCAGGTGGCCGAAATTATCTCAAGCCCTCCACTATGGACTTCCTCATAGCGCAAATCGCTTCAATGTCTCAAGGTACGAGCGGTAAGGAAAAAAAAAACCTTCCGGAGTCACATACGCGTTCATGCCCAGTTTCTTTCATCATCATCATCACCATCCACAGCCTGATAACGCCCACTGTAGGACATAGTCCTTTCTTATGTCGCTCCAACTGACCCTCTCTTTGCTTGCAGCGGCCACATCATCTTTGCAAAGTTCTTAATTTCAACCACCCGCCTGAATTTCGGCCACCACTGCTACGCTTGCTATCGCTTCGTATTCATTGAAGGCTATTAAAACCATCGGTTACCTCGCCTTCAGATTACATGCCCTGTCCATGCCCATTTCTTCATGCTGTCGTCAGACTAGAATGCCATTAACTCGCGTTTGCTCCCTTACCCACTCTGCTCTCTTCCTGTCTTAACGTTACGCCTACATTTTCCTTTCCATATCTCGCTGCGCTGTCCTCAATTTAAGTTGAACCCTTTTCGTTACCCTCCTTGAACCGCGCATGGATGTCATCCGCCTTCGTGTAATCTGCTACTCAGGAACCAGTGGCGCCACCTGCATGACAAAACTTCACCTCGAGGTAGAAGAAACTCTAAACCTGCATTTGAAGGCAATAGCTTCCAATTAATCATTAAATAATAAAAATGCATATGTCGGAATAATGGCTTCACTGCTGTATAAACATGCGGGATACCGTGCTGAATGGAATATGTGCGTGTTAAGCCGCGTTGTGTTGCCATGCGTACAAGCAGAGCGTTCTGAACACATACACCTGCCATAAAAGCCCGTGTATTCTACTGCTTCAGTATTCTTTTTCGTTTACTTATCATCATCACTACACTATCCATTCGCTGTGACTTTACTGTCATTTATCAGCGACGACCACAAAGGGGTGCCCATCACTGTTGCTTTCATATAGATTACAGAATGGTATGTACCCAAGAAAGATTTTCCTTATTCATGGTGCTGTGTGAACGTAACGGAGACACGCTGCTCGCAGAGAGCCGCCCACTTCGCGGCTAGAGAGTACTGGTGATTTGGGTGTTTCAGACATTATGTGTAAAGAAAATTGTGAGAGGAGGTAAAAATCCTTGTGTGCAGAAGCTCGTACTTCCGGCGAAAATTTTAATTTCACGCTAGTTCGGTGCTTATGGCGTTGGGAAGGAAGGCCCTCGACACTATCTTAGAGCAGAAACGAACTCGTCTTTTTCCGCATCCAAGAGCAGGAAGTTTTAACCTCGTCAAACACATGGTTGCAGGAAGATGTCCTCAAGCGCGCAATCCTCGCATTTGAAAATAAAAACAGAAACAACACCAGGACGTCTGATTCTATTATGGAGTGGCAATGCGATAGCATTGGAAAAGAAGGAAGTTGACACCCTTCTAGGAATAGAAGGGAGTCAACTGCTTTTCGGTACAGATTCCCCCAGACCCCCTTCTTGGAAGAAAACGGAGCTAAAGCGCGCTACTTCCTTGGGTGCTCCTATCTTTGGCGTAAGTTTAGTAGTTCAGTTTCGATCGCCAAGTTCATGAGATAGAGCATTTTGAAAACGTCACCCTGGATACTGTTTTTTTATTTGTCCTTGCATTCTTCTACAGAAATAGACTATGGATCAAAGTGTTTTATTGCTTCGAAAGGCACAGTGAGCAGTACGAAAGGACACGCTTTTTAGCGCTCGTTATTTCTTCTGACTCAAGGAAATGATTCCTAGAAGTTCGGAACGGTTCTTAGTTTTTAAAGGTAAAAATGATCCTATAGCAAAACTCATAGCTTTCTGCATTCTGACTTCAGAAGTGGCAGCCACTTCAGGCAGGGTTCTGAAGAAAATGGGGTAGATAAATTCTCAAGTTCAAACGACGCTTGTCGCGGAGATGCCAGAAACAGCACTTTTGTGCTTTCTTGTACAAAAGGAGTAGACAACAGGACGTAAAACAGAAAATATTTTTATATGTCTGCGATCCCTCGTGTTATTCTTTTCTTGGACTAGATACCTCGTCGCCAACAGCCCTTTGTCGGCTACCGTCAGGCCCTGTGTTTTTAAGAACGTTTCTGAAAAAATTGTTACTCGTATTCCGAGATGTTCGCTTCAGCTTTGTCTTAAGTGCATTGCATTTATAAGTGCGAAGCATTTTTTGCGAGTGAAACATCTTTTAATGCGTTCCTCTAGAAGAGTGAGCTTAGTGCAACGCCAACTTAGTTATCACCTTTAGCACCCCCTAGAAACGTTACTCAGGCGCAGATCAAACAATGCGGCCGACGGGTTTGAGCTCCATATCACCATGAGTGCTGCAGGGAACACGATGACAAGGACCACGTCAGGCAAGTATTAAGGAACGCAATGTTGCCAAAGGGCTTTGTTTTGTTATCTTACCACAGTTATAGACACACCCAGAGGCTGTTCATGTCTTGCTTCTTCGAGGACGACATTTAAAACGTCGAAAGCACGCCGCTGTCTGAGGATGCGGAGAGCTTCGAAGTACTCATCAATTCTGTCTAGTTTGTTCTTACTTGTACCATTTTTAACGCGTTTGATATTGCACGGCACCACAAAAGAAGTATATTGATAAAAGGGGAAAAGGCTGTCGAACGAATGAACTCGAACGGAGAGAGATAATACGGTTTCTTACGTTTACGCAACGCTTGATGCTGGCCAGTCTAAAAAGATACCCTGTGCCTCCAGGGGCACATCTTGAAAGGAACTAGTTCTGCACATCCAAATAGAAAATGGTGGAAGTTGCTCACATTTCGTGCTGACTTTTCTTTGGCGCTCTTTTGCTCGATTTATCTACAGGTCTCGACGCTCGTAACTACATAATACACGCAAAATCCTGTCTGCAACTTGCAAAATTTCTCTCATTGTACAGAGTCACGAAGGCGATAGAGCTAACCTGACTTTTACTAAAGCGCTTAGTTCTTTATACAGTTGGCAATCGGAACAGTTTTGAAATAGCCAAGAGAGTCTCCCTAAGGTGGTGTCTCCCGTCTTGCCGCTCCGGGCCGGCGCTTTAGAGGGACCCTGGCATCGGCAACAAAGAAATCTAGAAAGCAAGGAAGTGAGCAAGCGAACCAGTTTTAAAGCAAGGAGGTGTTGGGAAGCAGTAGAAGCAGATGAGAACCCTCCGATCAAGAGAGAAGTAGAAGGATAACATCGTGGCGACTGCGACTGAGTGCGCAACATATTTGTACAACGTATTGCACTAGTATTTGAAGCTTAACAGATGGTTTCTGGCGACAGAGAAATGCATGAGAGAAAAGGCACACAAATAACAAAAAGAGAGGTTCAGGAAAAAAAGAATAGAAACGATGGAGTCAAGGAGGAATGGAACAAAAACTGAGGGGTGAAAGATAATTTTTGCATAGAAATAATATATTGGCCCGTTCATCCTTAAGGGTGGCGTCTATGTGGACGAGACGCCACTATAATCATTCCTTTTTCATGCTCAAATCGTTTCGCTTATTTTTTCTTAAATGGTATTCATTTTATTAACCTGTCAATATGTGAGTGGTAACGCAAATAAAAGCTTTCCGTAGTTTATACTTAATCTGTTCAATTCCGCAACAAGAAATGACGTTCTCAAATTTGGACAGTAATATTGCCCTTAACGTGCATCCTCAAAACGTGAAAAAAGATGAAACATAGATTTTAAAATTCCCTCTGAGAGAGATATTGGTCAAAATGCGGCCAAAGTGGCTATGAGCGCACATTTCATTTATATACTTTTTGTATTTTGTTAACTTCCGCCTTATTTTTATAACCTGAAACGAGTTGCACAATTACTGAGCAAGAATTACTCAGTGAGTTTCTTCACATTCTTTCAGCATGCCTCAAGGGTGGCTTCGCGTGTTTATGAAACTCGAGTAAACTCTCATGCTCGGGCTCAGTTGGACAGAGATTCATATGACGGGCGACCACAACGATAGCATTCGTTTTTCAGAGCTCGCATCTACGTTATGAAAGAGTTAACGTGCTCGGTTTCCCGTGAACGAGGCAGGGCCAGCATCGTGAGCTCTTTCAAAGCAGCCTCTGCATTTCATACAGGCGAGTTTGGCGGTAGTGCTCTGCTTGCAAACTATCAAGTTAGGCTATGGTTCACTGGTGGCACATAGGGCTAACGTCAAAGTGCACTTCCAGGGCATCCTCTCGTAGAAGAACATAAACAATTCAGCCGTTTGCTGAAACGCGGGCGGCTTACAGGGCAATGCGAGTTAGGTGTTTTGAGGCCCCGTAGGACAGACTTATATGACGCGCTTTTTTTACGACCGTCTTGACAATTTCGAATCATCAGTGGGGCGGTAAGGAGATGCTATGCAGCACAGAGAACCATGTGCTAAAAGCTTCGATGCGGCGTAGGCTCTTATTGATATTTATATGGCGCAGTTGCTTCTACACGTGCGTTACGCGTGGCATAATTTCACATTTATTTTCGGCTGTTCAGGTGGTGGCTTTTTTATTTGAGTAGCTATTTTCTAATAACTACTTACTTTCAGTCACCTTATGAGCCTAAATATGTATCATGCACTGTATTTCCATCCATATGTTTTCGATTCTGATATGGCATCATAAACTAGCTTTCGCCCTTTTTCGCGAGATCTTGCCGGCAACGGGACTGTGCAGTTTATTATCGAATACATAATTTATAGAAATAAAGGAAGACAAGACGCCAAGTTGAATCATGTGTTTTCGTCCATTCAGCAAACAATATTTAGATCTCAGAACTTGGAATGGAGGAATGAAGGACATTGTGATTTACTTGCTATACCAAAAGGGCAAAACTGATTCCCAGTGAGCAGAATAAAAAATCGTGAAAACAAAACACGAAAAGGAAAACAAAAAATCGTTTGGAAATTTGCTCGTTTCGTGAGTATTCGTTAATAATTCTGGCGCGAAATTTAACCGCAGCTGCTAGTTTTTGCTATAAGTGATTACGAACTTATATTGTAGCAGATTGACCTGAAGTACTTATGCGTCATAAAAAGCTGTAAAACATATAACGAAATTGCCGAACTTTCTGCACTAATTGCTGCTACTTCTCCTATAGTAGATTGTTACCTTTGTTGGAGCCCTTCCTAGCGCAGCTGCCCGCCTGCCACCTTCCCATCGCGCTACCTTTTACCTAGCAGGTTATCTAATTGTTTGTGTTATCACGGGTACTCACCGCTCACATCGCAGGGACCAGATGGCGGAAGCTCTTGTTAGAAAGAACAGCCAAGGTTTGGAAGCTGGTCACCAACTCCTCACTTTCATCGCTCCAATGAATTGCGAGGTGGGGAAACTTCACTTTTATCTTCAGTGCAATAGCATTAAAAGCGCCAACGGACAAAAAAACGAGGCGTCATTGGTCATAAATTTCGCTGATTGATTGGCTGGAACCGACTTCCCTAGACCAAAGAAACCCAACTGCATGTCCAGGATTTTTGGACATCAATTTTATTTGTGTTGCAACCGTGCAGTGTTGTAAGGTACTGTTACGAACACATTAAATGTACTGGTCTGTTCTTCCGACAAGCAAAAAGCTTGTTATATTAAAATCAGTCTATCACTGGCATGGATCTGCTAAGACTACTTAAAATCAATGGGGAACGCTTTTTGACATTGGCAAAAATATTATTAGCAAAAAATCTAAGTCTGCAGAGCGAATCTGCGGAAATAGTCATTGTTATAGTGCAACATTTTCCGTCGAAAAATGCGCTTGTCAAGAATTTTTCAGCTTGATAGGCTGGATGGAAGTAACGTCCCCAGATCACTTTGGTCCATGTGAGGCCTCCACCTACCAACCGTGGCAGGTGCTGTGGACTAATCGGTAAGAAGAAACTGACTCAGACAACAGCAGGCCTATATGCAACATACACAAGCTCCCGAATACATCTCCATGAAAAGGGAGCTTGCGGCGGCTATTCCTTCCCCGCATATCCCGAAAAGAGCAACCAGAGTACCGCGTGCCCCATTAGTCACTTCCGGTAAAGGGATTATCTATCTCATTGCCAACACTTATTGTAATTAGGTACCCCTATGAATTTGTTGCTTGATACTCATATGCTTGAGCTCATATGGTCCAGGCGGGATGGTCAGCAAACTATAAACGAACAATATTCGGAACGCCAACATATAATTTCAATAGCAATTACAATTCAGTAATATAAAAGGGGATCACAACGCACAACTGTCGGTAAACTGAGTATGCGAGACATGAAAAGAGTGCGAATATTACGCATTGTCACAAGGGTATTTCCAAAATTTTCACTATTCGCCATTCGCAAGATGGTGTGAAAAGAAGAGGCTCCGCCCTCCACCTACGTGGAATTTCTGCGTGAAGTCGAAGCCATCGCAGGTGATGACGCGACCGTAGCTTTCCTTCGTGGTACAAAAGAAAATGTAATCAATTACACAATATCGTAGAACGCATCCACTGCGCATATTACACAGTGTGAAATGATTATGGTTCCGACTTCATAAGGTCTAACGTCCCAGAAGGACTTAGACTATGAAGGACGCTGTAGTGGAGGGCTGAAATAATATCCACGACCTGGGGTTCTTGAACGTGCGTTGACAGCACACAGTACACGGGCCTCTAGAATTTAGCCTCCATCGAAATGCAACCACTGCGGCGCGGATCAAGCCCGCGTGCTTCGCGTCAGCAGCCGACCACTATAGCCACTGAGACACCGTGGCGGCTTTGTTGATGAAGTACCATAATGGAGGCGATTAAAATGCACTAAACATTGTTTTAATAACTTACATGCGCAGGTATTGCACTCGATGGAGCGATAAGCAATTGATAGAATGCAGCGTCACTGTGATCGCATTAGTTATACTTAGTCGGCCACCCGCGAAACACTTGAGGTTACGCTCAAGTGAAGATAAACCCAGATTGATTCTAGAGAACCGAATTAACGAGCCGATGGTCATTAAAGGTAACGGACTGCATACGATGAGAAAGCAAGCGTACACAAGCAGGCGGTAGAGAGTCATATGAGCGGATTTGATTAAGCAGTTTGCGGAGATAAGGTGGCAGAGCTGGAATAGAAGGGCTTTACTTGAAGATATTTGGGAGCGGTCTTTCTTCTGGAGTGGGCACAGTGCGGCTACTGATTATGATGGTGAACGCAGTGAAACTGGAGGCACGACGAGAGATGAAGTTTGACTTGATTCCATTAGATCAATAGCCTGAGGGCGTCACCAGAGCTCGAGGGGATCCCGAGTTTCACCGAACTCGCGATATCCTTCAAGCGGCCCTGTTCTCGAGTATCCTCAGCAATTCCTCTAAGCAGCGCAAACGTACTGCCTCTCCTCGCTGTGATGATACATTATTATAGAAGACAATAAGCATTTTAGCCTTTCCTCTTTGTAGGCCAGAGAGCTGAAGTGAATAGAATTTCTCAGACACTTGTCAGGACAACGCTGGCGCTCAAGACGCTCGCGACAAAGGCGCCGCATAATCTTTCTATAAAGACAACTGCAGATTAAGCATTGCAGCTAGTAGTTGGCTGCAAAAGTGAAAGCATCATAAAGGGAAAGGATTGGGTCTGACTCCGCTCCGGAATACTTTCTCCGGGACCGCCATAATCGCGAGGAAATGAGAAGCCACGGACCGTCCCGACCAAAAGCGCTGCTCGGGGCGCCCGGGGCCACTTCCCGCGCGGTTCATCCGGCACCTTTTATATCCTGGCTCCTCACTCTCAGCTAACCTCGTTCATTTTTCTGCCTTTTCTTTCATTCCTCTGCAAGGTAGTGCCTCTGCTTCCTTGTTTTCGTGTTGCCCAGCATTTCATTTAGTTATGCTTTTACCGCGCCTCCCAAACTGCCCTCTCTCTCTCGGGGCTCCGCCTTATTCCGGATATTGTGTGCGTGCCTGAGCAATCAGGTGCGCCGGTGGGACTTTTATGCTTCGCCAGCTTCTTTGACTTCGGCTGAAACGGATGCTTTGAGCAAGGAAAGAATTGATGCAACTTAAAGGAAGGTGAAGTAGAAAAGCGGAGTTTCTTGCTTAAACAGTACTTGAATATTTCGGGAGTTTACGCCAGCTACGCTACGCGGTAAATATTAGCTTCGGTTATCGAAATGAGTGAGATATATTTCAAGTCAGCAATGGCGCAACCATTGTGCTAAATGGGCCTCTAAATGGCAGTTTTGCTTCAAAAAGGCTGAGCTGAGCGCAAGCTGGGTCATATTCTTGCTTTGATCTTTGATATATCGATGTTGCGTAAAGAATTTTTATGAGTATTCTTTCGTGTATTTTAATTCCCTGTATATTACCAATCGCAAAATTAACTTGGACATAAAATTTCTCTTGCGTGAATTTAGTATGTGACTATTATAGTGCATGCCAATGGGGAAAAAAAAAACATTATGACCTTATTGTAGCAAACTGCTGAGCATCCTGCGTCTGCCCCTGTTATTCGTTTCATATCTGTAGAGGAGAAATAAAAAAATGCAACAACCCAGCGCATGAAAGGCTCTCTGACGCAAAAATCTTCCCAAATGTTTATATCAAGCTAAGATCTTGAAATCTGTCTATAATAAGCGGCTACGGTCAGCCAACATGAAACCAAGCGGATCACTAACAGCATCATCGACGTCGTTGTTATCGACATCAGTACAGGTTATGACTACACTGGGGACAATTAACCTATCCTAGTGACTTCCAATCACACCTTTCCTTCGCGGGCCGTGGCCCCCTTGTCCAAGCGAAACTCACATTCTTTCCTGTATAGAAGTATACAGCTTGACAGCTTTTCAGACGCAGCGTATAAAGTAGATTCTGCACAGATATTCTTCACTTGATGTTAATCATTCTTGCATGGTAGTTCTACATGCATTGTCGCCTTCAAATATCGATTGTAATAGCTAACAATTTTCAAAACTGTGTTTGTACATACAGTTATGTTGACGTAGAATAGAAGCCCTTTTTAACTGAACAACATGAAGAGAGGGAAATAAGAAAGCGCAACATTTATTACTCCTCGGCGGCCTTTTATGTATGGTTGAACTGAGTATTTATTGCATCAAGCGGTGCACTGCGGGCTTTCTTGTGCTATAATTTTGAATCTGTGCCAGCGATATTAAAGGTCCGAGCTCCAATTCGAAATATTCTCGAACATAACTTTTGTTTTTCCTACAGTGTTTAAATTTTTTCTCAAACGACAGCGAGTTTTCGGGTGCGTTAAAACGATCTTTTAAAGCTATACCACAGAATGGTACCAGCAGAGTAGTAGAAAAGCTTAAAAGCTGCAGAAGATCATGTTCTGGTATTATGCTACCATTGCCGAAGAGGTCTTTGGGCAGTGTCAGCAGGTTGTTCTACCATATTACCTTGGGAGGCAGGAAAAAAATTATGCCAGGAATGTTTGCGCAAGACCCTATACTGGTGAGTAGGTAACCGAGGTAAACGCCATAGAAAAAACCACTTCGGGCCTGGCTCATGATGGAGCAGTGTGGGCTGCTGCTCAAGAGAATGACGTTGTTCGCTCATTACGAAGGAAATTACAAAGAGTCGCGTAATCCCGAATGCAAGGGAGGAGCCAATAAAGAGGACTGTCATTTCCGGATGGTCATTATCGAACCGCGATGTGACACAATGCCCGACTCGTGCCCGCAGAGACCAACGGCTAAAGACCACACAAGCGAGGTGAATGGCGATAAGAAAGGAAAGGTCCTTTCTCTTTCCTAAAAGAGGATGGAGTGGAATCGAGGACAGTGGTCATAAAAGCCTTCGTCCCCAACAGCAGCACGAACCAGACATCGTGGTAAGGGCAGAGCGGACAGGAACTTAGTATGGAATTATGTCACGAAAAGGAAAAAAATAAAAAAAATGGATAGCAGAGAGGCTGATAGAATGTCCGGGTGGTCATACAAAGAGAGTACGACGAGAGAGTAGGTTCTGCGGTTGCACCATGACTAACCAGGTCTGTTCGTGGGAAATGAATACGTCTAGTCGTGCACGAAATGAAGGCGCAGCCAACCTAAAGCACGAGTTAATCCGTGCTTCCACTGGTGCAGGAGCGAGCACGTTATGTGCATAGGTCCTCTGGCAACAGCTGTTTCCGCTCAGGATCTGCGTTCCCATTACTCCCTGGGGTTATTTCTATTATTTCATAGTTTCGGTTCCGCGCCCTGATACAAGAAGCTGTGCAGTGTTCTTTTCTGCCAACTTCCGCTTTCCGGTTCATTTCCTGTGGAACAATTTGCTTACCTTCTGTTCGAAACGCTGCTGTATTGCGGAAATAAAAGTTTTCACCAAGATCACCCAGTAGTTGCAGCGAAGGTGTGCCTGACGTTAGAAGGAAAAGCGGCGTAAGTCAGTGGTATGAAAACCGACGTGAAAAACGGATGTTACGCGATTTTCTCTGAGAAGCAAAAAAAATTATAAACACAAATTGAGTGAGAACTGCACACTGAGCGCATAGAGTTTATTAGAAAGCTAGGCATCTTATCACAAATCTAGTCATTGCTGAAGGCGACAAAATGTCCATTACCGTCGGCGACGTGTATTCAGTGCACGAGAATCTCGTCTAACGAACAAGATTTTGAAATTTGCGAGCATGAAATTGTTTTGTATTTATTCTCGAAAATAATGGGCCCGAGGAAAATAATAAAGGAGACGCGTAAGAACTTAATCAAAGCGTAAATTGCGTCATTTCCTTATTGCGATGATTTTTTCTGGTTGGGGACCGTGTGGTCTGATTGTAAAAATGTTTAATTGTGTGCTTCTCTAGGCGGCTCTTTATGTTTAAGTCCTTCTGTTGTTTATATCGATCAGCCGGTTGACATTCTATATTAGAGCAGCCTTGTTTTGCCACGGTCCAAACAGCCAAGAATGTTAATTCCTCGCCTCTGCAAAAAACAGCGGTTGTCACATTGCCAGACAACAAAAAGCTCTTAGTGCTTTTTGCAACTATGTATTCAGACGTTCACTGTCTCTAGGTAAGTTTAGGGGATGTAGTCATTATATTGAAAGCGTTTTTCATCGAATATTTTATGTTTGAAAAAATATACTGGAAATCAGCAAAAAGAACTGCACCCAGAACAGTACAGAGGGCTGCTTGACTCTGGTGTTATCTGCCTTGTGTCCTGAGCTCCATTTCGAGATTGGTCCAGTTGTGAAATTGCGTTTCGACCGCATTCAGGAACCCAATCACGAAGACCTGCAGATAGTGATTAAGCGTCGCCAAAGAACGCATGCAAATGTGCACCCTTTCACCTGAAGGACAGAATATTTTCGCTCCTGTCCGCTCCCATGGGTAGGACTTCCACGAATGCTACAGAAGCCCCACAACACGGCTTAGAAGCAAACCCCATGGGCTCTAAGCTTCTGACAAAGGCTGTACTTCCTAGTGTGTTTCGAAGCTCTGGCGGCTAGTGAGACTTGCGAGTGTTTCGCTTCGTACAAGCCATACGTATCATGAAGTCGGCATCAGGTGGAACATGGCTCATGAGCGCGTGGTTGTTCAAGTGCTTGCTTCCATGAACATGTAGATAGACTACCAGCAGAAGCACTACTCGGAATAACTGACCCCGGACACGTTAGCGCAGCCGAAGATACGTTATGGCTCAGAGTAGCACATTCGTGAAGCGAAGTAAAAACATTTCCGGCGACAGGACCCTGACGTGAGAGCTGACGATGTCAAGACGAGACAACGGGCCACAAGAGTGCGCGCCCGCGAAGTCGAAGACACCGGACACAAGATACCGAGCGATGGAGCCGATCGGTGGTTTGAATGTCATTTCAACGCCAACGCGTCCGGATCTACTTGTTGGATCATTACCGTACTCTCAAAGATGCTGCGTGCCGCCGCGGTGGCTGAGTGGTTATGGCGCTCGGCTGCTGGCCCGAAAGACGCGGGTTCGATCCAAGCCGCGGCGGTCGAATTCCGATGGAAGCAAAATTCTAGAGGCCCGTGTACTTTGCGGTGTCAGTGCACCGTAAAGAACCCAAGGTGGTCGAAATTTCCGGAGCCCTTCACTACAGCGTCTCTCATAGTCTGAGTTCATTTTGGGACGTTAAACGCCCTTAAACCAAACAAACCAAACATGCTGAGAGAGAGAGAGAGAAAAAAATAACTTTAATTTGCACCCGTTAAAATTTACGGTGGAGAAGGCTTTGGCCTAAGCCCCGAATATCAGCGGTGCCAGTACAATCAGCCGCTTCTATTATCCATAACATTCTACAGAGGCGTCGTTAAGCTGCCAGCTAACGTTGAAATTCGCAGCATTTTGATAACTTAGAGGACTTTCAATCATATGGCAAGAATTTTTTACCGCTGTGTCCGGAGTGATGATTTTTTGGTTAGCAGTCAAAAATACGGCTCCGGCCACATCCAGAGTTTCTTCATTCCAAGCGTGGTGGAGAATTTTTGCGCACTTCACATTGAGACTCCTATATCATCAGTAATTTATCTCAAACATATGGCAAGAATTTTTGCTACCGTTCCAAACAGCACAGGTAATTGGCCCGACATTGGAACCGTGTTGGCAATGGCTGGCCCTAAAAAGGGCCAGGATGGAACAAACCTGTTGCAATATTGGGCCGATTGCCTGTGCTGCTTCGGATAAACGTATCCAGAGTGATGATCTGTATGGCGGGCTTCATCTTGTGTACATATGCAGTCAAATTAAAGTTTTTCTACGTTGAAATATTACGTTTAAAATTTGATATTTAAAATTGTCGTTTTGATTGCGTTCAAAAGCGTCGCTTACGTGAAAGTGTTCTATTTTCGGCGGCTGGGCGCTGCCTTCAAGAACGAGCCCAGCATGCCATAGCGTTGGCAGGAGTCACGTAATCAAAAACTGTATTCATGAGGCTGTCCGCTCCTAAGCACGTTTCCCAATTAAACCGCTGTCACTCAATTACTAATCGAAAGTTCCTTTCACGTACACGTAGACCAAATGTTGTTTTTTTGGCACGCACTTGATGTCACCGGCTCTAGCCTCCACAAAGGATAACCGTTTTATTGGAGAAGTCTTTTAGAAGCGTCGTTTGACTGCAAGTATTGACTTATATCGGAAGATGTGCGTAGTTGTAGGAAATCAGCATTGCAAAATTGCCTACATTAAGAAAAAGGGACAGAAAACTTCGCAAGCAGATGAAGAATCCACGCTCGAATTGGAACAGCAGAATGGCAGGCCTTATTAACAGGCAAAAGCAGGCTAGTAGCTGGTTAACAATGGAGTGCTATTGCAGCCTCGCAAAACGACGGAGGACGAAGAGAAGAAAGCACAATACAAAACGCGGAACTTCAACTGAGGTTTGCTACAAGGAAAACCACATTTATACAAGACTTGTAATCACACCTGATAGAAAGCAGCCGCCATCGCGTGACACAGGCACATGGGCGCGCGTGGCACAAGTTAGCATCTAGATAGTTGAATTCCATCTTGGATAAGGATACTCAAGTGGGGTGCTTATGGAACGGTCATTTTCTTTTTTTATGCGGTAGGCTTCAAAAAATTCCCTGCGCAGCTGGGAGGGGAATTTTTACTGGACAACTGTGTCGCGGAACCTGGGCGTGCAGTTACGGCAATGGCGACAATGTTTCGCCAATTCACCGACCCCGCCAATGATTCAATCTCAGACTTCAGGAGCACCGCGCAGCCGTTGAATCATTGATGGGGGGCGGTGAACTGGCGAACATTGTCGCCATTGCAGTAACTGCACGCCCAGGTCCCGCGACACAACTGTCCTAAAAAAAATTAGCGACCCAGCTTAGCAGAGAATATTTTGAAGCATACTGCATAAAAAAAAGAAAATGTCTGTTTTATATTCACCACTACAGTATCCTTATCAAGATAGAATTCAACTATCTAGATGCTAACTTGTGCCACGCGCGCCCGCGTGCCAGTGTAACCTGTTGGTATCTGCTGTCTATCAGGTGTGATTACGAATCTTGTATAAATGTGGTTTCCCTTGTAGTAAACCTCTGTTGAAGTTCCGCGTTTAATACTGTGCTTTCTTCTCTTCGTCCCTCGTTGTTTTGGGCGGTTGCGATATGCACTCCAAGGCTTTTTGTAAGCAGAACCCTTTATCACCTCTTTTTTTATTCAATCGAGCCTCAATAATTTGATGCCAGAGGGTCCGTACCCTATGTCGGAAAAAAATTCTCGACGTCGGCGACAGTTAGAAGCCTCGCAGCCGGAGCGGCCGAACGGTAACCTAGGTGGCCCAACTGGGTCACGTGACCGTGTGTCGTCATAACAACCTGCCCACCGGATTGTGAGCACACTGAGCAGCGTTGCAGGTGGCAGTTTAATTATTGATTTTTCCTGACAGGTTGCTCGAGAAGACGAAGCTGGGTCGCATAAGCCCCACAAGTGGCAGCACATTTCATCACAACGCTGTGGCGCATCGCTTTACCACTGAGTCGGGGGTGCTATGAGGACTCCCAGCTAGCTTTGCATATAAAGTAGAAAATGACCACTTCCGCATATATGGCTGTTAACCCATTAACTCTATCACGTCATACCCTAAAGGCGGAGCTTAAATATCTGCTCCAGGTTCTTTTTTCTCGCACCGGTGTGCTCTGACGTTTGAAACTTTGCTTAATTTTGCTTAACAGTAACCAAGAGGCTGTGTGAACAATGTCGATGCGCAGGTTTGGAAAGAGCTGAAGTTTTATTACAAAAATAGAAAGACAAGTTTTATTGCGAAAGCAATACTGCTCGAGGTTTCCGCTCTTGGCCGTGGTCCTGGAGAATCCACCATTGACCTTTAGCGTGACCTATGTGTGACGTCATACCATCTGTGGAAAAGCGGGGCCCCAACTCGGCTCATCGTGATCGTCCCAGCGAATCCTCCATGCTGCAGCTGCGCGCCGCTGCCACGAGGGTCGCTCGCTGTGCGTGACGTCATGCCAGCTGTGGAAAAGCGGCCCCCATCTCGGCTCGTCGCAGTCGTCCCAGCGAATCCTCCACGGTATGTCGGATGATGTGTATAAGGTGAAGCTGCAACGATGTGCTGCAGCTAAGAAGAGGCGGCGTGCGGAAGAAATGGATGAAGAGAGGGAACAGCGTTTAGCTAAACGGCGTGCATATTGTAGTCGTTATGGAGAGCGCGAAAGAGACGCAACAACGGCAGAACGAGGCGAGCAAGAGACAACGCGCTCAAGAGACGCCAGAAGAACGCGCCGTAAAACTCGAGAAGCGTCGTAACACAGATGCGGCTAGAAGAAGTGACACCTCCCTTAGTGACTCTTCAAATGCGGAAGAGACCGCTTTGAATTCTCGAGACCGTCGGAATGAGGCGCTGCGTAGACGACGTGCCAAGGAAACGAAGCTTTCGCAATTCGACTTTGGTTAACCAGAGCTAAACCACAGACAATTTTTTCATGTGGTCAAGCTTTCGTGCATCTCAATGTTGCGCTTGTGCTGCGTACGAGACAATGTATAAGAAGCCAGATTACCAAGCTATTTGCAACGTATACTGCTTTAGTTCTTTGTGCAGTTATTTTTGTGTCTTTTATACACTGCTTGTGTCATCCCTAACAACCTATTTTTCATTCTCAGTGAAAATATTTTCTTTCCTCAGTACTCCACGCGTGAAGCTATTGTTACAAGTATGGGTTACAAACCATGTTGAAGAGCCCAAGCTGCCCTGTGCGGGACAGCAGGCTTGAATAAGGAATAACTCTTTAGCCGAATGTCGTGTCTAAGTTGAATGTAAGACCTATTTTGAGAAATGAATTTTTTATAGCTTAGCGCCGCGATTTCAAGGGGTTTCTTTCCCAGCCCATTTGGTTGGCATTCCTACGAACAAGACGATTACGATGCAGGCGGTGGTATGGAGCGCAGTGCTCGCTCTAGGTCGACAGCCGTTAAAACATATCATCATGTCGTCCTATTCTTTTCCTTGCCGCCGCATAACCGTATTTAACCAGCAGTAACTATCATTTGGGAGATAAAATTATACCTAGCGTGTGACAGATGCTATTGATAGACGACGCCGTACGCACTATATCAAAGAGGCGAGTAAAGGCACCTTGACGGAAAAATTACCCGCTACAGAAAGCAGGTCATAGGGAGCATTTGTAACACAATTTGAGGTAAGCAATTTCTATTAATTTCTTTTTTCTTTCCCTCTTCATCATGCTTATGTGGAATGTACCGAATGTAATCTTTTTGGCGTGTTACCTTGCCGCATGGCCCAATTGCGCCGTGACACTGCCACTAAAACACAATCAATGGACCACGTTCCGCCACGCTAGGTTATTAAAAATGAAGCGCGTTTGCGCTCGGTGAAGACCAGCCTATTTCGCGTTAACTCGGCCCGGCGGGAAAGTCGCAAGGAGGCAAGCACCGCGTTTCTCAAGAGAGCAAACTTCAACGGCCGAATAATAAAAATTTCAGACCTTTGAAAGGCCAGTTGGTCGGAAAAACTTGTTTTTTTTCCCAGTGCCGGAAAGCGCTAGGTCGGACTTCCAGTGCTAAAAAAATATGAAGCGCGCACTTATATCTATTTTCTTAGAATTGCTAGTCAGCACTTAGGTACTTGGATTTGTGTCATATGAAAAATCATTAACTCTCAAGAAATTCCTCTGGAGAAAGTAGAGCACAACCAAAGATGCAATATAGATATAAAAAATATTTCTTCAGATAAAAATACTGCATGGTTTAAAGACTCAGAAATTTTGTTACATTTCCACATGTCAAAAGTGGTCGTCTTGGTCAGTTTTTGACGAGACAGTGCCTTGTAGCCAACGTTTAACTCGGCTAGCCTCCTCAAAAAACACTGCAAACTGAAGAATAGGCCCAGTTAGTTGTTTATGCAGTGTACACAGATCTTTGAAACTTGTGAAAGGCACATTGCCGTTATGATGTGAAGAGCGAGTGATGGTAACTCTTGTGAACCTTTTTTTTTGCCCATGAGCTACATCTTCCACTGATTTGCAGGTAGGCTTAGCGCGAGAGAAACGAGGACAAGAGAGGTCCACAGGAGGAGCGCTCGTCCTGTGTCTTTCTCTTGTCCTCGTTGGTCTCGCGCTAAGCAACCTGCAAATCATGAATCACCACCTGGCCCAAAACTTCACTTTGATAATCTTCTATTGAAAACGTCATCTAACGGACTAGCTTCATCTTTTAAAGAGCATCCACTGGTTGCTTTCTTGCCGACAGGCAGTTATTCCAGCTGAACTTTAATTTATGTTAAGCGCATCCCTGAAACATTAGACATTCTCTCACCATACTAATTTTAAATGATGTACTATTGTTTTGAAAACTTGTGCATGCTCTGACAATGAGAAAATATTCGCCGCTCTTTTTCACTGCTTAAGTTTTCGTCACGGTTCTTGAAAACTGGCTTTATATACGAAAGCATGTCTTATGAGACAACAGAAGCCCTGAATAGTTACTCAGAATTCGCTTGACAATCTTATATAAAAAAATAAGCTTCTCTTGTTTTCTTCGTATTTTGAAACTAAAATTTTCAGCGGTATATTTTAGAGCCTTGTGGACAGAACCCATTCATGAAATCATATAATGCCTACAAGTGCGTACTGGGAAAAGCATAGCACAAAACAGTGGTAATTGTGCCTGCAGTAGTTTTCTCATTCTCATAGTTAAGCTATAACATATACCTAGTAAGGGCCGACGTCTCAACGAAGCACAAAGAAGTCGTTTATTTCAACTTTCCAGCAGCCACGTGCTCTAAAATGGCGTCGTTTTTCACTAGAACGAAAGTAAATGTTGCATCGTATCTTGTAATTTTGAATTAATCATAGAACCAGAGCTAGGCATACACTAGGAACATCAATACGGCGTGCGGCAATTTTCGGACAGCTACAGCACCTCCCATTTTCAGCAGAGCACCGTTTAGAAACCTTTACCTTAAGTTCGCTGGATTTTGATTGTGCTACTTAAGAGAGAATCAAGAAAACGTCACCAGAAAACAATAACTTTTGCGGGAAAGTCATCAGGAGAGCTTCTGGAGACGGAAGTGGCGAGCGCGTTATTGTGAAATGTAGAGTGAACAAAGCTTCTCGCCTTGTTGTCGAGAGGTAGCGCATATTCAGTGATTGGCGCCGGCGCCACGTGTTACCGATTACTCCATCGACGATAACGTTCCATTCAGGACGACGTCAGACACAACGGCTTGTGTTCAACTGAACACAGAAGAAAAGTAGAAAAAGGAACAAGAAATACAATGAATAGTGCTTTGTAATTATTCAGCCAAGATACACTGTAATGAACCGCGTATCTTCCATGTTTTCCTCGCAACTAAATAAAGGAAACGATCTCGCGGTCCGTCGCAAAGCCCTAAAGCTTCCAACTGGCCTTAGCGAAAGAATTACAGAGAATGCTGGTGAGCGCACAATGCCGGACACCACACGTGGGCTCCTGCGTTCCGGTCAAACCGACGCGCAGACGCGCTAGAAAATCCCGTTTGGAAGGTAATTCAATCGTTCTGGGTGGCATCCAAATTACTAGTATGCTGCCTTCGAATTCCGCGGACGAACCGTGAGCGGAGCCAATTCGCCGTGCTTTAGCCTCGTCGTCCCAGCGTGCCATGGAATCCGAATTTCTAATCCTTCGTCCCGGGCAATTACACTGCAGAGTAAACTCAATTACCCGTGATTGCCCTTTCATGCCCACGATGGTGAGCCCGCAGCCTCGCGAATGAGTGACCGTTCGGGCTGCAACTGCGCAAGCGTCCGGGCTTTACGGCGACCGCAGCGTCCAAGATTGAATTCAGGAGCGAAATGATGCACGCTGTTGTATAAGGACTTTGCGCGAATGCAGATTGAAAGCCTGGCACGATTTGTATGCTCCACCGCGTCTAACCGAATACTGCATGTTTAACAGTAGCTGTAGTGATTGCAAAAAGAGGAGGTGTATCCACGGCCCTCAAATAATCTGTGAACTGGGTGGAATGGTTCATAAAGGTTGACCTCAAACAATTGCCGTAAAATGGCGCAAAATGAACCTGTTTGGAGCTGTGGCGCCGTTTTAATGATGGCTGAACAAAACTCCATAACATGACCGGGCAAGCTTTGGAGAGCTGAAGCACATAAGGAGGTAACAGCATCCTTGCTGCCATGCCACGACACTGCTGCGCTAGTCAAAGGAGGTGCTTTGGTCTGGTTCATTGTTTTTGCTCATAAGAAATTGTTCCACGTGGGTGAAATCGAAACAGCAACAAAGAACTTGTGGAAAATGACAACTAGGTTATATGTAACAGTGACCTGCTATAGAGGAAATTAATGCTTCTCTTCGAGGTTGAGGTCCATTTCATTCTTACCTTATCAGACTCGTTGTGAGCAAGATGACCACTTGTGTGCTGATAACCTTTGTAGAATCTATCATGAGCCATGGGATATCAAAAGAACTCCAGTGCTGCAGAAAGGCAGTTATTTCGACGCTTCCTGTTTAATGAATTAGCTCCGATTGGGCAGCGAAAGGAGCACCCGCAGAAATTCCGACAAATTATCTAATGTAGGAAAAGACTGAGAACCGTGCCTCTAGTAAATGAGAACGTGAAAGTAGCGTCAGATGCAAGGCTCTTGGACCTCGTTTGAAAACATTCTTAAGCTGAACACCGAGTGCGTTGAGTAGAAGCCGCCCTACACATCGAAGTGAGCACGTTGACAAAGCGGCGCCACGGAGAATGCTAAAGCTTTGAGACCGTTTGTTATTCCGCCATTCGGAGCAGCGATTCGCGACCTCAAGAGATATTTTAGAAACATCCTGCTCGGTTTCACTTCGTGATACGCGAATGACACGTGGTATTTATGCTCCGTATGCTGAGAACACAGTCTTGAGGGTTTTTCAACCGAAGAAATGTAACCAGAAGCCTAGTTCTTCATCGAAAATAAAATCTATTTCGTGACAAAGATAAGCCAGCATTTGCGAGTGACGAAGAATTGAATAAAAAAACTTGGGGATGCTTAAGTTTCCCTAAGAATCGGACGCGATAGTTTTAAAGGGTACTTACGGTCACTTCGGGATCCCCTGGCGCACGCTTTGGCAGACGTCGATATGTTTGTTCCCATCCCACACAGTTTTATACACACGGGTTGTTTGTATGGGTCTAACGTCCCAAAGCGACTCAGGCTACGATGAACTTCGTATTTGGCGGCTGAGATAGTTTCGACAAACTCGGGATATTTAGCGTATATCACACAGAAATCGGCCTCAACAATTCGCCTCCGCCGGAATGCGACCATAGCGACCGAAATCGAACCGCGTCTTTTGGGTCAGCAGCTGAGCACTATAACCGCTGAGCCACTGCGTTGGCACTTTAATAGGGAATTCAGTTCAGTTTCTTCCAGTTCTTTTTTTTTTGCAAACACTGATGAGGCAAGACAAAAACAATCCCTACGACCGCTTTACAAGCCTCACCACACATACTAGAGGACAGTTTTGTAGCGAGTAAAAATATTCACTTAACAGCACATAAATAAGTTTTCAAGGCGTATTTAAAGACAATACGTAATATACAAAACCAAGACAAACTTTGGCAAGAAAATACATGTTATCGTACACATCATTTATAATTTGATACATATTTTAACACATTGTAGGAGCTAGTTTACTAACGCATTGCGTTTAACAGAGCGACACAAATGGCGCAGCATGTCATAAAATGGCGTGTGTAAGCATTTTGAAAGCATTTCGTTCAGTGTGGTAATGCCATAGATTCTCTGCACCATGGCAAGCAGTGTATAATTTGTTGTCGCGTGGTGCACTGTGCCTGACCTCGTGTTTCATGTTAGAAATAAATTTGTCATTTTCGGCTCATATTTTTTGTAGAAGAATGGAAACCTGTAGTCAAACATTCTGTTTATGGGTGTCATTTTGTATTGTAAAAACAAAGGATGTGTTGGTGCGTCATATAGCACGGTGGTGATTACACGAAGCATTCTTTTGTGCAAAACTAGAAGCTTCTGGATATTGGATTCTATATTTCCCCAGAGAAGGAAACAGTATGATACACAAGAATAAAAGGGAGCATAATAAGAATTCAACTTTGTTTTGGTTTGGTTTATGGGGGTTTAACGTCCCAAAGCGACTCAGGCTATGAGAGACGCCGTAGTGAAGGGCTCCGGAAATTTCGACCACCCGGGGTTCTTTAACGTGCACTGACATCGCACAGTACACGGGCCTCTAGAATTTCGCCTCCATCGAAATTCGACCGCCGCGGCCGGGATCGAACCCGCGTCTTTCGGGCCGGCAGCTGAGCGCCGTAACCACTCAGCCACCGCTGCGGCACTCAACTTTGTTTTATTCGGCAAAGTATACTTATTCCGCAAAGTAATTCTGATCGATCTGGGAAAGGGCCACGTAGACTTTGCTGACGCAGGCGTCCCAGGCTATAAAACCACACCGAGAGATGTGAAAGTTTCCGCATACTCAATGGGTCTGTTCATCAAATAGAGAAGTGGCGCACGGGTTATGTGTGTCCCCTTTGGATGGAATAATAAAGATTTAGTTTTCTTTGTATTTTATTGTTAATGAGTTGGCCGATAACCAGTCAAATAATTGGGCTACGACTGTATTTGCGGTGTTGGTTAGTTTTATGCTAGCGGGCGCGGCAAACGCAGGCTGATGTCGTGCGCGTAAATGATGTATTTAGCTCAATCGCCTATTTTGAATATGATTAATATTGTTACGTACTCAGCAGGCACTGAGTGAGTCTGGGGTGTTTATTTAGGAGATTTAGCTACGGGGCGCAGAGCTCAAACCGATCAGACCGACCAGCTTCATTTTCCTCTACGCTTCTGATCTCCTCTCTTTCGTCGTCTACGCAAAGCACGTTACACTTCCCCCTCCGCAGACGAAGCCTCCCACGGAGAGCTAAGCAGTGTCCCGAGGGCTGAAGCGTTTCAGCCGAGCAATATGCACCACATGGGTCTTTCGTGAGCATCAGCCGCTGTCAGTAAGGCGTGAGACGACGTAGTTCAAATCACTGATGCGCTCAAGCACAACAAAAGGGCCAGTGTAGTGGGACAGGAGCTTCTGACACAAACCGCGCTTCCGGAGCGGCGTCCACAACCACACTCGATCGCCAGGGTCATAGGAGATAGGCTGGTGGCGAATATCGTAGCGGTGTTTAGAGCGCTGCTGAGAGTCCAAAATGCGGAGGCGGACAATTCGACGTGCTTCTTCAGCTCGGCAGAGTGTAGTTGCGATGGAAGGCTCATCGTAGATAAAGGAAGGATGATGTCGAGGCAGCGGCGGGGAACGCGAGCATACAGGAGGTAAAAAGGGCTGTAGCCATTTGTTTCATGCCATGCAGTGTTGTAGGCATACGTAATAAAAGGAAGGACATCATCCCAGTTATTATGGTTAGAATCGACGTACATGGCTAGCATAGTGGTGATCGTGCGGTTTGTGCGTTCGACGAGGCCGTTCGTTTGTGGGTGATGCGGTGTCGAGTGACGAAAATTGCATTCGCAGCGACGAAGAAGTGCTTCGACAACATCCGCAGTAAACTGGCGTCCACGATCACTGATGAGAACGCGAGGAGGTCCATTGCGGAGAATGAGAAAGTGCAGGAGAAAATTAGACACATCGGAAGCAGTGGCAGACGGTATAGCTGCTGTTTCACAGTATCGGGTTAGATGATCAACACACACGATCGCCCAGCAGTTGCCATTCGCAGACCGGGGAAAAGGGTCTAACAGGTCGATGCCCACTTGCTCAAATGGAGTGGTCGGAGGTGTGACAGGGTGCAGCTGGCCTGGCGAACACGATGCAGGGATCTTGAAACGATGGCACTGGACACAGCTGGCTACGTATTGTTGAATTGTTTGACGCATTTTGGGACAGTAAAAACGTCCTTGTGCGCGGTGAAGGGTCCAGACAACTCCCAAGTGGCCTGATGTGGCATCGTCGTGCATCAGTTGAAGAACAGGGATGCGAAGGCTTTCCGGCACGACGAGAAGGAACCGTGCACCGCCGGGCATGAAATTCTTCTTGTAAAGTAAACCAGCGAGAATACTGAAACGGGCAGCAGGGAAATGGCCGGCGGCGTCGAAAAGTGCTGTTAACGTCGTGTCCTTGCGCTGTTCAGTTTTGAACTTGTTAGCATCAGGAAACGTGGGTGAGACAGAAGCGAGGTAGTCGTCGAAGTTGTCGCCATCGCAAGCACTCGTCTGAAGCGGCATGCGCGACAGACAGTAAGCGTCTGCGTGTTGACGACCGCTTTTGAACACGACAGTGAAGTTGAACTCTTGTTGCCGCAAAGCCCAGCGATCAAGTTGGCCACATGGGTCACGGAGATTCACGAGCCAACAGAGCGAATGATGGTCGGTGATGATGGTAAAAGCATTGCCGTACAGGTAGGAACGAAAGCGTTGCACAGCAAAAACTACCGCGAGACACTCTTGTTCGGTAACTGTGTAGTTTCGTTCCGACTTGCTCAACGACCTACTGGCATAAGCTATCACATGCTGATCTCCGCCGTGGCGCTGGATGAGCACACCGCCAACTCCGACACCACTGGCGTCGGTGTGAACTTCGATGGGAGCAGACGGGCAAAAATGGCGCAGAATGGGTCCCGACGTCAGGAGAATTTTCAGATGGCGGAATGCAGACTCACAGTCAGGGGTCCACTGGAATGGCACGTCTTTTTGTAGGAGGCCGTTGAGTGGGAAGGCGACGTCGGCAAACCTCGGAACAAAACGGCGAAAATACGAGCACAGCCCTAAAAAACTGCGAAGTCCCTTGACTGATTGCGGCGCTGTGAAGTTGGTGACAGCCTCAACTTTCTGGGGATCCGGCCGGACACCGTCCTTATCAACCAAGTGACCGAGGACAATTATTTGACGTTCACCAAAGTGACACTTCTTAGAGTTAAGGAGCGGGCCCGCTCTTTCAATGCAGTCGAGGACGATAGCGAGGCGGCTGTTATGTTCGCTAAATGTCTTCCCAAAGATCACGACATCATCCAAATAACACAAACAAATCTGCCACTTCCGACCACGCAAAATAGTGTCCATAAATCTTTCAAATGTGGCAGGTGCATTGCATAGTCCAAAAGGCATGACACTAAATTCATACAGTCCGTCAGGTGTGATAAATGCAGTCTTTTCTTTGTCGTTCGGGTGCATTGGTGTTTGCCAGTCATCATCATCATCAGCCTTACTACACCCACTGCAGGGCAAAGGCCTCTCCCATGTCTCTCCAATTAACCCTATCCTTTGCCAGCTGCATCCACCCTTTGCCTGCAAACTTCTTAATCTCATTCGCCCACCTAACCTTCTGCCGCCCCCTGCTCCGCTTACTTTCTCTTGGAATCCACTCCGTTACCCTTAAGGACCAGCGGTTATCTTGCCTTCGCATTACATGCCCTGCCCAAGCCCATTTCTTTCTCTTGATTTCGACTAGGATGTCACTAACCCGTGTTTGTTCCCTCACCCACTCTGCCCGCTTCCGATCTCTTAACGTTACACCTATCATTTTTCTTTCCATGGCTCGCTGCGTTGTCCTTAACTTAAGCAGAACTCTTTTCGTTAGCCTCCACGTTTCTGCCCCGTAGGTGAGTACCGGTAAGATTATCTGTTGTACACTTTCCTCTTGAGGGAAATTGGTAAACTGCCACTCATGATCTGCGAGAGTTTGCCATATGCGCTCCATCCCGTTCTTATCCTTCTGCAAAATGCAAAAAAACAGCGCGAACAAACGGGGACTAGACGAAGAATACACAGGAACAAGCGCTGACTCTCAACTAAAGTTTAATCACAGGAAGCACACTTATAAAAGGAAACAGAAAACGAAAAAAACACAAAATCAGAACGCATGTGTTACTATGTGATGTCCAGATATGCAACCTCACAGTCACGCAGGAGCAGGGATGGTTGGCTGACACATAATCTTGGTTTCTTTGTCGTGTTATACGCCTCGATAATTTCCCTGGTCAACTGGTCGGGGTGTTTGTACAAAATGTCAGTAAAATGCAAGGACGGAAAACATGATTGACACTCTCTGCAATGATCAACTAGATTAGTGGAGCGATTAGATTCTAATGAATTGAGATGTTCTCCGAGTCGTGTGTTAATACAACGTCCCGTTTGCCGAATGTATATCTGACCACAGGTTAGGGGGATTTTATAAACTACCCCTTTGGAGCACGGCACAAAACTTTTAGCGTGCTTAACACCACAGGACGCTACAGATTTCTTGGGGTTGCGGGACTTATTTTCTACTGCTGAACAAATTTTACTGAGCTTATTCGGGGCCGAAAAAACCACATCAACTTTATACCTATGGGCCACATTTTTAAGACCATGAGACAGGCGATGTACATAGGGAAGGACTGCGAACTTTTTCCGTTTCTGTTCTTTCTGTGAAGACGGCAGCAATGTCGGCGCTTTAAGCTTTTTAATTATTTTATTGCAACCCAAAGTGATAAGCTCAGCTGGATATCCTGCTTCCTTTAGTCTCTTAGCCTGATTATCAAAGCTTACTTGCATAGCATGGTGACAAGATTTTGACAACGCAGATGACAAGGATGAAACAACAATTCCACATTTCACTACCTTAGAATGATGTGACTTATAGTTCAGCAGCGGTTTGTTGGCACGTGGCGCGTAATTCCAACACATGTGTCCCTTCCCCTCAGTCAAACATAAATCTAAAAATTGTATCTGGTTATCGACCGGTACCTCAGTGGTGAATTGTAAACCCCCTGCATTAGCTTTAAATGCTTCTAACACTGTAGACATGTGCTTAGCGTAGTCCGTTTTTTCAATGAGGATTAAAAAATCATCGACGTATCTGAAAATTCGGTACGGCATTCCACACAAATCTTTCTGGATAGCTCTATCCACGAATGACAGAAAAATATCATTAAGCGCAGGCGCTACTTTAGACCCAATACAGACACCCGCTTTCTGGGTATAGAGTGTGCCTTCCCATTCAACAAAGGTAGATTTAACATAAAAAGACAACAGCTCAAGGAACCCAGATACAGCAATACCACAAACACTTATAAACTGTTCTTCATCATTGTCCGAAGTGATGCAATAAGAAACAGCAGTCATCATTTCCTTGTGCGGCAGGGAGTAGTATAAATCTACCACATCAATGCTGAAAGCCGAGCATGAACCTGGGTTATGCGCCTGTAAAAACTTGACGACACACTCAGAGTTTGGTACCTTAAAAGGATCATTAATAGATAAAGCTGCCAAATGTTTCTGCAAATATCCAGAAATTTCGTGTTGCCAGGTGCTCTTTTCCGTCACTATGGCCCTAAATGGTAATCCCGTTTTATGTGTCTTAGCAGAGAAGAAAATCTTTAAACAGCTGCTTTTTGCCTTAACTACACTCCCTTTAAGTCGCTCCAGATTCAATTGTTCAAGCAGTTGCACCGCTCTGCTTTTTACCTTCTGTAACTTCGCCGAGACCGGCTGAAAGTTCTTCTCGATGGCTACTAATGCTTTATCCGAAAATAATGATTCAGGTATGACTACAAAACACCCTTCTTTATCCGCAGTTACCAGTCGCAAGTTATTCGAGACAAGGAAGTTAATCAGTGATCCGAATCCCTTTCCATGCTTGACCGCCGTAGAGGTCCTGGCTAAAACCGCTGTACATTCCTCTACGCACCTGGGTCGAGACTCATCCGGTGCCAGGCGAGAAATCGATCGCGCCATGGTCACCTTTTCTTCCCCTCGCAGGTGTGGCTCAACACAGAATTTTGGGCCCATCTGAAGAAGGGCTTCATGCGGTTTTGGTAGTGGCGTATCACCAAGTACAATCACTTTTCCTGGTTTCTGCGACGTCCCTTTCCTTGACGGGAGATTCGGTCGAACCCTGCTCCACAAGAACTCAGTGCACTCGTCAACGGTTTTGCACCATTCACGGTACAAACGAGGATGGTGATGTAGACTTCCGCTGTGCTCACAGGCAACTCTCAGGCGGTCCTTGAAAAACCGGCCTTGGTGCCTCCATTCCGAAGACAGGATTTTACATACGCGGCGAGCATGTCCTTTTTTTTTTGGACGGTTGCAGGAACCCGCAAATCACTTGAAGTTCTGGTGGACACCAACCTTTCCTTGCATGCCAGGAGGATACACGAGCTTTGCACACACACACAGCAACCAACGAGGCCAAGACAGCCGGGTCAACAGGGAGAGGGTTAGGGTACGTAACAGAGCCCGTAGTACTAGAAATGAAATTCAACAGGATAGATAAGCGGGCGAGTTGGTGATACATAATGCAAAAAAACAGCGCGAACAAACGGGGACTAGACGAAGAATACACAGGAACAAGCGCTGACTCTCAACTAAAGTTTAATCACAGGAAGCACACTTATAAAAGGAAACAGAAAACGAAAAAAACACAAAATCAGAACGCATGTGTTACTATGTGATGTCCAGATATGCAACCTCACAGTCACGCAGGAGCAGGGATGGTTGGCTGACACATAATCTTGGTTTCTTTGTCATGTTATACGCCTCGATAATTTCCCTGGTCAACTGGTCGGGGTGTTTGTACAAAATGTCAGTAAAATGCAAGGACGGAAAACATGATTGACACTCTCGGCAATGATCAACTAGATTAGTGGAGCGATTAGATTCTAATGAATTGAGATGTTCTCCGAGTCGTGTGTTAATACAACGTCCCGTTTGCCCAATGTATATCTGACCACAGGATAGGGGGATTTTATAAACTACCCCTTTGGAGCACGGCACAAAACTTTTAGCGTGCTTAACACCACAGGACGCTACAGATTTCTTGGGGTTGCGGGACTTATTTTCTACTGCTGAACAAATTTTACTGAGCTTATTCGGGGCCGAAAAAACCACATCAACTTTATACCTATGGGCCACATTTTTAAGACCATGAGACAGGCGATGCACATAGGGAAGGACTGCGAACTTTTTCCGTTTCTGTTCTTTCTGTGAAGACGGCAGCAATGTCGGCGCTTTAAGCTTTTTAATTATTTTATTGCAACCCAAAGTGATAAGCTCAGCTGGATATCCTGCTTCCTTTAGTCTCTTAGCCTGATTATCAAAGCTTTCTTGCATAGCATGGTGACAAGATTTTGACAACGCAGATGACAAGGATGAAACAACAATTCCACATTTCACTACCTTAGAATGATGTGACTTATAGTTCAGCAGCGGTTTGTTGGCACGTGGCGCGTAATTCCAACACATGTGTCCCTTCCCCTCAGTCAAACATAAATCTAAAAATTGTATCTGGTTATCGACCGGTACCTCAGTGGTGAACTGTAAACCCCCTGCATTAGCTTTAAATGCTTCTAACACTGTAGACATGTGCTTAGCATAGTCCGTTTTTTCAATGAGGATTAAAAAATCATCGACGTATCTGAAAATTCGGTACGGCATTCCACACAAATCTTTCTGGATAGCTCTATCCACGAATGACAGAAAAATATCACTAAGCGCAGGCGCTACTTTAGACCCAATACAAACACCCGCTTTCTGGGTATAGAGTGTGCCTTCCCATTCAACAAAGGTAGATTTAACATAAAAAGACAACAGCTCAAGGAACCCAGATACAGCAATACCACAAACACTTATAAACTGTTCTTCATCATTGTCCGAAGTGATGGAATCAGAAACAGCAGTCATCATTTCCTTGTGCGGCAGGGAGTAGTATAAATCTACCACATCAATGCTGAAAGCCGAGCATGAACCTGGGTTATGCGCCTGTAAAAACTTGACGACACACTCAGAGTTTGGTACCTTAAAAGGATCATTAATAGATAAAGCTGCCAAATGTTTCTGCAAATATCCAGAAATTTCGTGTTGCCAGGTGCTCTTTTCGGACATGCTCGCCGCGTATGTAAAATCCTGTCTTCGGAATGGAGGCACCAAGGCCGGTTTTTCAAGGACCGCCTGAGAGTTGCCTGTGAGCACAGCGGAAGTCTACATCACCATCCTCGTTTGTACCGTGAATGGTGCAAAACCGTTGACGAGTGCACTGAGTTCTTGTGGAGCAGGGTTCGACCGAATCTCCCGTCAAGGAAAGGGACGTCGCAGAAACCAGGAAAAGTGATTGTACTTGGTGATACGCCACTACCAAAACCGCATGAAGCCCTTCTTCAGATGGGCCCAAAATTCTGTGTTGAGCCACACCTGCGAGGGGAAGAAAAGGTGACCATGGCGCGATCGATTTCTCGCCTGGCACCGGATGAGTCTCGACCCAGGTGCGTAGAGGAATGTACAGCGGTTTTAGCCAGGACCTCTACGGCGGTCAAGCATGGAAAGGGATTCGGATCACTGATTAACTTCCTTGTCTCGAATAACTTGCGACTGGTAACTGCGGATAAAGAAGGGTGTTTTGTAGTCATACCTGAATCATTATTTTCGGATAAAGCATTAGTAGCCATCGAGAAGAACTTTCAGCCGGTCTCGGCGAAGTTACAGAAGGTAAAAAGCAGAGCGGTGCAACTGCTTGAACAATTGAATCTGGAGCGACTTAAAGGGAGTGTAGTTAAGGCAAAAAGCAGCTGTTTAAAGATTTTCTTCTCTGCTAAGACACATAAAACGGGATTACCATTTAGGGCCATAGTGACGGAAAAGAGCACCTGGCAACACGAAATTTCTGGATATTTGCAGAAACATTTGGCAGCTTTATCTATTAATGATCCTTTTAAGGTACCAAACTCTGAGTGTGTCGTCAAGTTTTTACAGGCGCATAACCCAGGTTCATGCTCGGCTTTCAGCATTGATGTGGTAGATTTATACTACTCCCTGCCGCACAAGGAAATGATGACTGCTGTTTCTGATTGCATCACTTCGGACAAGGATGAAGAACAGTTTATAAGTGTTTGTGGTATTGCTGTATCTGGGTTCCTTGAGCTGTTGTCTTTTTATGTTAAATCTACCTTTGTTGAATGGGAAGGCACACTCTATACCCAGAAAGCGGGTGTCTGTATTGGGTCTAAAGTAGCGCCTGCGCTTAGTGATATTTTTCTGTCATTCGTGGATAGAGCTATCCAGAAAGATTTGTGTGGAATGCCGTACCGAATTTTCAGATACGTCGATGATTTTTTAATCCTCATTGAAAAAACGGACTACGCTAAGCACATGTCTACAGTGTTAGAAGCATTTAAAGCTAATGCAGGGGGTTTACAATTCACCACTGAGGTACCGGTCGATAACCAGATACAATTTTTAGATTTATGTTTGACTGAGGGGAAGGGACACATGTGTTGGAATTACGCGCCACGTGCCAACAAACCGCTGCTGAACTATAAGTCACATCATTCTAAGGTAGTGAAATGTGGAATTGTGTTTCATCCTTGTCATCTGCGTTGTCAAAATCTTGTCACCATGCTATGCAAGTAAGCTTTGATAATCAGGCTAAGAGACTAAAGGAAGCAGGATATCCAGCTGAGCTCATCACTTTGGGTTGCAATAAAATAATTAAAAAGCTTAAAGCGCCGACATTGCTGCCGTCTTCACAGAAAGAACAGAAACGGAAAAAGTTCGCAGTCCTTCCCTATGTACATCGCCTGTCTCATGGTCTTAAAAATGTGGCCCATAGGTATAAAGTTGATGTGGTTTTTTCGGCCCCGAATAAGCTCAGTAAAATTTGTTCAGCAGTAGAAAATGAGTCCCGCAACCCCAAGAAATCTGTAGCGTCCTGTGGTGTTAAGCACGCTAAAAGTTTTGTGCCGTGCTCCAAAGGGGTAGTTTATAAAATCCCCCTATCCTGTGGTCAGATATACATTGGACAAACGGGACGTTGTATTAACACACGACTCGGAGAACATCTCAATTCATTAGAATCTAATCGCTCCACTAATCTAGTTGATTATTGCAGAGAGTGTCAATCATGTTTTCCTTCCTTGCATTTTACTGACATTTTGTACAAACACCCCGACCAGTTGACCAGGGAAATTATCGAGGCGTATAACATGACAAAGAAACCAAGATTGTGTGTCAGCCAACCATCCCTGCTCCTGCGTGACTGTGAGGTTGCATATCTGGACATCACATAGTAACACATGCGTTCTGATTTTGTGTTTTTTTCGTTTTCTGTTTCTTTTTATAAGTGTGCTTCCTGTGATTAAACTTTAGTTAAGAGTCAGCGCTTGTTCCTGTGTATTCTTCGTCTAGTCCCCGTTTGTTCGCGCTGTTTTTTTGCATTATGTATCACCAACTCGCCCGCTTATCTATCCTGCTTATCCTTCTACCAGTACCCTTACCTTAAATCAACCGAGGAAAAATATGAAGTAGAGTGTAGACAATCGGTGGCATCGTCTATGCGTGGGAGCGGATACACATCTTTTTTTTGTGATGGCATTTAGGCGACGATAGTCTACGCAGAACCGCCACGCATTATCTTTCTTTCTCACGAGGATTACTGGGGCCGCCCAAGGGCTTGAAGATCCCTTGATAACTCCTCGGTTTATCATGTCATGAACTTGTTGGTCTATTATATCACGGTCGGCTGGTGATACGCGGTAAGGCCTTTGTCGTATTGGAGGCGCGGATCCAGTATCGATCACATGATGAATGCGAGAACGGGGAATGGGTACTGGAGGGTCTCTGAAAAAATCGAACACTGTGACAGACTTCGAAAGCAGTCCCACCAAAATGCGACGCTCGGTCATGGAAAGGGACTAATTAATCATGGCCTGAACTTTGGACTCTTCACAGGGGTGTCCCGGTTCTTCAAAAGCGTGATCACTGAGCGCCGCAACGGAAACTGACAAGCCTTCCTCGAAATGGGCAAGCTTCATGCCACGAGGTAACACGGCGGGCTCTTCCGAATAGTTCACTGTCCACAGCGTGGTGTGGCCGCCACTTGTTACGCGGACTACGCAACGGGGCACGAGGACACTCTTCTTAGCACACGTCAGTGCAGTGGGTTCCACCACGGCATCGAAGGCATCACACAAAATTTTCGATGAAACAACCGGCACAAATCCGGCAGACATCGCCGGTACAACTGTGTCCTCTGACACAAAGAACGCTCCGAAATCAAGAGAGGAGCTTTCCACAAGAGCCGACATCAGAGTTGCGTCCAATGAAATCCCTCCAGTGCGACAGTCTAATATGGCACCGCACTGATGCAAAAAGTCAATTCCAAGTATAACGTCATGTGTGGAACGTGACAGCACAGCAAATTCAGTCCTGAACACTTGACCACCGATAATAACGTTCGCAGAACAGGCACCAAGGGGAACTAATGCTTCACCCCCAACACCCCGAAACACCACAGCCTGATCCCAACCAAAGATTACTTTTCGACCAAAACCATTCTTGAAGTTCAAACTCATTATAGATACTGTCGCACTGGTATCTACTAACGCCATAGTTCGAATTCCGTCGATAAGCACTTCAAGTTTGTTCTTTAACATAAACACGGGAAGAGGGATTCATGATATCGAGTCAATTCCAAGTATAACGTCATGTGTGGAACGTGACAGCACAGCAAATTCAGTCCTGAACACTTGACCACCGATAATAACGTTCGCAGAACAGGCACCAAGGGGAACTAATGCTTCACCCCCAACACCCCGAAACACCACAGCCTGATCCCAACCAAAGATTACTTTTCGACCAAAACCATTCTTGAAGTTCAAACTCATTATAGATACTGTCGCACTGGTATCTACTAACGCCATAGTTCGAATTCCGTCGATAAGCACTTCAAGTTTGTTCTTTAACATAAACACGGGAAGAGGGATTCATGATATCGACTCGCCGGCGGCCTCACCTCCATCGGCCGCGCCGTCTAGTTTCCCGGAGGAGGCGAGCGGCGTCGGGGAGATGGTGAGCGTCGTTGACGTGAAGGTGGTGGTGTCAGGCTGCGGTCGGAGGCAGGCGAGGTGTTTTGCAGCAATGCCGCACGGTAGCTACCCCAAGACGATGTTGGCGTTGGGTGCTGAACGTCCGCATCGGGGTTGAGGGAAGTGTTCGGCCACAGGCGATGGTCTGGTTGCATCGGGCCTCGTCGGCGGCAGTATCGGGATATATGTCCGGTCATACCACAGCGGTAACACACAGGTGGCGGGCGCCAGTGATCAACGTATGATGCTTGCCAAGCGTGGTCAGAACGTTGGTTCTAATCATCTCGAGGCTGTTGTCGCGCCAAGTCGCCTGTGTAGGCACGCCGTCTTCCCACAGACTGGTAGGCAGACTGTACCTCGCGGGGTCTCCGATCGGCGAAGTTCTGCGAAACGCCAGCTGGAACCCAAGAAGTAGATGGTGTTGCGGGCTCTGCCTGCAATGCGCAACCATCTTGCTGGGCGTCATCCCGGCGCACAGGGTCTTGATGCCGGAGGAGTTCCTCGCGCACAATTTGGCGAATCATGTCAGCCATTGACACTGGAGCAGCGACGTAAACGCTGGCGATGGAGGTGACATTCGCCAGGCGCCCAAATTTAGGCACAATACGACGAAGCTTCAAAGCCTCGAATGCTCTGCAATGCTTGATGACGTCGGCCGTCGACTTCAAGCTGTCTTTGCTAATAAGGAAGGGGTATACATCTTCAGCAATCCCTTTAAGTAAATGTCCGACCTTATCTTCTTCAGACATCCGCGGGTTCACTAGCCTGCACAGCTTTACGATTCCTTCAATGTACATGGTGCAAGTCTCACCAGGTAATTGGGCCCGTTGAAGCAACGTCTGTTCGGCGCGTTTCTTTTTGGCAGAGCCGTCACCAGAAAATTTCTTTATCTCTTCTATAAAACGTTCCCACGTGGTAAGAGAGTCTTCATGGTTATCAAACCAAATCAGCGCTGTCACTTCCAAAAAGAATACGACGTTGGCTAGCCTCACTGTGGCATCCCAGCCGTTATAGCGACTCACCCGCTCGTAATTAGTCAACCACTCGTCAACGTCTTCATCGGACCTTCCAGCAAAGGTGCGCGATTCGCGGTGATGCTGCCAGTGGCCCGCCGCGGGTGCTGCTTGCCCGGCGCCGCCGTCCTGAGGCATATCCAGTGGAAGTGGTGGCAATCCGACAACTCTGCGGCTGCGTCGAGGAACAGGGGAATCCGTGGTGATACCCAGCAACGTCCACCACAACTATTACGTACTCAACAGGCACTGAGCGAGTCTGGGGTGTTTAAGAGATTTAGCGACGGGGCGCATAGCTCAATCCGATCAGACCGACCAGCTTCCTTTTCCTCTACGCTTCTGATCTCCTCTCCTTCGTCGTCTACGCAAAGCACGTTACAATATATATATTTATTAGGAGCAATCCAAAACAACTGCCTCGGGGCGTGCCATTTTTAATTTTTTTATTGTATTGGAAGGACACTGAGAGCGACCGTTGATATAAGATTTAACAAGGCAGTGGGTATGTCCACACATGCCGTAATGATCGAGCTTCGTAAACAGTGTTTCGTGATTCAAAATTAGAAACCTTTGCAAAAATCAACAAAGACGCCAAAGTTCAGCAGCTGAGCTCCAAAGTTATTTAATGGGGGTTATTTTTGGTCCAGCAAATCATGTTCCGTTTATGTATGTTTTGTGAATCGGTATTGGCAGCTGGCTATTACCGAGTGTCTTTTGCAAGAAACTAATAACGCCGATGCATTATTATTTCTAGCCCTTTGGAATAAAAAGGAAGAGTCTAAATTGGCCAGTAAATTCCAAGGACGTTTTTATCTTCTTTTTTTATAAACAACCACTACTTTAGCTGTCTGCAAGCTTTAAAAAACGTTCTCTGCGTAGTGGAGCATTATAAATATGCGTGAGGAAAGGCACAATTAAACGCAGTACGTTTTTTACTGGTAGACTGAATATTACTTGAGTCGAAAGTTGATATATTCTTTAATCTAATCAGGAGGCAGGTTTGTAGAAAAGCAGTTTCGCTGAAAGGAAGAAAAGTGCTCAAGTGTATTACAGCCTCTGTCGTTTGGGTCGGGAGTCCTGCACGCTACCTCTACAGCACAGAGCCATAATACTCGCAGAGCACAATAATCATCCAAATTTATTGCTGATGCAGATCAGTGACCCTAATCAGTACCTGTGATGTAATTCCCCTAGTGCGTGGTGTGAACTCCTCGTACAAAGCCTCCATTTATCCCACCGAACGAACGTTGCTCTGTGCCGAAGAGTTAGCGCACCCGGCTCCCGTCCCATCCTAAAAGACAGCATTGTAATTGCGCTTGATCACCTTTTTTCCTTTCAGCGAAACTACATTTCTACGTGCCGACTCGATCTATCAAGTTTTCAAGAGCGTGAGCTCTTACTCATCATGTTTAGAGATTTCGTGGGGTCTGTTATCACTCTGAGACTTATTTTTTATTTCAACATACTGTCAACCCCAACCGGGGTTTTTACAGGGGTGGGTGGATGTCAAAAAATACCGAACTTCCAGGTAAAATAATTCTAGAACAGTAAGCAGTTGCACAATGAAAAGGATGGGTCTACTTAAATCAAGACAAGAACAAACAAAATCAGGGTAATCAGTTATACGGAACACAGTATATATCACGAACATTTTAACAATATTTAGTCAGTTTTGTGGCAGCATACTCAGCTCGGCAAGCTCCAAAAATTTGAGGACTGTCGGGTGCATTACAATCGAAGCGTCAAGAGCATTCCATTCGCGCACTGCTCGCGGAAAAAAGGCAAAATAGAATGTGTTATTGCAACAAAAAAATTCAAGTGTAAGAGGATGTTTGCGGCGGGTGATTCTGGAGTGGCTTATAATGACGAAGTCTTCAGAGTTAAGCTTAAATGAATTGTGCAGAAGTAAGTATAGGAATTTCAAGCGGTGCAGTTTCGATCGAATAGATAAAGTCTGAAGTCCTGAGCAATGCAAAAGTTCAGTAGGCGAATCTGTGGGCCTGTACTGGTTATAGATAAATCGCGCAGCTTTTCGCTGCACACTTTCCAGTGCGGCTACGCTAGTGCCTGTATACGGGAACCATGTAATGTTAGCATATTCTAAAACCGGGCGTATAAGTGTAGTGTATGCCAGAAGCTTTATCTCGGGAGGCGAGTTTTTCAAGGCACGTTTGAGGAAAAACAGCTTGTTCATTGCTTTATTTGCTACATACTGAACGTGCGTTGTCCAGTTCAGGTCGGATGAGATAAGGATGCCCAGATATCGATATTCCGTAACAGTTCCTAGCGCAGTGTTATCAGAACCATAAGTGGACTTAAGCGAATTTTTTTTCTTTGTGACGGACATAGAAACAGTCTTGTCTTTGTTAATCACCATACTACAATCATGACACCACTGAAAAACTTTATTCAGAGCGCTATTTTATTTGATCTGGTCAGACTGATGTTTAATTTCATGATAAAAAACGCAATCGTCTGTAAACGTCCCATTTGCACTTCATTTTGGTTAGTATTATCATTAATAAATAGCAAAAATAAAAGAGGCGCCAGTACAGATCCTTCAGTACAGATCACAGCGCCATCAGTGGCAGCAACTACTCATCACGTTTCGAGATTCGTGGGGTCTGCTACCACCTTGATATCACAGTGCCATCTGTGGCAGCAACTAAACAACAGCACGTCTCGCATTGAGATTTGTAGCCCCAACTATAACGTATACATTCGTTCCGCTATATATACTCCGACAATAAGGGGCACCTATCCGGGGACAGTTGTTTACCGAATTTGGTAGGCGAATAGAGCACTAAGGGCTGTGGTATAGAAATAAAACCTCAAATACATATAGGTAAACGTTATATATATATGCAAATACTAATTCAAGCATTGCCATATCGCAGCGCAAGCCCAATTCTAGGCTCACCTCCACCCCCCAAACTAAGCAAATTCCGTTTGGGACGTATGTTAGGAGGGGGGGGGGGGGGGCGAACTCGACAACGGATAGACGTGCATCGTAATTTCTCTGATAGATGGCGTTAGGCGTCGATTGCCCCGCTAGGTAGAAAAAGTTGTGTTACTTTCCAAATGGCTCAGGGTTTTCTTCACTGGCCCCGCTGGATGCGGAAAGACTGGTTTTACGCGTGTCCAATCAACCTAACGCTCGTTACTTCAGCGTCTTCCAGACGGTGGCAGCCTTTTCTAGTCACGCAGACGCTGACGCTGCGGTTTCCATCAAACGGGGCCTTAAAGCCCTCAGTATGCACGACACAAATTTCGTCGAGATCAGTTTAACCGAAAAAATGTAACCAGGAGATTGGCTACCCGCCGCGGTGGCTCAGTGGTTAGGGCGCTCGACTACAGATCCGGAGTTCCCGGATTCGAACCCGACCGCGGCGGCTGCGTTTTTATGGAGGAAAAACGCTATGGCGCCTGTGTGCTGTGCGATGTCAGTGCACGTTAAAGACCCCAGGTGGTCGAAATTATTCCGGTGCCCTCCACTGCGGCACCTCTTCTTCCTTTCTTCTTTCACTCCCTCCCTTATCCCTTCCCTTACGGCGCGGTTCAGGTGTCCAACGATATATGAGACAGATACTGCGCCATTTTCTTTCCTCAAAAACCAATTATTATTATTATTATTATTATTAGACTGGCTCTTCAGCGATAATAAAATGTTCGGCTACAGCGCTAAGCTTCCATTTGCGAATGAGGAACAAATGAATAAGATAACTCGGGAAAGGGGAGGGGGGCACTTCCGCCTGCTGCCTCCAACTTCGCCGAGTAAAGCGGACTTAAGGCGGCCGCGCGAGGCGTCCGCTAGGCGTCGACGAAGGCGTACGTGGAATGTCATCGGCGAGGGTAACAACTGTGTTCTTTGTTTTCTTCACACGTGTTTGCTTCAAAAGGCGACAAAAAGACGCAAAAATTGAATACTTCAGAGAGAAAAAGACGAGAAGAAAACAATAGGGCGACAGTTTCCCGCTGCAATTCTCTCTGGTGGCTCCCTTGCTCGCGATTCAATTTAACGATTTTAGCCCCGGCCGCGGTGGTGTCAAAAGTGGCAGGAAAAAGCAAGCCGGTACGATGAAGAGGCCTTTGCCGTGAGCGGCCTCTCAAGTGGAGGAAAGCTAGAGGCAGGAAAGATAAAGGCGTCAGTCGTGAGCGAAAACGCTTAGAGAACATCGAAATCGGTTTACATGCAAATTGAGGGTCCTGTGTAGCAGAAGATTTCGCCAAAACTCTAGAGGAATTTGTCTTTCCAGACAAAGACAAACTCATTTTTTATTTGCGCAAGCAGTAAAAGTTGTATTACTTTGGACAGGCTTTGCAAGAAGTACATGCTTTAATGGGGACGCTGTTGGCAGGGCTCGCGTTCTGTTTTATTTGCAATATTTTATTTGCAAGTGATTGTTTCCTACGGCAGCAGGCCATATTCTAGGGCACAAACACGATCAATCACTGCAATCCCTTACTTGAATCTGTAATCTATGCAATGAAACACATCATAGCCTGCCTCTACCAACGTGACTGTTAGAGGAACCACCCAGGCTCAAAGACAAGCAGTTTCTCAGTGAATACTGACAGTGCGTTGGTAGTCAGTGTCACTAGCGTATCGTCATGTAAGTCAGGTTTGGTTAAACGCCATACTTAGTGCCCTCGGGTAAACGTTTCCCACACCTTGCCCCAAGCGTTTTTAAACGCGCCTCGAACAAATCTAACAGAAACATCGTTAAGTACGAAATTATATATTTTCCTTTGTGTTTTTCTTTGAAGACAATATTTCTTTGCATAGAAAATAAATGCCTTTTTATAATACCTTATTCAAGGGATGTTGAAACTGTAATATAAACACCGCGCCATAGAAGTCGCCGTGGTGGCTCAGCGGTTATAGCGCTCAGCTGCTGGCCCCAAAGGCGCGGGTTTGATCCCGGCCAGGCCGGTCAGATTTTGATGAAAACCAAATTCTAGATGCCCGTGTATTGTGCGATCTAAGTGCACGTTAAAGAACCCCAGGTGGCCGAAATTTCTGAATCTGTTGGGACGTTAAACCCCCATTAACCTAAACATATAGAACAGCGCTATGCTCGGACAGCCAGAAACCGACAGACGATTACAACATTCGGTAATGCGAAGTTTAAGGACAGCTCTTTACACGCCATCTGCCACCACTGGTAGGTGGCGTGTCACGCTGCTATCCGCACTCCAGGGTGTTCCCGTGGCAGCCACCTTCCGGATGTGCATGTGTGTCACACGTCGTAACACGCCACCTGTCAGGCGGCCTGTTACTTCGAAGATGGCACTGAACACAGGAACATGCGGAATTTGAGCGCAGCTCTTCACACGCCACCTGACACTCCTAGCAGGTGTCGGGTTATGCTGCTTGCCACCCTCCGGGATGTTCCCGTGGCAGCCACCTTCCGGATGTGCATTCCTCAGCTCTCGTATAGGAAGATGCCATTTCGCATGGTACTTGCTACGAACACGCCACCTGTCACACGCCGTAACACGCCACATGTCAGGCGGCATGTTACTTCGAAGATGACACTGAACGCAGGAACGTTCGGAATTTGAGCGCAACTCTTCACAGGCCATCTGCAACCGCTGGCAGGTGGAGAGCTACACTGCCAGTCACCCTCCGCGATCTTCCCGTGGCAGCCACCTTCCAAGTGGCGTTTCGCTTTGCTGTTCGAACAACCAGATGAGCCTAAGACACCGCCGACGACGTGGAACACAGGAACGGGCACCTAAGAGCAGTGCTCTAAAAGTAAGTGGGACACAAATGTACGTTGCTTTAGCCACAATTAGCCATGCTTGTCGGTGCAGTGGAGCACTTATGACATTCATTAAGCTCCACGTCATGCTGAGGTAAGGAGAACACTTGTTCTTACCTTTCTATGCCTTTTCGTATTTACGGGTGCCGCAAAGGCTCCACTATAAGGTTGACAACCAAACCCCGTTGAATATTAAGTTTTCTCTTGGATGGTACAACCTTCAATAACCTGTTAGCGGTTCAAGGCTGTGACTAAATAGAAATATCAAGCACCCGTGTTGAAGTACAGCATGCAGTGTACACTGTATTCGGCCTTTTCTTATTCATGCTGTATTAGGAAAACAGTAAAAAGTATTGATTTCTGTATTTAGTTATTATCTATTTTTATAGTGCAGTGCAGTGTGGTCTGTGGCAGGAGTGGAATAAAGTTAAAAGTGCAACATACACTTTGGGGTACAACATGCAGAAATTTGCACAAGGAAAACTTTTACGCAGAGAAAGCACAATGCAAAAGGAGAAAAAGTGTAACATGCCCAGATGTACACAAATGAGAACTTCTGCAAAGAAAAAAATACAATGCAAAAAGAGCAAGAGACAGCTAAACAAGAAAGTTTAAAATTGGCCTCCAGGCAACGGTAGGCAGCGATTATTCACCATGGATGCCAGATGCAAAACTTCAAGACAGATACGCGCGTGCCTTGCTACAAGGAATAATACTAGACTTAGTCTCTCATGAGCCAGTGTTCTGCCTAATCAACCTGAAGCGTTCCACTTGGAGTATTTGCAGTAAAGGGCGGTGTTTCAAAGAGGACGCAGTGCGCACTCAGGGTACACACGATGCAATATTAACGTCACAAGAATTGTTTACCTGAAAGCGCTAAAGCTTCCAAAGTATCGCAGAAATGCAACTGCGGTTAAAGTCGGTATCGTTCCACGAGTCTAGATCAATCGGCAGGAATTCATGGCAAAAACGGAAGCTGTGTATTGCGCTTTCATAGTGAATATTTATAATTTCAGGTGAAGGCTCACCACTTAAAGAATTAGAAGAACGCGCGTCAGCAAGAGCATTACAGTTATTTAAGCGTGAACAAAGCACGTTATAAACCCAATTATCTCGACAGACTGAAATTAATAGGACATTTCGTATCGGTCTCCAGCGTTACATTAATGTCAGGAAAGCTCTAGCCTGCGCTCTTTCTGAAAAGGTATAGAAATGTACACACTGCGCGCAACTATTCAGGTGTCGAAATAGCAGCCAGAAGTTAAAAGGAACATGTGCTTCGCTTTGATAACCAGGGAGGAATAGAATAACCTTATATTGTGTTAAATATTGTGTCAAATATTAAATATGCACTATTTGACGCCTGCTGTCTTTTCGTGTGGCGTTCATTCATGGCGTCCTAAATGGAATATTACTTAATAACCTGCTATAAAGGGCTTCATCTGCCGTTGTGTCCCTTTCGAGCAGCGTTCGAAGAAAATGTAGCTCAATTTCGAGTATTTACCTCCTAATCTTTCTAAGCTTTTAGTCAGTCGCGAATTCTCGTGCGCCGCTTAACAACAAATATTAGAGACCTTCGTTTGGGAGGATAGGCCTACTGGCATATGAAACTCCCTTTGGCGGATGGGGCTAAGCAGCAGCTGGCGTATATCTGTACGCAATGAGGATTTCCGCCAAAAAAGAGAAGAATAATCTTATCTATTCCCATCTATACGGCATTTCATGAAGGGTCAATGACAAACATTACGTTCAGCGAAACCTCTCTGAAGATGAAAATGAGGGCTAATGTTGCCAGAAATTTTCAAGAATAGAATTTGAGAGTTAAAAGAGTCCTTTATTCGGCACAGCATTGTCAATGGTGTATTGCATTGACGAGTTAAGGGTAAGAGAGAAATTAGAGCAATTCAGGATATCGCCGCAGAACAGATGTCCAGGTTTAAGTGAGAAAGATGATCTTAATGTTCCAACAATGTCGATAATCTTAGTTCTATCATTACGCAGTGCGCAGTAGAAGTAGGCAGTAAGATCGTTCGACAAGATACTGGCAGGATATCTCAGGAGATGAAAGATCTCGTTAAGAAACACCAAAATAATAAAGCGTCTAACCTACAGGCTTAATAGAATTGGCAGAGCTATCACGTTAATAAATAAGCAAAACGTAGCCAACCCAAGCAAGTTTGGTATGAAGAGAATCCAGTATGCTCTAAAAAACGGGTGTAGCCTAAAAGCGCTAAGGAGGAAACTAAGCATAAGTAAACGCCGGACATATGCGTTAAGAGACAAAGCGGGCAATGTCATTAGCAATATAGATAACCTAGTTAATGTAGCAGAAGGGTTCTACACAAATCTATACAGTAGCCAAATGTAAACGTAAGGGTAATCTAAGAGACATAAGCGCACAGCACTGAGAAAAAGGAAGTAAACAAAGCCTCTGGAGCAATGCAAACGGGGAAGGCCGCTGGTGACGATCAGGTAACAGCAGATCTGTTGAAGGACGGAAGAGAGATTGTGCTAGAAAAACTAGTCACCCTGTATAAGCAATGCATTTTAGCCTTGAGCGTACCAGAAGCTTGAAAGAACGCTCACGATATCTTAATTTATGAGAAAAGAGATGTTATGAACTTGAAATATTACAGGCCGATCAGCTTTCTGTGCGTTGTTTAGAAGGTATTTAATAAGATAATCGCTTATAGTATAAGGACAACCTTAGACTTCAATCAACTTAATGATCAGGCAGCCATTCATAATGGATACTCGACAATACGCCATATTCACACTATCAGTCAGGTGACAAAGAAAGCCGCAAAATATAACCGAACACTATATTTGGCCTTCATTGATTACGAGAAAGCATTTGACTCAGTGGAAACCTCAGCAGTCATGAATGCAATGCACAGTCAGGATGTAGAAGAGCCTTATGTGACAATGCGGCAAGATATATATAGCAACTGCACAGCTACTATAGTTCTCCATAAAGTCAGCAATAAAATTCCAGTAAAGAAGAGCGTCCGGCAGGAACACACGATCTCGCCAATTTTCCGCCTGTTTACAGATGGTGTTCTGGGGCCTGGATTGGGAACAGTTGAGGGTAAGAGTTAATAAAGAATACCTAAGTACACTGTGATTCGCTGAAGACATTGTCTCTGTTAAATCACTCAGGGGATGAACTGCAAAGCAGAATCAATGAGTTAAACAGGTAGAGCAGTACGGTGGGTCTGAAAATTAACATACAGAAAACCAAAGTAATGTTGAACACTCTAGAAAGGGAACAGCAGTTCACAATTGGAAGCGAGGTGCTGAAAGTGGTAAAAGAATACGTCTACTTAGGGCAGGTAGTGGCAGCTGATCCGGATCGTGAGAGGGAAATAAATAGAAGGATAAGAATGGGGTGCAGCGCATATGGCAAGTTCGCTCAGATCATAAATGGCAGTTTACGAATATCCCTCAGGAGGAAAGTATACAACAGCTGTATTTTACCGGTACTTACCTAAGCGGGAAAAAGGTGGAGAATTAAGATAAGAGTTAAGCTTAAAGACAAGCAGCGAGCTCAAGAAATAATAATGAGAGATGTAACGATAACAGATTTCAAGCGGGCAGAGTGCGCGAAGCAACAAAAGTGAGTAAATGACATCCTAATTGAAATCAAGAGGATGAATTGGTATGTGGCAATGCGTGTAATGCGAAGGCAAGCTAATTGCTGGTCCTTAAGTGTAACGAAGTGGATTCTAACACAAGGCAAGCGTAGCAATGGTCGGCATAAAGTTCCGTGGGCGGATGATATTAAGAAGTTTGCAGAGGTATGATAGCAGCTGTCGTCAAAGGACATGGTTAATGGGAGTCAATAAAAATGCTCTTACCTTGCACGTGCAAACTATATTCTGTTCATTAATCGCTATTCTTTAGACGGAAATTTCATTGGCGTATCGCTGACGCAACGAGTGCCTGACTTTTTTATTATAAATGCTTCCAAGATTTCTTGTTCTATCTGCGTTTTGCCTCGGCCATTGATTTTCAGACTGCTAAGGAGGAAAATACAGCGGTGCCCGTGCGAATTCTTTCGCTTGTGTACGCGTCATTTACTGCTGGTTTGTATACCTCGTTTCATTCCCAGCGCTCGACATCGTTCAATTTTAAAAGTGAAGACATGCCTGCGGTCGCGCCGCCTTTCCGTGTCACAAATACCGCTGCGGATACCCGGAACGAGGAAGGATATGATTTCAACTCGGGCTACATGAATATAAATGGGTGCCCATCAAAAGGATTCTTTACCTCCGCCATCTTCATTTGACCGGGTGAATGGATCGAAAGTCTTTCTGTGGTTATGACTAATAGAGTTTCCATAAAGACGGCAGAAAGTTTGACAAATCGGTTTTTTTAGTTTTCTTCCTGCCATCTTCGCAACTTAATTGTACGAGGAACAGCTGTCAGCAGGATAAAGAAGCCTCCCGGGCTTCGACTATGCATACGTCAAAGTGAACAGCTAATAAGCTGGACGAGCACATTGCACTGCTGCTAAGGCTACACAACGTTAGAGTTCTATCTTTTTGTCATCATTCCCTGCGAGAATCTGAAGCACGCTATGCAAGAACCTCGAAGAGGGCACTCATAGCTCGTTTAAATTGAGTGGCGATCTGAACCATTGAGACTGTCGAAATACAAAAGGGAAGATAAAGGGATTTGGTCTATTGGGGACCCAAAGCGAACGAGTAAATAAGTCATTAGTTCGACAGTGGTGAATTCGCAATTACTTTCGGTGATATTTTTCTGCTTGCAGAGGATAATGCGATTCAGTGCTGTCAGACAGACCGTGCGACACACTTCGAGCAGCGTGCACTTTCAGGTTCCCCTCCGGGGACATGCTGTCAGGGCCACTTTGAGCGCTCCGACATGGAGGCCGCTTTCTTCGCGCTTTGATCCCTTCCCCGCAGTCTTGCAACCTCTTATCATTTTCTGTCTGCCCTCATCTCTTTTTGCCCGTGTACGTGCTTCCGAGACAGTGATTCCCTTCGAGAGGAACTCGGGGCTGGCATCGACGGGTAGCGCAAATGGAGCCAGAGCTTAGACTGTTTCTTTATCACGCAGGTACTCTTCTGCGCCCGTTGTCGTTTCAAGACCATTGCCTCCGGAACGATGTTTGAGATCAGGACGATGGCCTGATGGGCTCGCGTTGGCTGTTCTGCCGATTTGTTGTCTTTGGGATATCTCAGCTCGTTATGGCGACGTGCAGGGCCTCTGTGGTGCGTTGAACGGTAAAGGGATTCTAGAAAGAACCAGCACATTGTAGGTGGTTGGTTGCGTGGATGTGAATGATAAGCTCCCGGCGCATTTATCTGCACACGTAGTGGCTTGCATGACTGTAAAAACAGCGCTGTAGTGGCCCCGCAATTTCATAACAACGCTGATTCGATGAAGATTACGAGTACTGCTCAGATGCCGCCTGTTTTATTTATTTATTTATTTATTTATTTATTTATTTATTTATTTATTTATTTATTTATTTATTTATTTATTTATTTATTTATTTATTTATTTATTTATTTATTTATTTATTTATTTATTTATTTATTTATTTATTTATTTATTTAGAAATACTGCCAATACCATTCGGGATCATCGCAGGAAGGGTACAAACAGTATTCAACAAAGCAGATACATAAAACGCAGCGTTGCAACTATATGTGAACAGAGGCTGTTAGGTTTAATAGCAATAATAATAATCAGTGAGAAACAACATGGGAGCAACAATACAAGGGAAAAGAAACAAAACAAGAACAACATAAATGCATTACACATTAGAAAAAAACAATTTTCATTAAATCGAATAGAGCACTGGAGGTGACGAAATGGTGTCTATAATGCACATTGTAAAGCTAGTAGGTGCGCTTCATATGTCTCTAAAAATTTTTCTAAAGCTGAGATGGTTACACTTGATGGTAGGTTATTCCATTCTCGAATGGCTGACGGAAAAAACGAATATCTAAAACAATCTGTGTTGAATCGATATTCTTCCAATGTTTGTGAGTGCTTATGTCTCGTTGTTCTTGTTTCTGATTTTGAAATATACCTTGTACAATCTATGTTCACCATGTTGTGAATAAATTGATAAAGTAGTTTCTGTTGTGCAAGCCTGGCGCGGTTTTGTAACGCAAGTATTCCAGCGTTGTTTATGAGTTCTGTGGGTGATTCAGTTTGTCTGTATTTGTTGTAGATAAATCTTACAGCCTTCCTTTGAACTCCCTCTAGTTTCTTTAATAGTTTATCTGCAAACGGAAACCAGGCTATATTCGCACATTCAAGTACAGGTCTCACAAAAGTATTGTAGCAAAGCAATTTAATGTCTGACGGCGCGTCTCGGAGGAGCCTCTTGAGAAAGAAAAGTCGTTTCAGTGCAGATGACGTAATGAAGTTCACGTGCAAGTTCCATTTCAGATCAGATGATAAAATTAAACCAAGGTATTTATGCTCTGCAACTGCGGGAAGCGGGATATTGTTCAGTGTGTATGAAAAGTCTTATACGTAATGTTTCCTGGAAATTCGCAAGATGGCTAATTTTTCGATATTAATACTGATTTGCCATTTAGCGCACCAGTCAGATACAGACTGTAGTGCATTGGTAAGTGTTATGTGGACATCTGGAGAGTTAATTTCATGGTACAGTATGCAATCGTCACCAAAAAGCCTCATTCGAATAGGAATGATAGCAGATAATGATGAAGATAATGAATAAAATAGGTGAGATTACACTGCTCTCGGGCACACCGGACGTAACTTCAGTTATGTTAGACTTTTCACGGTTAAATTCTACGAATTGTGATCGATTAGCTAAGTAGTTTTTAATGCAGTTAATGATTGGTCCTTCGCCAAGTGTCGATTCCAACTTTAGAATTAGTTTTTCATGGGATACACGATCGAATGCTTTAGACAAGTCTAGTAAAATGAGGTCAATTTTTTTTTGATGGTCGATGCTTAGTGAAACGTCATGTATAAGTTCGAAGAGCTGCGTGACGGTAGATAGTTCATGCCTCCTGCGCAGTCCTGGTCAGATGTGCTTCAGAAGATGTGCAGTTGTTATACGCAGCTGTTCTTCTAATTGTGTAAAACTGCAAAAGTGAAACTGCTCTTCATGAAACGCTCATTGAGAGCTTTACTAACTATTACTCGTCGGGACTACTAGCTATCAAGTCTTCTTCACCGTCTTGTATGGCCCGTATGAAAAGAGCTGACGAGTCAGTGATAGCCCGTCTACATACCCGATGCAGCTGAGACAGTTCAAGAATTACAGCTCAAGCTCCACATTATTGCGGTCACTTACTGCATGCCTAGACACGCAGGCATCACGGGCTATGCGTGTACCCACAGTGAGGCACCAGCTCCACCATACAATATGGCAACCAGAAGAAATCGTAAAGAACCGATGTCGTCAAGGCATATCATCATTTCCGCGCTGAACGACAGGAATGCTCTAGGCAGCAATAGCGTCCTACTCCTTCTTTTCCGGAAGATCTTGAGAGGTTTGCCGAATTTGGGCTGCCACCTCGGAGCAAATGCGGCAATATCGCGCATTCCGCAATATCTCAATATTCTGTATTACCCTTGCGGCACAAGATTTCTCACAACGACCCTTACAAAGCTATGTGCCGTCGCTACCGAAGCCCGGTGCCCGCTGATTGCATTGCCTGGAAGTGCAAAGAATATTCGGAGCCACTTAAAAGAAAGCTCACGACTGCAATTTTCCAGCAACCCAATATATTTCGGCTTTCGCACTTTACAGGGAAAAGCTCGCGGAATTTATTACAAAAGGCCTGAGAAACACGCTCATTGCACTCGGCGGTGAGAAAATCAGCATCGAGCTGAGCCGCTGCGGCAACGACGAAGCCCAACGTCCGCATTGATTTTTAAAGCAATGGGCATATCACATAAAGAAGGTTTAATACAAAATGAAAAGCATTAATTACCCACCACGGTGGCTCTGCAGTTCGGGCACTTCGCTATTTATCCGGAGGGCCCAAGTTAAATCCCAACCGTGACGGGCGTATTTCGAAGGAGGCGGAGCGCAGACGGCGTTCGTCTGTTGTGCGATATCAGCGCCAGTAAATAACCCCAGGCGGTATAAACTCACCCGGAGCCCTCCACAGCGGTGTTCCTCGGAGCCAATGCGTCGCTTCAGGATGTTAATCCTACCAAATAAAAACTAATAATTTTTATGAGAAAAAAAATTTGAACAATCCCTTTAAATATCTCTGAACAACGGCTATCAGTGCGGTGAGAAGCGTGAAAGCGTGATGTCAGTGACTGCGATGGACCACCTTGACGGATGCGTGCAATGTCAGAAATGACGCCTTCCTGTTGAGTGCATCCACACCCCGAATTCCGTTCAGCGCACGGGAGTAGAAGATTGGGGAAGTGTTTATGGTCATTGAAGCTGATATTGTGCTACCACTAAAGAGACCCGACCGATTACGAAGAAGCCGCTGTTGAAGTTAGCCGTATTATGATTTAGGGAAGAAAAGTATCAAACAAATAGAATTGTAAACAGACTTGAAATGCAAGAAAGCCTTTTATCTCGTGTGCACTCTTATCTTACCATGTTTGCGCCATAAAAAAAAGAAAGGAAAGAGGTAGTGTAAACCGTTAGGGCTTTTGATCTTAGTGATGAGCTGGGCGAAAACCTTGTCGAAAACCTTGTATTTTCGCGAAAAGGTGTACAGGGTAATTGATTCCTGCTTCTCGTCTATGCGAAAAAAAAAAACAACGAGCTGGGGTGCCGCAATGGGTTATAACACGCCTTCTTGAATAAAGTCGCCAATAAGAGTGAACGTTACTGGCATTTTTGAAAGAGGACTGTGGACGCCCTGATGACAAAAGTATTAAGAATGTTAACAACCAACATGTAAAGGATTGTTTGAAGACTTGGGAACTAAAAATATAAAATACGCATACATAAATTCTGATGTGAACAGATGCCCCAGTTTTAGAGCTCGTTAAAATATCTCATATAGTATTAAAATATCTCGTATATACTAACCACAGTCTTCAAAATAAGGACAATGACGCTTTCTGCTAGACAGTGCCCGTTGAACCAAGTGCCCATTCTCGCAGTGCATTTTTTCACTTAAGTGCAAATGCCGAACAATCCGCTGCTCACAGGGCCCCAGGGCAAACATCGACCACCCGCCGGGCCACTCGTTTCCCCTCCCATAACAGCGACACCTGTAGATCAAGTGCCGACCACGCGGCAAACGATGTGTGGCCTGCAGCGCGCTTCTGCCTCGCCTCTCTCTTTTGTGTCTTTTACTTTCCTACGGCCTTTGTCATTGTGTGGCCAGGGGCCCCGTCTTTTTATCGCCATCGGCACCGGAAGCTGTCACCACAAGGCCCGCCTGTGAGCCAGCCGCACTGATCGACGCGGCAGCCTGCGACGCCAAAGGCTGCCGATGAAATGTGGCCTCGCCATTAGCACTCATGCGCGCATAAATTTGGAAAGCCAAGACAGTGCGTTGCAGACGCACGCCGCTAGCGCTCTGCCTTTTCGTTTTCCTTTAACTTGAGTTATTTTTTTCCTGCCTTTTTGCAGGTACGTTTCCTGCACTTTTAAGTTCGACCTTTTTATATGTTAAAGAATAATTTTACTTTATTCGCGGGATGCGCGAACTGCTGATTGCGGAGACATTAACGTCCACACTCGTTCGTCGCAATTTGATGTACCGTTGAGGCATTAACTTTTTTCAGCCTATTGAACATATGAGTGGCCACAAACTTTTGTGCCCGTTCTAAGTGTGTGCGACACTGCCTAAGGAAGAACATTAAGCATAGATAATTTTTGTGTAAACGCGTAGAGCGTCCTATATTCATTCTACATTTAGGTTTATTGTTTTTGCTACACTTAAGGCCAGAAGAGGATAATGCAGAAGTGGGTAGAAATAAGTCAAAAAAGAAGGCACATCTAATGGCAGCTTAGATTTTCGTTTGTTAGACTCTTTCTTTATTATGACAGGCGTTACTTTCCACCTTAGAGATTACAAAATCTTATGAATACTATGTAATGGAAATCAGTCTTGTTAAGAAGACACCGAATTTGAAAGATTTCTTTTGAAAGCAGTACAGCGCCAGTTTATAGTTCAACTGACCATAAATGGAAAGTTATCAGAAACCATACATCCTCTATATGTTAAGTTAGCTTTGGTCATCACAACCCATATTTTTCAGCCGAAAAACGTCGCTCCATTTCCTGAGAATTTCGCAAATGAAGTTTGCATCTTTTCCCTGCAATGACAATACCCACGATGCACTTGTGGTACTACATATTTTCTGCCGCGTCCTCCCAGAATGAAATTAGATGAAACACGTATACTATAAGCTAAAGAGGAAATTCGAAAAGAAACAAACCTGTCACTGTAAATGACAGAGGCTCCTGTTCGTTTTACAACATTTCCCAATGGGTGGCTGGAGGATTGTGTTTGCTATGCAGCCCGATTTGTCACTGGGCCTGCTAATGGCTGCCTCAACGTTTTCTAGCGAACACTGAGGACAAACACAAGGTGGTCCTTGTGGGTAGAACACTTGGTTCTATTAACAAAGAGACCACTGTCATTAGAAACAGAGCTCGTATAACGTAAAAAAGACCAAAAGAACGAAATACGTGTGCTGCCAACACAGGCTGATTTCGCAACTAAAACGCATGCGTTCACTACTGACTTTGTTGCTTGCGCTGCCATTCACTTCAAAATAGCGCAAGCCATTCTTTTCGGTAAGGACGTCACGAGTTTTATTCGACTGGCGGGAGGAATTTTAAATGTGATTTCGGAGGAACGAAACACGTCTTTTTCTGAAAGGCAAACATCAATATAGGCAGGAAGAGCCACGGTGTTAGTATTTAATGGCAACAATTACTGTATTGAGTTGTGTTCAGTGCTCCTTTAAAAAGTGCGACTTAATCATAGAGCTTGCGCCTGGCTTGCGACTCTGCAGTTACTGCGCGCGATGTCTGCCCGCTTGTCGACTAAGTGGTGTGAGAATCAAAGAACGCTTCGCACCTTCCAATGTCCGCAGGAACTATCGCACTGCTCTCCTAATCCGACGCTACTTCCTATCGAAATAGTGTTCTGCCAGAAACCCACGAGGTAGCCGGTTACGGCAGAAGGAAGTGTAACCAACTTTCATTTGCCATATGACACAGAGGGCACGGGCTAGGGATGAGGCTTAGACAGGTGCGTGGGCCATTGCGACGGCGCTAGGTGGCGTGAAGTCCATGCTTCTTGGCGACCTCTAGAGACCAACCCACTATCCGGAGATGTACCTCCGGGGGAAGGCTGAGCAACGCAGTCGCCCGCAGACTTTGGTTCGAGATTTTGAAGGTCAGAGGTGGTGGGCTCTCTGGGCACTCGAATAGGATGCGATTGAGATTTGCTTTAGAATGATTGCAAAGTGTTCGTATAGACCGTATTTCGCGGGATACATAAGGTAGTAGATATCAAAAGCTGCCGCCAGGAAACCTGCTCTGTTTTGGCGAGTGATTTGTGCGAGAGTGGGTATTTGAGTCCTTCGTTTCGATAGTGGAGGGCGATTTCATGGTGGGTTACTAGGCACTCCCTCCTGAACCAGGGCCAGTGGTCGCTCTGTGCCCATATGACGAATCTTCGGGCACATTCATGAGCTGCCGTGTTCTGTGGGTGGGAGGTATGTGCTGGCCCCCATATGAGCTATAGACGTTCCGCGGATAATTTGGCTCTTGCCAGGATGGAGAGAGCTGGGGCATTAAGCCTTCTTCTCGCGCAGTTTTTAATTGCTGACTTGAAATCGCTGAAGATGTATCCTGCATTGGTGCCCGCTATGGCCAGCCCTATGTCCGCCTCCTCAGCCTCTATCGATAGTCGGGCGCTGAGAGAGGTGGCCGTCACCAGGGGTTGTCCGTGGCTGTCTCCGATCGCGAGTGAAATGCTTCCTTGTCGGTGTATTCTTCCGCATCCGCGTGAACCTTTACCGACAAGTAGAAGTATGTTTCATGCAGTGCCTTGGCTCTGGCGGCTCGTCGGCATTGGTCACGTAGTGGAAAGGGAAAGATTGAATAGATGGTTGGCAATTTCATTAGGGAGTGAAAGTTCGAGGGAGTAGTGGAGGGGGGGGGGGGGGTAGCCGTGATGGTGTACCCAATTTAAAATTTTCTAAGAACCGCCCTTCCTGTGGACATGTGTGAGAGGCGTTTGTAGTGACCTTCAGGCGTTTCTCAGCCAGTTTGTCGACCGTGTTAAGTACCCCAAGCTGGGGCAGGTTTTCGGCGGGACTATTTTTGGATAGGTGGAGCGCTGTTTTATATGGCGCAAAAATTATTCTCTCTTGGGACTCCTTCGGAGCTCAGGAGAGATGAACGTAAGGAGTAAAATATATTATACGGCTGAGACCTTCGTTCTCAGCCGTATAACATATACTACTAACATATACGCCTCCCTCATCTCTCTGTGTTTGTAAGTAATTCTGCGGATGAGGAGAGACGTACTGTTGGTGCTTGCTTTGAGTCAGCCAATTATCGCATTATTCATTCAACTGCTCTGTAGAAGCATTCCTAGTACCCCAATGGTTTGGACTTCGGGTATTTGGGCATCATTGAGGATTATTACCACCCTAGAGAGTTTGAGTCTCGGTGTTTTTCACGAAAGACCAAAATTTTTTATTTACTCGCGAAGCAGGTTTAAACAATACTAATGGCAGGAGACTGGATATCAGTAGCGGTTTGAAGTGCCTCTTCAATTTGGCCATATTTTCCTGTAGCCGTCTAAAAGGCAATATCGTCCACGTACATAGAACGTTCTAGGTTGAGAATTTATCCGATCTTCTGGGTCAGCGGATTAAGGGTCGCGTTGAAAAGGAACGGCGAATGGAGCGCGCCTTGTCGGGTACCTGTTCCGCCTAGGTGGAAGGTGTTAGATTTGACAGAGCCAAATTGTTTTTGTGCTGTCTTGTCCTTTTGGAAGGCTGCGACATATTTGTATGTCATCTTCCCGACATTCAAATTACTGAGGGCCATGAGTATTGCCGAGTGCTTAACATTATCAAAAGCTTTAGACAGGTCTAGTGCAAGCATCGCTCTCTTCCGGTGAGAAAGTTCTGGGTCTATGATTTCATTTCTGAGTTGAAGATTTACGTCTGAGATGTCGCCGGAAGCAGAGCATGGTGTGCGGACGCAGTTTTTGGCCGTACATGTACCGACTCAGTCTGTTGAGGACAACATGCTCCATCAGTTTACCGGCACAGGAGGTAAAAAATGTAGGTCGGAGATTTTGCAGATTTATGGGTTTGCCAGGATTCGATATACAAGTAATTTTGGCGTGTTTCCACTGTTGTGGAATTCGACCCTCTTTCAAGCAGCTGTTCATGTACTCCGTAAGAGCGGCAATAAATTTCCCGTCGAGGTTTAGGAGTGTTTTATATGTGATGTCGTCGGCCCCTGGGGGAGGAGGTAGTGCGTAGCTGCTGCAGGGCTGCCCAGATGTCTGCCTAGGAGATTTCCTCGTCTAGGTGGGGGCTCATACTCCCTTGGTATTCAAGAGCATGGACGGGACAGCGTTAGCGATATATTTGTTTATGAGGAAAGAATTAAGATCGTCGTCAGTATCCTCAAATTGTCGTAACAACTTGGTGACTGCCTTCGAGCTCGCAGTTTTAGATCAGTCCGTAATGCGCAGGTGCCGAAGAAAGTGCCATGCGTTTTTCAATGCCAGAAAACAATTCAGGTGACCAGCCCATGGCCCTGAAATGATCGAGTAGCATCTGCAGCCTTTTATAACGTAATTTTTTGGCTTAACCTAACTGTGTTCGCGGCAAAAATGACACATTTACAATCTTGAGGCAGCAATCTTTCAATATGGCTGGGATTCGTATTCCCCTTTTTTGCGCCTTTAAAGTTCTTGGTTGTGGATTTGCGCATCTTGAGGATGTGCACCCCGAAGTGGCGTCTTTGTCTTCACCTAAAATCTAAAATTTCGGCTTTTTCGATATTTTCTGAATAGTTACAATCCCACAGCTGGAGCTCAAAAGGTATGCGTTAGTAATGTTTCAGAGAAAGACAGCAACTGCTACCAATCACCGTGCACGATTAGAACACTCAATTTGCTCATTCGCTCGTACTCGTGTCTTCTTGAGTATACACAATGAACCATTAAACAAACACACGTGAGAATTCTGCAATGCGCCCTTGAGACACATGCCAGAAGTGCGCAATAAAGGCGGAGGTAATGTCTTTAATTTCCGTTTCCATGTTTCTGTGTTTTAGGTATTTTCCTGCTAATCAATTCCGCTTTGTTATGAGAAGTGTATTTAACATATTGAACATATTTAACACAATTATATTCATTCGTCGATCCCTAATTGATGGTCATTTTTTAACGAAAAGGATTGTTCTGCTGTGATCTGGATTTGTGATGTAATAACAGAAACATTGAAAAGAAGCAAGTATGTATGATAACAGCGTAAAAGTGTGTCCTAAATATTTGTACGACTGGAAAAAAAGAGAAATTAGCTGTGGTTCAACACAGCCAAATCTAGTATGACGAGCGAAAGCTCTGTTAAGGTAACCAAAAGAGGGTAAGCGCAAGTCACATGTTTTTTATATAGCGAAAGGCGCATCACGTGATTTCCGGTAGTCGCAAGAGTGCCGTCTGCTCCGCGTATACAGCTAAGGAGAGGCACAGAGAAGCCACGTGATTCGACAGCTGCGAGGCGAGCTCAACGCGTGCAGCTGTGGCGAAGCATGGTCTAGTCACGCAGCCAAGCCAAACTTTCTAAGTTCGTAGGAAGGAAATTAAAATAAAGAGCGTCATGATTAGTGTAATTTTTTAGTGCATAGAATTTTTTAGGCCAAGATTAAGTCGCTTTGCCTTTCCTGAACTTTTCTTAACTAGCAATAAAGGCTTGCTACTTAGTTTGTTGGAGCACAGTCCCCATATGTTCCGCTCTTTTTTTGCCTTCAACCTTAGTGCCATCTTAGCAGGGTGACGGTAAAATAGCGCAATAGTAAAATCACAGGCACGCTATCGTCTATCAGATTATTAATATCAAGAAATAAAATTTTTCATCATATAAAAGGCATAGCATATGCCACGAAATGCAAGAACCCTAAATGCTTTCAACTCAGAAATTGCCAATATGCAAAATGCAGTGGTCATACGACTATTGGTGCTTCCGCTTCCCATGAATTGCGGGCCGCAATGGTCGAGTACCGAGCCTCCGACTGCTGGCTCAATGCCACATTTGCTAACCGTTCATACTTGACTGAGCGGTGTGTACACATATTTAAAAAAAATGCTAAAAGAGGCAGAGTTGTGGCTAAGCTTGTTCAAAACGCTTACTGCATTAGTGGAGCCTAGAGCCTGTTCTCTCTGCTACTAGTCTTTTGCGAGAAGGTAGGGATCTCTTCATTTTTTCTTTCTTTTGTTTTTGGCAGCGTGCAAACGAGCTTTTGATAGCCAACCTAAGCTTCTTAGGCCCCTCTCCCGACAAAAAGAAATTTAGCGTGAAGCTTTAATTGTTTAGTAAAAGGGACAGTCGTGGCTACCTTAGTGGCTATTTTGAGGTGACCTTTCTCTATCAGTACAGATTTTTGTACCCTTAGAATGACTTCAGCACATTATGAGCTGGTCACCCGAGCGGCCGATTCATCTGAAACCACTTAGACTAACGAAGCCTGCAGAGGACATCAAGGACCCCCACTAGGGTCTAACGTGTCTGGGCGCCTTCGTAACTCACGCTAATGGCGTGTCAGCGATTGGCTGCACTTCACGTGGGGACACCAAATGCGAGAACTTAGCTAGGAGTTACCGCGTTTGCAGGAGGGTACTATATAGTCTTTAGGCTGCCACAAGTATTGTTTGTTTTGTCAAAGTACAAAGCCAGGAACTCCCTAAAGAAAGCTTCATGGTGCCCTTTGGCAAATGAAAGAAAAAATTCTTGGTTTTTGCAGCATCACTCAGGACGTAGACGCTGTAATAGCAATAAAGGGTACATCTGGATCAAGACTGTAGGCAGGCTTGAAAATTACTTCTGATTGCAAGTCTTCGCGTCAGAAATGATTAAGTTACAACACATTACCAATGCTTTTTAAAACTTCCTTTTATTACTCGAATGGTAAAATATTACCAGCAAAAGTTTAGTTGCAAGCATATTTTGAGAGACAAAAATTATACTGGAGTTGCGGTTTGGGCTTCCTGGTCTTGATGCATGGTTAGATGGAGATGCGCAAAAAGACGAGGACAAACACGTACCCAGCCGCACAGCTAATCTGCCCAATATTGGAAATGTATTGGCAGAGGCCGACTATACAAATCACCCGAATGAAACCACCCATTTATAATATTGAGCCGACTACCTGTGCAGCTTGCGCTATAGAAGCTAACAAGACAGGTGCCGAAGTACCATAAATTTTTCTAGAGCGAAGAGCACGTGTTTAAATGCAAGCCACGGCCCACGTTGCACCAGAACACCGTTACCAGCACGAAAGCAAAGAAATCATATCAAAACACCATCCATAATTAGCCTTTGAAAAAGTTTGGCACCTGTACAGCAAGCACTCCGAACTCAGCACATCCGGTGAGTTGAAAAGAAGGCATATAGAAAACTGCAAAACAGTGAAAAGTGGCAAAATTAAAAGCGCAATCCAGACCAGTCAAAAAAGATATGTAAAGTCAAAAGTAAAAGTTAACAGGACGAAAAATGGCCGATCCGACGCCGGGCAAGAATTCCGAAGGGTGGTGCCCCGAAGTTATGTTAAAAGGGGTAAAGTCTTTATCAAACGAATACAACCCAAGGGGTCTGCTTCTGAGCACTGCAGCGCGGCTCCTGTTGCATACCTAGGGACCGTAATCTTACAAAGCCAGGATGAACTTAAACCGTCAACACAACTAAGCTTAGGGCTGTCAAATGTGCTTAAGAGCCCCGCAACACGGCACGCAAGCAAACCACATGGGCGTGGTAGATGCATTCTGGTAGGCCGGTCGGGCTTTGAAGGTTGATGGCCCGTATCGAGAAAGTCGATGACAGTGGCACAAATATCTTGAAATGTGTCTGGAATTCTCGCAACGAAAACAAACCCCAGAAGCGGGCGTTCAAAGGTTAGCGCCTGGAAGCGATCATCGGTGCCGGCACCCAATCAGAAGGCAGCACATTGTGCGTTCTCGTCGTGAACGGGCGGTGGCCGCTCGCAGTAGCGTTCCTCCTAGTGCGAACTCGGAAAGTTGCATGGTAGAGAATACTGGGGCGCTCATCATCATCATCATCCTGACAACACCCACTGCAGGCAAAGGCTTCTCTCATGTCTCTCCCAACAACCCTGTCCTTTTCCAGCTGCGCACATCTTAGTGCTCGGTGTGCAGCAAAGTCCGTTGCGTTTATTGAAAACGGCTCTCCCGCCTGTTACAGAGAAGTGAACGTGTGGTCACACGGGGCGTCTCGCAGCGGGACAATTCCTCTCGAACTATCTGACGGATAGTGGAGGCGAAATCACTCGCTGAAGTAGTAGTAGTAAGTGGTTCTTTTATTAAAATAATAATAAAAAGGAAGGAAAAGATTTTTGCTATCCGCGGCATCTGTCATCAATACTGAAGAACCTGAGCTGGGGCAGCGGAAATAAAGGTTAGCAGGCAGAATGGAGAAATTAAATAAAAGAGGTGACGCACAATCAGTTGCAGCGACTGTTGTGACGGTATCCAGGCACCCCAAATTCGGTGCGATTAGCCGCGTCTTCAAGTTCTCAAATGTTCGGCAGTGCTGTGCGACATCGGCGATGGAGTTCAGGCTGTCCTTGTAAGAAATGTATAGATGTCTTCAGCAAAGCACTTAAGCAAATGGCCCACTTTGTCCTCGTCGAACATACGAGGCGAGGCTACATGGCACAGTTCGAGTATTACCTCTATATACTGTGTGCAAGCCTCACCGTGAAGCTGAGCTCGGTAAGCCACGTCCGCTCAGCCCTCTTCTTCGCGGAGGAGTCACCAAAGCACTTAGTAAGCTCTTCCGCAAAGCATGACCAGGATATCAAGGTGTCTTCATAATTTTCGTACCATGTAAGGACCGTGTCCGTGAGGGAGAAACATACGTTCCTTAGCTGGTCATTTGTATCCCACTTGTAACAGCAGCTCACTCGTTGGTAATTCGTGAGCCACTCATCCACGCCATCACCAGCTGCATTCCCTAAGGGGCGGGGTTCACGGTAATGCGGCCAAGAGCTGCTGAGTGTTGGCTTTGGGGTGACTTCTCCATCTACGGACATGTCGGGCATAGGAGGTGGTAGGCTGAGAAGATGTCGACTCCGCCGAGGCTCAGGCAGATTATTCATGGTTGATTAGGGAGAACCCAGAAAATCCACCAAGATGCTCAAAGTTGGTTCACGCCAAACCTACAAGTCAGTCCCCGACAGCGTCCAACCAACCCGACTTCCACCTCATTCACACTTCTGCTTCGTCTTCACTCATCTGTGGCAGTATCATAAATTCTAAGGTAAAAGTTAACAAAAACAAAACATTCTTAACAAAGATAATAGAAAGGAGCGTAAGTTGAGTCAGAACTGCGCAATCAAAACTACGAAGACGAGCAGTTTTAACCAAACGAGTAGAAAAGGAATAACGGAAATTCAAACCCAAATCATGAACGCAAGATCTGGGCCAAAGTTAACAACGTTCTCCGTAGGAAATCATATGCCTTGTCTCTCTGTAAACTAGAAGAGGTGCTGACGTACTGGTCCCCGGCTTCGGCAATCAGCAGAGCCTCTACGATAAACCTTTCGATTGCAGTCCAAGCACTTGCTTTGTTTCTCATACGTGAAGTACGTGTCGAGCAGCTAACACTTTTGGCATGTCTTACAATGGACATCCAAATGGCCGCTGGCCTTGTTTCTTACGAAGAGGCGGTGTTGTGGCCTGCCGGTTTGGCCGATGTAACACACGTGGTACACGCCGTGAAAGGACCAACGTGTTTCTTTGCGCACGGCTTATTCTTTGGTTTGGCCGGCAAGGTAGAAAGAAACCTTCGCAAGTTTGCAACGGGCTGAAATGATAACACTAACGCCGCTTTGCTTCCCTGCCTTCTTTCTGTTGTGCGAGAGCTTACGAAGGTGCGGAATAACTGCTAGCAGCTTCCTCCTTGTTTCCTCTTTCTTGTTACACTTTTTTCCTTTGACATTGAGCTTCCGAAGCAGAGTTTTCGAGACGCTACGCTCCAGATTTGGAGCGCAGCCTGTACCGTACAGACGTTCTACCTGTTCTGCAACACTACTGTAAATACTATGCGGGCAAGTTTTTGTCTGCGCTGCTTGGAGAGAAGAAGACACAAACTGCGCTTAACCAACTTTCAGTGCGCGCTATCAAAAGCAGCAGTCGTTTCTTTGAACTAGGATGTTATGTCTAACAGGGGTGCTCAGTCTGAAAAGTGATTAACAAATCTAGAAGCCTAAAAAGTCTAGAATCTAAAAGAAGAACCCTTCATTACAAATGCCAGATAGGGGATCAGTTTCTTGACTGTTAAGGCTGTCAGATATTTAGGTCTAGCTGTTACAAACAACTTCAAATGGAATATGCTTTCTGCAACAGTCTTCACTAAGACATTTAGTAAGCTTTGTTTCCTCGCTTATGAAAGGACTCAACTTCACGCGATGACTTGTAGCATACCGCAGTATAGCCCGACAGGTTCCTGAGTATCTTTGGATAGTATAGAACCTTTACTATAAAAAGTACATTGTTAAACTAGGGTGAATAAACTGCCTTTCTGCCGGATTTAGTATTGATAAGAAAAAACTTCGTCAGTCGCTAATATGAAAAAATTCCTCAGCTTGGAGCCTCCTCTTGTATGCGGGGACGTTAAAAGGCTGAGAATATTTTATAGCTCTATCTCAAAATTCCGGTTTGTCAAGTGATACATTTTTGCTGCACCCTATAGGTATAGGTGACTAAACCACTTTAAGGTAATTCGCTCATATTTCGGCAGTACCAAACATTGTCAAAACTCCTACATTGCCTCCACAACGCACCAATGGTACTATTAACCTGCACTGATTGCCCGAACTTCCAATAAAAATATTTTTAGATCATTTGCTACTGCACCACTTCTGGTAACTCTATCCTGCTTGGCCAGTGCTGCTTCGTGCATTCTTTGCAAATAAACTAAACATAAATGAGAAAAATATTTATCACTCCGGAGACGTCAATGGTATTTTTTTACTTGCTGAGGGACTGAAAGTTTTCGCCCTAATTAGGAGTATCTATATAGCTTATTGCGTCCTAATGCTTCATCTTTAGTTCCTGTTTAAGTTCATATAGTGGGGCAAGCCATTTTTTTAATGGGTTCTTTTTATAATATGCGCCTGTTTGTGGTGTTTCAAGTTATATAGTAACTACTTGCAGCTGGGGATTGCCTACATCTTTCTTTGAAATGAAATATAATCTAGAGGGCTCTCTACAACACTTCTTAAGTGACAATTCTACAATAACAGAAAACATTCAACTCCAGAATGACAGCAATAAAGCATTAACGGAAGACTGGGAACATATTGAATTTGGACTGTATTCATAGATTACTGCATTTCAGTGGGAAAGACGCTACGTTCGGAGCTTCTATGCATAATATGAAGACCTAAACGAAATACGGGTTTCACCACAGCCGATCTAGCAGATCAACTGCATTGAGTCGACAAGGTTCTTGGATGCGAATCCGGGAGTCAAGTTGCGCTGCCATTCAACTCAATACGGTGATCACGGAGTCATTTGTGGTGCAGCCGACACGAGCTTGAATAGAGTGAGGAGAAATGCTGTAACGACATTTTTTCAGCGATAAAGAGATCTTTTATATGCGGGAAAATCTCAACGTTTCTAGGAAAAGAAATACAGTCAATGTTTACTAAAAACATAGGATGGACGGAGTTGTCACTGTGCCGTTAAGTTTAGCTTGGCTGTTTTACAAAACATTAACGTCTTTAACTTTAACAGAAATGCCATCAGAGGAGAGCACATTAACTCACTTAATCACTGCACTGTGTTTCCATGAAAAACCAGAGCCAGATAATACTCTTCTACAGGCAGCAGATGACCCACAATCACGCGTCAAAGTTGTCGAGCCCTTCCCGCCGACTTTTCATGCTCGCACCCTCCTCCGTCCCCACATATGCGTAGACAAGGGGAGAGGTGGCCATTGGTTAGATTCTTTCAGACGTCAGGCAGCTACCGTGGCCGCGGCCAATAAGCCGCCTAGCTCCGGCGGGTCGGGAAGCTCCGCTCCCAGAGTGGGTAGGTGAAAGAGCGCCTACGTTCCAGCGTGCAAAAAGTGGCGAGAGGAAGGGGAAGGCACGAAGACGCTGAAATTCAAATTTTAACTACAGATAACTCAGCTTGTACAAAGCGCATTAAAAAAATTCTTGCTGGACACTGTTCGTGAAGCGGCGTGCTTCAATATCCCAAGCATGCCGCATCTTCAAAGCCCCTTTAATAGTAAAGTTCGGCCCATCCAAATGATGACTTGCCTATTGCCGGAGCACATCAGAAAACAGTCGTGAAGACACACGGAGCAAAGCGGTGTCTCTCAGTCCAGTAGTATTTCAGCGTGAACAGATCGCTGACGCTAACTCATGTTCACTTTTCACTACGCTCTCAGTGCCGGTGTGGTCTTTTTTGAGCGGAAAAAATGGGAAGTGAGGCCAACTACTGCTGCATTGTGCTGCATAAAAATATTTGCCTGATACATGAAGACATGCAGTTTCCGCAGCGAAGCATCAACAAAAACGAAAAATCTAAGACGGATAGAAAGACTGGTAAAGTCTTTGGCAGTGTAGTCTGATGACGAGTCGGCGAACCGTAAAATAATGCGATGATGGGGCGGCCCGGGAGCGTGCCGAGAAATCCAGGCAGATCATCGCAGCTATAATAAAGCTTACGCTGACTTGTGGGTCGAGGTTGATGCAAGAAGAGAGAAGGATGGAAGCGCTGGCGCCGAAAAAGAAGCAAAAGTGACATGCTGTGGCTGCTAGCATATAGAATTTAAAGTAAGCAGAAGGCCGGGCGCCGGACAGGGGGCTTAAAACGTGACCTGACACTTAAATCCGAGCCTTGAGGATGTCTTTGAAATGCAACTTGACTCGCACCTAACAGAAAAAAATAAAAAGAAAAGTAACTATTTGTCTCTAAGGAACCGCACTGCTTGCAGTGAGGTTGGAAAGAATTAACAAGAAAAGGCGGTTGTAGAAAATTGCTTTAACGGAAATGAATTAAAAGAAAAGGTTTAGCATTAAGAAAAAAGGTGGTTTAGTGAAAGACCAGGTCATGTTAAAACTAGATACTTACGGTGCCGAAAACCCGCGTTGCAACATCGAAATATGCAAAACATCAAGCCGAATACAGAACCTGTGCTGATACATTCAAATTTGCTTTTTTGCTGCATCTGATCCGAGAGCGGATTTTGTTGCCTTTTGAAATTGTAAACCAGATGTCGCAAGAAACCTTTGTGTCTCACTTGCCAAGATGCTTTGAAAATTCTTTACACTATTGTCACTCTGCACAAATAACCATTCTGTTTCTCTGCTGTACCTTTTTTCTTTGCTGTTTCAATGTTATGTGAAAGGGTTCCTGTTGCGACCTCAAAGTGAGGCAAACAGTATGTTCTAAATAAATCATAACGCCTCATCCCGATCACAATTGGACACTCAGCTCGAAGATGTGCGTAATGTGACGGAAAGAAAAAGCGCAACCTCCGCTCGAGCGAGACAAAGGGAAGCACCATGTTGGTGAGCACAAACATGGATGTAAGACAAAGTTAATCAGTAAAGGAACACAGCAGAAACGGGCTGTGCGCACGGAGATGTCATGTGTTGGCCTTCCCGGTTTTTCAATGCGTTACCGTTAGAACCCTCGTTAGCACAAAAAGAATCCGGCTTTGGCGGCGGCGAGTGAAGCCTCGGGAGAGAAAAGACAGCGTCGAAAGAAGGAAATGGCTGGCGAGAGTGATAGGGGTAAGTGAGAGGAGGGGAGGGATAGAAGGGGAAAGGGCAGAGAAGTCGAGTTGGTCGGATGCGACGGGTGACGCGAGGGAAACCGCGGTCGGCAATCAGAGTCGATGTTTGGGGAGAGTGGCGAGGGTTGCGGAGTTACACACTGTGATTGATTGACTGGAGTGGATAACGCCACCCGCCACCTTCTCGGGCCGAACACTGATACTGATGCATAGTCGGTCGCATGAATCGCATCTCTCAGTCGCAGGAGACATGCTGGTAATATAGCAGAAGATCGTTTATTCCTTTGGTATAAGATATTTAAGAACTATCATGAAAGAGTGTCTTTTTTAATTGTCTCGAAAAACATTTATTACCTGCCCTTATTTCAAAGACCTTCTCATGGGAAGCTTTTGCCTGTGTGTTCTGGAGTGGTTATTTTCGTTGACCTCTCGAACCTGGTGCGAGAGAAGAGATGAGTGCATGAAAAAGAACATGAAGAAAGGGAAAGAAATTCCCGCGATGATAATGTCTTATATTCATGTGCAAAAGTGGGAGCACCATTCAGATCAATAAAGAGGTACTACGCAAACACGTTAGAAGCCACAAAGTGTGCAAGATAAACCTGAACACCGGAGCCTTTCAGCAGCGAGTCGGCCTCAAGAATTGCCGCCAGTGTGTGGTTAGTAGTGCCTGTCAGAGTGAACGGCTCACAATGCAAATGTAGTGAACTTTGCCCTTACTGCTCTGTTTCTGGTTGCCGTTCTGCTGAAACAAACCTTATGCACGCAACCTAACACGGCGACTTACACTAACCGTCTAACCTCATATCGTGTGGTATAAAAAGATAGCTTTAAAACGGTATACTAGTACTTGGTCATTCTTAGTAGCGAATGCTGCAGCATATCCTCTCAGTGCCGCGTAGCCTAAATGTGCCGTAATCCAGTGTGAGTCACAGTACAATCAGCAACGCAAGAAGCGGTCGTATACTAAGGGGAACGAAGACAGCACTCTTTGCGCACCTAGCCGGAGGTACCACAACTTCCAGGGAACACGGAACACGGAATACGAGACGGAAACCGGCCTTGAGAATTTTTATGCGAGAATCGGAAGCAGATTATCAGCGAATATGCCTGGCGTGAGGCTTCTCAGCAATGGCAAACAACGCGCTGCATGTTCCTGAGAGCGTCACATTTACGGGAAAGCCCGGGAAAAATTAGGAGCGTCTTTCGACGCGCGCAAGGCAAGAATCCACGTAAGCTTCATTTTTTTACTTTATCCCCTTCATCTGGAACGTAAACGAATGTGCTCGGCTACCAGTGCGCGTGTGGCGTCAGGGATGTGCGCGTTTGTATAAGGACTGGGTGAGAGGAGTTTGGAGGCTATATCAGGGAAAAGCTGTGCAGGGCCTCTCTTATGCCGCTCCGCAGCCATCAGGGACGGCGTCCGCATAGTAGCATCGCCCACACATCTCCTAATAGCAAATTAATGCCATTTTAACGATCCGCGGCGTGTCGGACGGCGCCGCTGCGGCGGCTGGGCTTTACAGCAGCGCTGGTCACGTGACTGCGGGGCACGCCTGGTAAGGGGGCTATGCGCTTCAGGCAGTTCGCTCGGCACTGCGCTCACTACTACAGCTGGCGGAGCAAGGAAGCTTTTGGGGCAGCCCGGTGGGACCGGTCGGTTCGGACCCATCAGAGCACCTGGGGTCCCAGATTAGTCGTTCGGAGGGACATTACGGACGCCAGGTTGACGCCGTAAAAGCGGACGTGCAGCTTTAAACGAACGTGTAATGTGGGCCTTCAAAGCGTGAATCCAGTCTGGTTTGTATTCTGTGACTCGTTGCTTGTTATATTCAAAATTATATGACAGAAGTGGTTGCGAACGGGCAGGTACTGCTTTGCAGGACTAGAGTATCATAGCGATTGCGTTTTTCTCCATCTCCTGTGAGCTTTTCGCGACGGCTTCAGTAACTTCGACTTAGAAGATAGGAATATGATCGGATAAGGATGTCTTTGAATCAATGTGATGCGATAATTTTAGGGAAAATGTTCACTGCCTATTGCTGACAAAAATAAGCGTTAAAGAGCAAAAAATAAATGGCAGAAGAGATAAAAATACGTCTGGTGGCGACAGAAAAAGTTCGCTGTAAACTGTAAATTCAGGCTTCACTAGAAGCGCGCACTTAGCTGAAGAGCATTCGCGGAAAGTTGAGCGGTATGAACCCTCACGGTTCACAAATAACTGTCCTCAATATATTCCTTTTATTCTTTCTTTCTCTCTCGCTTGTGGGACACAGAGCGAGCTCTATTTATGATATAGAATATGGGCAGAGTGATGCTTCTCATTATATGTGTGGTAAAGTCGTTGTTTTATCATTTGTCCAAAAAAATTAGTCTGGATTACGAGATAGATATTAACTCCGTCGCGGTCGTGATGACAGTAGCATCATTTCTTCCCTTTTACGTTGTACTTCTCTTCAGCTAATAAAAAGTATTGTTACTGCAAGTGTTTCCATTATACCATTGCCTGTAATCATACGAGTGGTGGCCCTTTCAATAGAAGGCCGTAACGCCCCAAAATTTCACTTGTGCGGCTGCGTGTGATTAAGCCACAGCAATGGTGTTCGCGGCCGCCAGGCTTAGCTTAAAAAAAAAAAACTTAGAGATCATTGCGCTACCCACACTAGAGGAATGCGGAAGCGTTGAAGCCTCCTCGACAATGGTCACCTTTCAAATTTGGAGCCATGGTTGTTTTTCCCATTTCCGTAACCACTCACCTTAATTAACCAGTTTTGTCTGATTATACCCTCTTTTCATCTCAATCACTCATTTTTTCAAATTTGGCGCCATGATTCGTTTTCAAAATCAAACTTTTCAATTCTTTAAAAACTTTTGTTTCACTTTACTGCACAATTTACTACTATTTTACCGTCCAACGCTATTTTGCCGTCCATTCACTGCATCGACGTCCGCGCTATTTCGGCGTTTATTGATATTTTGGCTCTATTTAATTTACCAATTACCATATCAACATAATTTTTTAGCGACATCAACCTCACCTCGTCCTCTATCGATGACTACCATTCGTTTGGCGTTATATCTTCTGAGGTCCTCGCAACTGCTGCGGACACGTTTTGATGACACGTTTTTCGGACACGACCCCATCGACGTAGCCTCGTAATGCTTTCGCATTAAAAGAAGAGTAAAACATTTATAGCCGCTGGCGTTCTTTAATTGCCTCCATTATGCCGAGCACATTGCCTGAATGCTCTTCAACAACGTTCGCCTTTTCTGCTCACTCTGATCCCCCGTTCGACCGCTCGACGAAGAACGCAATTTCTTCCCCTTTAACAATGTGCACGTTACATACATCTGGACGTGTAGCAAATTTTGTTGGAGCCTGCCAAGCTGTGTTCCAGCCTTGCAGAAAGCAGATGTTACTTCCTGTTATAACTGCTGTGCGGCGAAAGCTAAGTGATGGTCTTTGTCAGTCTCACAGCGCTCCTTGTACAAACAAACACCTTCAGGCAGGGCGTATATAACCCATTTTCGTCGGTCGAGGATGGAAGAGAAAAAAAGCATGCTAAGTCTTTTTCAGCACCGGTGACTATTTAGCCCCGCTTTGGCTAGGCTACTACGCTTCAACAGTCCAGAGAGCAGATATAAATCTAGAAGTCGTAACAAGGAGTGTTTTCCACTATACCCTCGGCAATAAAGTGAAAACTAAACACTCAACAGAGTACATTATAAAAGATAATGTGTTTTCTTCGGAGAGTGGGAACGACATTTTTAATGAGGAACTCGTGCGCTCTCCAGATTTGCTTATTAACATTTGAAAGCAACGGCAGGCTGGATCGATTTGTGTATTTTGTTTGCACGAACAGCACCTGTGTTTCGTGCTGTGCTGTTTGCGGCCTCCTGCGCTCTGTCATTATTAAAGTTGAATGATGTTTTTTGAGCGGGAGAAGCCTAATGCATGCCATAAAAAAAGTGGCCAGTTGAAATGCGGTCAGAATTACGGCTCTGTGCGGAATAGAAGCCCTAAAATAATCGCTTCATTTGAAAATATGCGCATTAGTTTGAACATTGCATTGACTAATATCTTATAACTGTCCAATACATTCTTTATACACACAAAAAAAGAATTGCAGAAAAGCATGGGGTGTTTCAGCCGTTGCACACGTTTGCGTGGCGAAACAATGAATAGAAAGAATAACTTTTACACTACCAAAACAGGACGCCGAGGCAACACTCGCTCTCATTTTCTTCGAGAGAAAACAGGCTCGTTCTATGATTTTATATGCAGCAACTCGCCCAGTTAAGAAGATTACACAAGAATACCATAAGGAAGCGCAATGCTACGTCTGTGCTCCTCCTCAAGTGTTGCTTTGGAGTTAGAAATAACTACTTTGAAATAAAAAAGCAACTACGCCGTTAAGAAACGAAATCACGTTTCTGCACTCCATTTGGTTGTATTTACAATCAGATGATGCCGTGATTGAGGCCGCATTTCACAAAACAGATCATAGCTAATCGCCAAAGTGTGCAATAAAAGCGTATCGTTTTGGGCACGCAGAGGAAAAATTGCGACTATAATGCCTTCCTTGCAGAATTGCGAACGCGTTGAGGGCATAACGGAGAACGCATGTATACGATGCATAACCACAAAGGAGGGAATTTCAAACAGGGAGACAGTATTGCTGTAGAACGTGAAAGCCCACTATTCTGAGCGGTCGTTATCATGTGAAAGATGCGAAAGCGTGCTTTTCGAACGGTTACCCCATTCTAAATTATTATGTCGAGTGTTTCTCGTATAATCTCTGACGTTTACCTTCTGACGAGGTTTCCCTTTAGCTAAGAGTGTCGTTCGCTCAAAAGGTGCTCAGTGAAGGACGCGAGAATTCTAATGAAAACTCTTTGATAAACATTTTCGGTCTAAAACTTTTCCGGTTAGGCTGTTGTTGGCCGTTTGATGTTCTAAAGATTACAGCTTGAAAGCTTTGTGTTCAGGCATTTCAAGCGATTAGGAAGCACTAACAAATCTTAGTTACATGCTCATCAATACGATTTCGTAGCGTAACTTGTAAAAGTGCGTAACGTTACGGAAAACTTCACTTCCTAAATCTAAAGAAAAAATGATACGCACAAAACGAACAAATATGTAGCGGTATTCTATTGGTACTCACGACAATGAGAAGAGTTACTTCGCCATTCAACTGCATCTAGAAAGTACGAGCACATTTGATGCTTGGAGTCTTTGTAGACTGCAACCTCGCTGTAGTATGAAGAATTTAAGCCTTTCTTACTTGTTGTGAAGGTAACACTTTTTCACGAATGCAATATCGTAAACTGCATTTACGCATACAACGCCTAACAGATTTAGCACCTGAGCCGAATCAAATGCTTTCACTAAAGTAATACGATGAAACGTGATGCTTCGGTCTACGTTTCAGTTCAGCCTCTAAGGTTTGCCAAACAAGCCATCAGAAAAATCACACCCCGCTATTAGAGCACTACATTTATTACGTTGCGTTTCTCTTGTGTTTTGTACCGAGGCAGGTAAACTTGTGCTTTATTCAGCGGAATTCGCAATGCGTACATTTGTTCCTCGTTCTTCTTGTGTTGAACACGTGAAACGCCGGTGGTGGTATTTTATTGCAGAAGAAAAGACTACCGTAGCAGGAACCAGAAAAAGAATTACTATCCGGAATTGCCTAGCGCTAGACTGAACACTTCCCAGACAACTATGTAACTTCGAAAAACAACCAGTGAAAGAGAAAGTCGATGCAGATATGCGTCTCCATAGACAAACTTTGCATTGCTTGCACTTGACTCGCGTGTCAGAATTTTCGGAACGCAGATATAGAGCCAGAGCTTACGGAAGAAATTCAGCTCCAGAAGGGTACTGGTATTCATGTATGCTTGTTTCGGAGAGAAGTCATCGTTGTAATGCACTCGAATGGAATTCCACTGTGCTAGCACGTTCACCCAGGATAGCGAATGCCATGAATTTTTGCGCTGCATTGGAAACTTCGAACGAACGCGCAGAATCCTGAAGAAAGCTTCCGACCAAAGCCTATTTGGAGATGCCGGTATTCCAAGCCGAATGCAATCTGTGTCAAATCTCTTGGGAATGCTAGCTGGACTTACAGATGTTTCACAAACAAGTTCCTGGTAAACGTGCACCGTTGTTCAGTCCTTTCTTGCCTTCGGGCATGGAAGAATGTTTGCTCGAAAATTAAAGTCCCCGGAAGGAACATTTATGTTGAAGGTACTGAATGTTGTTCGGCATTTCTTAGATACAACTGCATATCGAAACGAAATCAAAGAGAAATTTGAATTAAACTAGGCTGCAAATGAATGCATTGCCAGGAACTCAGAAGTATAGACTCTGAAGTCGCTTATTTCAAAAATATCCTTTATAGTAATTGAAAGATACTAGCAGTACACAGAACTTCGGTTGCAGGAAATTACTAAATAACTTTGAAGTTTAGCGTTGTGTGATGACCTGGGCAACTAAAATCCTTTACAACAATCTCGAACTGCGAATTGACGGTAAGCTCAACTTATATATGGGCACGCAGGTACCATCGTGAGTTTGAGTTCTCGCCGACTTAAAGACCCTTGTTTATAAAGTGAAGCGAGGTTCGGCTCATAAAAAAGATTTAGGTGGAGCCTTATCATGAAATGAATGTTGAAGGTAAGTTTATGGTAGCGTTGAAGCTTGCTCTTTGTGGATTGTACTATTCACTGGCGACGCTCAATCGAATGCCTGTGATGTTTACATGGCGCATCCTTTGTGGAGTTATAGAATGCCTTTAGCGCATTTTTACATGTGAACGTCATTTTCCTTTGTTCTTCTCATGCGCGTGGTAAAACCCTTGTGATTATAACAGTACAACACCGTGGCTTCACATTTTCCGAGCGTATGCAGCTTAGCCGTCATTCACATAATCTTTGTCTCTCTGTAGCGGCATCACTGTCCGTCAGAGGAATAGACTTTAGTACCAGTGCTTCCTGGAAAACGGACCGCCATTGTCTACTGCCACCAGTCCACGTCTCTAAAATGGTGTGTAATGGTGCGCCGCCCCCTCCAAACAAACCAATCTGTGTATTTGGAAGATTTTTTTAAATTTAGCCGATTTCCAAGACTTCAGTTTACGACCAGTCTCGCGGATGTCCAGATTGGCTTGAGTTTGTACCGTACGTGTTTATGCGATGTTGATGCGAATCAGGCCTCTGCTGCGTAACGGATGTGAGTCGACGAGTGACCATTCTCGTGAATACGTCGTATGTGATCGCGTGGTGCACGTGAAAGCTCTAATATTCTATAACAAATTAAAAACATCACACCCAATCAGAGGCGAGCCGCCTGTAGCCACCCTACGAATCGGTCAAAGGACATCTCCCAGTCACAGGTGTGCCACCAGCACAATCGTCATAGCTTGCCGTCGGCATAATATGTTTAGTGACCTTGACATGCCTGGTTGGAGGACGGCCTGCGCACTTCATTACAATTTCTTCAGGGCGATCCCGGGAATCTTGTCACTGTCATCATTTACTTCGCATATCCTGTTTTGTTTGACCGGAGTACGCCGCAGTGAACCACGTATCTGTAGCAATGTATGTAACAGTGAGCATATTGGAAGCAGCCTGACGGTGGGCCATTGGTGGCCCAACCGAGGGAACTGTTAACTGGCGCATGAGCAGAAAAACTTTGAAGTGCATGTCCGCAGTTTGGTTCTCCATTCTCTGTAAAAACCGAGACATTCTGACTGGAATTCGCAAAAAAACACTACAAGGTGGGAAGGTTTTCTGTATCGAAGCGCTTTCCTCTTGAGCCTCAAAATCTTAGCTGAGTAACGAAACAATTGCACTACAATTGATCAGCTTCTAACGTCATGAAATATCCCTGACTTTAAACTCAGATTTTAACTTTCACATGTGCATTACGATGAATGGCAAACGCAAAGTTTCAGAGCTTTTTGCGATGCCAGTGTACGTTAAACAACCCTCGGTGGTCAAACCTGGAGCAGAGACAGCCTCTACAGGGTCTTTCATAACCCAAGCGCAGCGTCGGGACCTTAAAACCCACATACCACACCAGCCTTTACACGCGATTAGTTACACAGTGCCAAAGTTGCTGCTATCACTTACTTTAGCTTGAAATTTTGGCGCTTCCAGCTTTACAGCCAGCCTTTTTTGAAAAGAGAAACAACCGCAAGCGAGTATATTATCATTTGTGATTTAGATCGAAAACTGTTGATCAGTTGGTCAGTCTGTGCGCGAGCTGCTTTTTTCAGAAAAGTCATGCACAGAATACAAGTTTAATTACGTTGCTGCAAGAGGAACAAAAATAATCACTGGCATTTCCTTTGTACGGCTTCAGTGTGCGCACATTAGTACCTCTTGGTAGCTCGAGGCGTAGTGGGCACTTTCAATTTTTTTTTTTCACAGTTGCCTTCCTCAAAAGCACCTGTTAAAGGAAGCTGAGAATTCAGCTGCTTACGACAGAGCGTAATTCGATTTCGACGTTTAACGGAGGCGCCGGAAACTAAAAATGTCCCCTTGGCAGCGTACATATCAAAGCGGATGTCATCGGAGGAGCAAAAAAAAAAAGCATCTTCTTTTGAGAGCGGTCGAACTCCATCCACTTAGCCCCTAGGGAGCACATCCTCGGGGCTAAACAAGCACGACGAGCAAACGCTCCTGGCTGTTGACAGCGTGTCATCTTAGCTCTGGTGCAGAGGCGACACAGCGGCCTGGGGCAAGCGGGATGGCACGTGTATGCCTTGAACTTATTTTTTCTCGGGGCGAGCTAAAACGAGGATTGAAAGCAAAAATTTTGTGAAGGACAACGGACCTACGATTTGTTGGCATCCTTTATCAAAGGTGCTCCCGTTTGGGGTAGTTTTGTGACTAGCTCTGTCCTGGATGCTGGCTAGGTTGCGCCGATGCTTGCTCTCATTTTCTATACTTTGTGTCAAATACCAAATGCCCTCTGCAGCCGCGGCCACCTGGTTGCAAAAATGGTCTTCACTTTCTTGTTTTAGCGCTAACACATTAGAATTAATAAAAAATAAAATATGCTGGCTAGTGTGGAGCTTATGGTGACATCGCTTCAAGCGGTGTTAAACGACTGGGTAGGTGAGCATGTTTGTTGAAACCATTTCAGCTAAATGAAAAACAAAACACTGCGCGCTTTCGCTAGCCTTGTGCGAGAATAAACTAAAAAAGAAAGAGAACAAACAGCTTGGCATTCGTATGCGACTGCTACAGAAAGGAGGATCGGCACGCAACAAACTGAACAACAAATAAACATACTTGCGTTGGAGATTTCGTGAAGTAAAAGAAATCCACAGAAAAAAAAGAAACAAACAAAACGGCACAAGTGATCCCGAAAGGCAATGCAAAATTTTACTATAAGCATCTCAATTAGTCTATTTCGTCCCAAGGATTCTATGCTACGCGAGAAAAACATGCTTCGAAAGGCAGCTTTTTTAAATAATCAGTGACATTGGATGAAGCGTTAACTACAGCTAAAAATGGGAGCGTTTTTCAAAAAAAAATCTTTTGTAGCTGCCAGACGAAATTCTGCATGTTAACGTCGAGTCAACTTAAAAACCTGCCAAGGAATCAGTTCGCTGAAAGAGGATATTATCGCGTCAGTGCAAGCCTGCCGGAAACGCAACTCCTCTGCTGTGAACAGAAAAACTTTAAAAGGAAGCACAGGAAGCCGAAGGAAACGAGTTGCGCTAAAGAAGGCAGGGCGGAATCAAACACTTAAGACCCGGCGTCGGTCACCTGACACGTCAGCGTCCTTCAATCGGATCCCTGCTCAAGGAGTAATTGGAAAAGGCACCCGGGCGAGAACAGGAATAGAAACAAGAAAACCTACAAAAGAGACAGCGCTCCCGGACAGTGGGATTCGTGTTCTCGTTGTACGGCATTTGGGCGGAAAGCGCGGAAGACAGAAGAAATCAGCCTTGGTGCTTCTCTTCATTTCATCTCAGTCTGCTTGTTTTACTTTCACTCCGTTCAGACAGGGACATATGCTAAGAAGAGCCGAGTATTGCTGGCTGCTCCATTTTCATGACTTCCTCTTTTCTCAAACTCTGTCGGTGTTCCCCCGTCAGCCCGACTTCCAGCCCGGGGCGTTTTACATTTTCAGCAAAGGCGTAGGCGCGTGCTCTAAGGCATTGCCTCTGGCCCTCGCTTCCACATTGCTTTGGCTCTTTGTATTCGAGCTCCAGTCTTACTACTACCGTCACGCTTCGGGTGCGTCCGCTTCCGGGTTCGGTCGCGGCTTGAGGCATGGCGGCTCTGAGGTGACGGCTGGTGGATTTGTTCGGCACCGTCATGTTTTCCACTTTGTCTTGTCATTCGGCTTCAATGCTTGTGTGCATTGAGTGTCATGTATAATTCTAAGTGTTCTTTATTTTGACGGTCATTAGTTCAAGTTGCTGGTTTGCGTGGCCAATCAATATTGAACATGCTCCCCCTGCCTTCTTCCGTCTGGTATCCCCGCATATAAAAAACATATCCAGAATATGGCACTATACCACCTCTGGTCAAGAGGTCGATGTGGGCGGCATGACTACAGGTAGTTTACTTGGCTGGCTGCACTCACAGGGGCCAAGCATTCGAAAGCGCTATGGCTGCTGCTGTCACTTTTTTGTGGAAACTTTTATTTATCGCATTGATTTCCCAAATAATTCAGTCTCCATCATTGGGACAGAGAGGCAAACATTTTATTCAGCTTCACTGGTAGTCTGCTCAATATCCATCTTAATTTTTGAAAAAAAAATTCCAATGTGCTTGCATCGCAGGCACCAAATGATAAAGTGGAAACGTTTGTAGTCGTCTTGATGTGCTGCGACCGTGCGCTGTGATCATTGTCGTTAGTGAAAGCCAAACAAAGGGATTTACCAAACTCTTCGCCGAAATCTATATTACATGAATAGTTGTCGATATTTTATGCACTTTTTTTTCCTCCGCGTGTGCAGAGATAGAGAAAGACTCCTGGGAAATCGCCTATGGAAGTTAGCTTATTGCAAGACAAAATGATTCATAGCTGGGGCTGTCACTACCTGGCTAGTAAGCTCTGTCAGCATCAGCAAGACCGTGGGGACTCCTGCTTCTGTTAGGATTAGTCAGGGCAGTGTGCCCCGCGAGCTCTTAATCCCCAATCTGTGGAGTTCCCAGAAGCTCTCCGATTGGCTTGCGATTATGGCACCCGGTAGGGTATTTCTCTCGTCTGCGAAATAAGGCAGCGACAATGGTGCTACAGATTGTCTTTCTCCTGCTTGAACGTGCAGCTCGCGCCAAACATTAACGCTCAAACACCACTCTCAGCTTCAATGGGAAGCACAGAAGAGCTTGTCTCTCTGGAATCTTTTAAATTTAACGTAAATTTATGCCTCTTTTCGGAAATAGCTTTTAAAGAACTGTCCATATCGAAACTCAGTTGTCAACTAAAGTTGTGTTACCAGGAGGCCTTCCGAACAGTATCGCCTCAAGTTGAGGAAAGCCTGCCAGTTACTTTCTTGTTGGAACCATTCAACGTGCATAGGTGGCTGCTGTTCAAATAGAATTGTGCCCGAAAGGAAGCAGAATGCATAGACGGCTGCAGTTTGCTAGTTGGCAGCGTGAGACGGCACCGGAATGTTTGAAATGAGGTTCCAGACTTCACGTTTAAAAACTGCAGTCTGCAAAATTTGAGTTTTTAGGCATTCATGTGATTTTTGCATTTCTAGGCGCAAATTTGCTCGCTAAAATCGCACAAATTTCAAGCAAGGAAACGAATGAAGAGAAGCACGGAATAAATGCTCGCACACTGCTTACCTTGAGCAGATGAAGTTGCCAATGCACGTCAATACGAAGGTAAGCGTGAACTATACTCCGCCATAAGTTATCTTAACAACCTCGCCAAAACTATAGACCAGGAACAAGCCCTTTCGTTCTACGGTGTGGAGAAAATAGTCCCCGGTTGCAGCTAAGACTGTCAACTTAAAACATAAATAATGGCCGCCGCAAGTGCCTGAGTGGTTTTGGCGCTCGGCTGCTGCCCCGAAAGATGCGGGTTCGATCCCGGCCGCGGCGGTCGAATTTCATTGGAGGCGAAATTCTAGAGGCCCGTGTGCTATGCGATGTCACTGCACGTTAAAGAACCCCAGGTGGTCGAAATTTCTGGAGCCCTTCACTACGGCGTACCTCATAGCCTGAGTAGGTTTGGAACGTTAAACACCCATAAATCAAATCAAAACATAAATACCGGTAACGCTTGATGTTTTAAGGCATATTTATAACGTAACTACGTTTTTCAAGTTGTAGAGTGGAGGCAAAAGCTTGTTTTTTTTTTTACTGCGACACATTTTTTGTCTACGTCCGGTTGCACGTAGCCTCCGTAGAAGACGCCATCTACGCCATCGAGAGAGCGGAGCAACTCGCAACCGGCCACGTGCTAAAGGGTCGTCCTGCGGCCGAACTGTCGGCGGAGTTTCACAATTACTGACTCTCCACCCCCGGTACTTAGAGTATATTCGGAAAAAAAGGTTGTCGCCGAATATACCCGTGCCTGGTCAGCGACATCCCACTTTGTAGCGAAGGCTGCAGCGGGGTCCCTTAAAGAGACCAATGCCCACTGGACAGAGATAGCTAGCCACCGAGTCTCTACAGCTGCCACAGAAAGAAAAGTTCGATGGCATTTAGGGCGAAAAGAACCTACTTTTATTCTGCGAAAATTGAGTTGGAAGTTTTGATACAGAAAAAAAAAACACTTTTTTTTTCAATTTACGGAGTCCAGCTCCCGACCAAACATTTCGGCGCTCAATTACATAACTCGAAATCAAGCAATTTTAAACCGCCTTGGCAGCCGTTGTCATGAATTTATCGCGGTGGTGCAGTGATGCTATCACGTATACTGTTGCGCCGGATTACCAGTCTGACCGTTCTTGTGGAAAGGCTATCCGCTAGTGCCTAGCCCATAGAGCGCAAATGCTGCTCATAACACACCTCTTTACAAGCACTTGGATTTAACAATGCTACCTACATGCACCGAAGAAGTTCAATCATTTTTAAGAGCGTTAGCTCTTACTCATCACGTTTGGAGATTTTGTGGTGTCTGCTTCCACCCTGAGATCAGAGCGCCATCTGTGGCGGCAACTCCTCATCACATTTCAATATTTCGTGGGGTCTTCTACCACCCTGAGATTACAGCACATCTGTGGCAGCAAAAGCAGCAGATCTCGTATTGAGACTTGTAGCGCCGTCTACAATGCATACATTTTCCGCTATATATACTCCAATGACAAGGTGCACCCTTCCGGGGAAAGTTGTGTACCGAATTTTGTAGGCAAATAAAGCCCTATGGGTTGTGGTATAGAAATAAAACCACAACTAAACAATACGCAAACATTGTATACAAGCAATTAATAATTGAAGCGTTGCCATATTGCACAGCAAGCCGAATTCTATGTCCACCTTGACCCCCCAAACGAAGCAAATTCCGTTTGGGCGTATCCTGAGGGGGCGCAACTCGACAACGGGTAGACGCGCGTCGTAATTTATCTGATGGCGCTAGGCGTCGTTTGCTCCGCTAGGTGGTGCTTTACTTTTCCGAAACGCTCTGGGTTTTCTTCACAGGCCCCGCTAGACGCGGAAAGACTTTCGTTTTATGCACGGCCAATAAAGCTAACGCTCATTGCTTCAACGTCTTCCTGACGGTGGCAGCCTTTTTTTTTTCTTCCTTTTCGTGCGAACTGTCTTCCTGCAACCTACATCAAAGGCGTCACGAAGCGCGAACCCTTAGGGACACTGGGGTTGAAATTACTAGTTATTGTTCTGCTTCGTGAGCTGCACCGCTGCACAAGATGGCCAGAGGCAAAAAACGTGACCGCATTCAGTGCTGGAACTTTGGAACGCAGGAATTGGAGTAATGGGAGTGTTTGGTTTGAGGGGAAGAGAAAAAAATCTGCATTCGAGAATGCACACCCTTTATATATCCTGTATTCTCCACTACCTAGCAGACACGCAAGAGGAGCTATGCTTGTCGCAAGGCGCCTCGCGTTCTGTGGCACGCTGAAAAACAAGGGAATGTGAAGGTACAACAAGTCAAGGTACTGCAGTGGCCGTCACCACAATACCGCCTCGTCTATTTCAGTGTCATACACATAGCTACCTTTGAAATGGAAGCATTTTGAACGCTTTTGTTGCTTTGCTGGCCGCGATGTGCCACCACATAAGGGGACCGCTGACTTATGTCATAGCGGGAGCTGCTGGCTTGGCTGGCGATTGCTTCTTTACAATGCAACATCTATCCAAAAAAGACGAGAAGGCAAATTTCTTCTGCCACGAATTCCTACGGTATTGACAATGTGCCTCTCCACCAGATTCCAACCACAACAGCGACAACAAAAATGTATTAATCGTCGAAAAGTGTTGGTCTTTTCCTTTCACGGTGCGTGTTGATTAGGCAGGATGACTAGCGAATGGGAAAGAGTAAGAAAGGGCAATAGGAGAGGGGTGCATTTAGCGAAACCGGCTTATCCGGCTGGAATTAAAATTGAGCAGATGTGTAGCTTATATAGACTGCGGGGAAGAGGGGAGCATTGCTTACTGGCCAGCACATTACGTGCCGGTAATAAAGCATAGCTACCAAAACGAGCTCACTCCCAGCCGCTGAGTTCCAAGGTGGCGGACATGCTTTGTGCGCTGACTGCCGCGACGCGCGTCTTCCCACTTTTACACGTCGCAACTTGCACAATGGTAACTGCACTGTTCTCTTAAATTTTTCAGTCAAGTAGATACAGTGCAATCTGCCAATAAAAAGCGAAGATTTGATGCACTACGATGAGAAAAGTCGTTTTATAGGCTGCGCATGCACGCTTTTGCTGGTGCGGTGTAGGCAGGTTAGGTAAATATACCATCATTCGTTACATGCTTGCTCACTGAATCTCTTAACAACCTGTCTGTTTCAAGTCAGACGTGCTGTGATGACGGAACATAAACCGCCAAGAGCCCTACATATCAGGATGCAGCGGTTTCGGTTAGTGCCGAAAAAGCCTTAAGTTCACAAAGCGCCAAATTTTAGACGGTTTTGAAAACGCCTCGTTGTCTGTGAAATGGCTTGCGCATAACATATTCAACATTCCACAGGCTCAAGTTTTAGGTAGTTCATTAAGAAATTAAGAATGTGCGGATAAGGAGAAAAGGGTGAAATGAAGCAGCCCTGGAGGTATACGTAGAGAATAAAACCAGCCAGGCGTTCATAACTTGGATGAAGGAAGCAATTCTCAGGAAGGCGCTAATGTTCCCATTTCAAAATCCGGCCCCGCACAAGTACCTTCAACAGCAGTTTGCGCCACGCGTCCGTGCGCTGACTGTTCTTTAATGCAAAGCGAAGAGAACGCCGCCGGGTACGCATTGTGTTAACGCTCGACGAGGCGCGTAGACAGACCCTGGGGATACCACGCGTTGCGCAGCGAGGCAAGAGTTTTAGACTCGAAGTCGGCGAAGCCCCGTCAGCTCCCCAGTACGCCGTAATCCGTCTTTTCGCGTACCAGCCAGCGCACGCGCCGAGCCACTTTTGCCAAGAAACGAAAAAAAAAATGCGGTGCGCCGTCGAAAGCGGCGTTGTGTCTTAGCGGCGTGCGTCAATGCGTGCCCTGGGGCAAATTTATCAGGCTTCGCCTCTGCGCTGCCGGGCGTGATTTGTGTGCTCGGTGGGGCAAAAAAAGTAAGCGCGAGAAATGTGGGGAAGAGACACTGCAGACCAAGAAAAATAGAACAAATATATATAATCCCTTGATCTGAACGCGCATCTCTCCCTCACTGAACCGGCGGAGCAGCTCAACGGCAGATGCTAACACACCGCGCACGTTACAAGAAAAAAGGAGTTTGAGTGCATTTTTTTGGGCGAGGTGAGGGTACTGCTATGACTACTGAAGATCCTCAATATTTGGCGGTCTTTTTTTTTTCTTCTCTAAAAGCCCGGCAACAGCTTCCCTGTTTATAATAAGTTGTACGCGTTGCTTTAATGCTCATAGTCGTAGTAGAAAAAAGCTGCATACCTACACTCTTACGGTTGCTTTGTTTTCTTTAAGATTTTATATTGGTAACAGCGTGTCCAGTTATACCGAAATCAATATGACTCAGCACCCGCTTTACCAAAGAGAGAGCGGGACAGAAATAGAGATAGTGAAAAAGAATAGAGAAGAAAATGGAGTGGCCTGTTGGTTACATTGCACTAGGCTAACGAAGATTAGAGGATAAAGAGGTGAGTGGAAAATTAGCGGTTTTTGGGAAAGAGGAAATGACGTAGTAAATGTCTTACTTTCTGGTGGACACCTCAACCGCGGCGAGAGGGAACGTAGGAAGGTGAGAGTGAATGTGCAACAAAGGAAGGATGGGTAAACGTAGACTGATATGAATTGATGCACCCAAAGCAAATAAATGCTTCCGGATGCCTTGCTACTTACACCATGAGAATTTATTTTTATATCATCGGAGTGAGGAACTTTGGCATTATATCAGATGCAGGTAACAACTAGGACTGATGAATTTCAGAGTTCAAGACATATTCGCCAGCATTGCAGTCGAAAATACAGTTTGTTTGTGGAGAAAGACCAACTAATTTTCGTATATTTGAATCTTACACGTGCACCTATTAACACTAAGCAAAGCTCGTCAGCAGTGTGCAGCTGCTACTGCTGCTACAAAATTTGTGCACGAATTTTGAAAGAGATTGGGTGGTAGTGCCTTCAGAAACACCTTTATTCACTTCGTGCAAACGCATTTCGGCCTACAGTATTATATTATATAGGATGTTACAAATGCATATTCTCCTTGTCATACGTGAAATACATTCAAAGTTATCTGCCTGCGCTCGCATTTTCCAATATGGGGCATTTTTACTTCCAGCGATGAGCACTTTACATCGCTTCTATATGACGTTCCTTCATAAAATCTGAATGCTTCACTTCCATTTGCATATTACGGTTGGGTACATTGGAAGAGCACTTTACTTGAGCGAAACGTTTTCACTTCCGCGCCGGAAAGATTTCCTTCATGGTGCTCTTCTTCTTGCTCGGATTTTTCTGTTGTTTGGAAATTTTCAGGACGAGGCCCGTACACAGAATTTTTTAATGGAAAAAAAAGGAATACGTGTCGTAAGCACCGTCACAAAATAAGCCGGAGAGGTTCAACACAAGCAAATCTGAACACTTCATTGACTTGCTTAGCAATAATGAGAAAACTCTTGTGAGTGTTTTGAGTAGTAATCTATGCAATAGAGTGTGTTAGATGAATTCCAAGTTTACTGGTAGCAGCAAGCAATGCGCCCTTCAGTATGCTTTTGTGTATAAATTCAGAAACCCTTACGCTCGCTGTTGATGAGTCATTTGGAAACAAAAATAATAAACTGATTAGGACCGCACTCCTTCCATACTCTATTCATGCCTATTGCTTAGTTGTCATCAAGATCATAGAGGAATACAAAAGAAAACGAAATCAGTCTATTCATATAAAGCGGCGTAAGCATATGGAATGGCGTTTGGTAAGACTCTCGTTGCACGTTCGCTGAAAAAAAAAATAACGTTAAATTTTGCAGCTTAGCGGTTTTAGCTCAGAGGTTTTTGTGTTCGGACTGGCACTCGGCGCATTTCAAGGGTTTAATTACTCACCAATTTTGTGAAAGCGAATGGTTGTTTTCGTCGTAAACCCGGCCCACGGATCAGTATAACGAACGTTTTCGTTTTGGGGACCTTAGAAAATGTTCTCAAGTGAGTTAGCTTGAGCGTCACTATTTGGCCTCTATCTTATGCCCCTACAAGAGCGCCCCGCAGTCTTTTTCTTTGTTTCGAAGAAAGGGATAAATATGTACGTGCGATGTGCACTCTTTCAGAAGAGTCAGGTAAAAAAAAGTTTCAATAAAGCTACAACCTTCCCCTACTATTTCCTGTCTGAGTAAAATACTCAATTTTTTATCGCTCGGCACGCTGGCAACAAAGAAGACAAGAAAAAAATATCGCCGCAGTAAAGTTCAGTCGGTAGGCATCCGCTGGCTCCACGTGCCGTCAGCAAAGGCTGACAAATGCTTCAGTTGTTGTTTTCGCTGCTGTGCCGAGAGTGACGCGCACGCGACACACGCGTGGCTCATGGCGCGAATAAGTGAACTGTCCAACTCTTACTTCCCCCTTCTCGGTTCCCCTCATGCTGGCGGTTCCGGAAAAATCTGCGTTTCTCCCGTTTTTTCCGCTGTGGCAAACAGATGGCGCGATGCCCTCTGCCAACCCTTTCGTCCCTTTGCAGGCAGCCCCTCCCCCTTTCACCCCCTTCGCGTAGCCACTCTGCTCTTATTCGGTGCCTGTGCACGCCTGTCGAGTGGCGCGCGCCGAGATTGAGCTGAAAAATTGTGCGCAGCCTGAGTTCATTTGTTTCGCCGCCGGAGAGCAGCCACGGTTCTCCTCTTGTCCGAAGCAGTTTTGCTGCTCGCATGTTGACGCCGACGATTGAGGGCGCGAATTAAAAGAAAAAGTCTAGGATTCCTATATGAAACCTTCTCGCCGTGGGCACGCATGCACACAGCATACTGTTTTTTTTTAGTTTTAGCTTTACACTTTCATTCCTACGCAGTCCAGCATGCGCTAGCTTTCGAGATTCCAATCCCAACGCCACCTGCCCGTAGCAGTTTCTCTCTTTTGTGAAAAATGTTTCTTGTACTACATGCATGCAATGTTGATTCGCCTGCGCGAACCGCGCGAGCATGTCTTTGTCTGAGGATGCTTCGTCGCTTTATTTTTATAGATTTTTGTCGCTCAGAGACATGGTACTGGTACTCCTGACCACCCAACGCCACCTCCGCCCGAAGACACTCGGAGATCGGGACAATCTGATAAATGTGCTTGGCACATTTTCCAAGGCGCCCTTATCTCCTCTGCCTCGTATATAGTGCTCTGAGAGTTGCGGTTAGAACTCCGCGTGCGACGTAGATGACACTTCGACGCTGTGGCTAGGCTTAAGTGAAAGTAACCATACAAGAAAACATGCCAGGCTTTTTGTAGTGCTCAGTAATGTGAAGCACATCATTTATTACTCCGCTTAAGCATAAGCAAGAAGCTAGTTTCATGTCCGCGATGGAGGATGAAATATATATATATATATATATATATATTGAAACAATGATTGTAGTTCGTAAAAACTGGCGCTAAACGAAACGAGTGCACTGTTTTTGATGGTCTTACTTCGCACGGTACCTTCGAATTCGCAGGCTTTATTCTGGAAAGCGCTTGTTATGGATGCATTTCAACTCTTCAAAGCTATCTGTGTTCCTAAACATGCAGCCGCTAGAAGTTGCCCCCTCTAAATTTTCGAAACACCTGTAGGTGGAACAATATTTCCTTATTTGTTGTCGTTCTTTTTCAAAGGCCGTTGAGAGGCAAAAGGAATATCGATGTCAGTTAATAATAATTGGTTTTTGGAAAAAGAAATGGCGCAGTATCTGTCTCATATATCAATTTAAGTTTGTAAGCAAAAAAAAAGAGTTCAGTTGAAACACGCTCTTGGAGCAAATTTGCAAAGCGCTGCGTTGGTTACGCAACAGAAAGAATAAATACAGTGTTCAAGAGAAATAACTGTTCTGCAAATGTGAAACCATGAGGAATAAAATGCCTTTCAGCATGAAGTAGCACAAGCAGATAAAACAGTAACATCTGTAATGCTTCTTAAAGCACTGATTTTCGTTAGACAGTGTCCCTAGAAAAAAGCGGACCTTCGTTCGGCCAACGGCATAGACCTCGTAAATGTAAAACAAAAATCAATGAGCGAATCTATTGCGGCTGCACCTGTTAGCGTTCCTTCCAAATGAAAAGTTGGAAACACGTTTTCCTGGAGCAATCAATTCTCGTAAACTGCCATAAATTCGTCGAGGCTGCAAACACAACAGCCACACGTAATGAATTAATTCAGTGGAAGCTCCAACATTCCTATTTGCGTCATCGTCGAAAACTATGTCTGCCCGGATTTTACGGAAACTTTGTACGGAGGGCTGTCCGCGCCATATGTTTGCGAAGCCTGTACCAGGGACGATAATGAAAGTGCAGTTCCGCAAATGAGCGGGATTAATATCATGCGCTTTGTGAATTGAGTTAGGGTAAACAACGGGTAGTTCCGAAGCAGCTTTATTTGTCAGACAACGCCAAGACTACAGTTGAAACCTTGACAGCTTCAGCGGCGTCTTCTCTGTACTGACAGGCGTTAAGAGTACCGCTAAGTCCGTGCAGACGCCTTCAGCTACCTTTGCTCCGTAGTTCGTGGTGGTGGCGGTGCTGAATTCATTTTATTCAGAATTCAAGAGCTATGTCTCGTATTTAGGTCAAAAGTACTGAATATAAGAAAGCCGCTTCGAGTTATTACGAAAGTTATTGCGAGCACCTTTGATCGAAACCATTGATGACACCGCACCAGTTGTTAAACACCACCTAGTTTCATTACATCTCGATTCGGCGATCGCGTCTGCGGAGTGTAAGTGTTTTTTCTGTTCGGAGCAAAATAACGGAAGAATTGTGTGCAGTTTCATGTTTTAAATGCAGCGGCACATAGCTGAATTAAATATAGATAGGAAACAACGTCAACAATATAGCCTAATGATGCAGGCTCGATCCCGGCAACGGCAGTCACATTTCGATGAAGGCTCAATGCTAGAGACCCGTGTACTGTGCGATATCACTGCACGTTAAAGAACCCCAGGTGGTTGAAATTATCCTCTTCCCTCTCCTAGAGCGTCCCTGGTAGCACGATCTCGCTTTGAGAGATTAAGTTCCAAAAGCAATGTAAAGCACCAAGCAAGAAACATATTGCGCCCTGGAGGCGCTGTCCAAAAAGCGCGATGCATTGCAGGAATGAGGAATGCCATGCGTGCTCGAGCAAGATTTAGACAGCTAGACCGATGTTGTAGGAACGCTTGGCACGCGTATTGGTTGAAATTCTTGTGGAAAGCGTTGTCTCCTAGAATTTTGAGGCTTTTTCGCATAGTAGATGACGCGTCCACGCTGATGGTGCAAAGTTAAATTTAATGTCCTATTGGCCTGTCCTCACTTTCAACTTCACGCACAATGCAGTTTTTCAGTGATTTTTTTTCGGCATTAGAAGAAAACTAGCGCAAAGTGTAATTATACTGGACTCCTGGACACGGGGGACAAGAAAGAACTGCACACGTCAAAATAGCATGCGTGAAAACGGCGCACAGAAATCTCCACAGAATGGCTTCTATGACAACTCGAGCAGTAAACGCTGCTAACGGCAGGATGAGGTGCTCACTTGCAGTTCGTAACGACCGGAGAGAAAGGGGCGTCTTCACTTTCCTCAAAGATCGGCAAAGCGCAGCATTCATGACAGAAACCGCAGCACCGGTGTCGACAAATGCCATCACAGATAAGCCCTCTATAAAAACTTTAGTTAAATTAGCGGCAGACAAACGCGGCTGTTCAATTTTCGACGACTACGCAGTTCTCGCCTCAGGGAACTGCGGCACCTAGTTTTCCTCTTGAGTGGTCGAGGGACGCTGTCGCATCGGACTGTTGGAGTGCCGAAGTGGAGAAGGCGAACGGCGTCCAGAGAAGGCGGTGCGCTCAGGAGAGCTCAGGAGACGGAGAACCGCTTAGGGGCGGCTCAGAAGGAGGTCAGTACTGACGCTGGGACCAGTAACCGGAAACTTCAGGAGGTGGTCGTGAGACGTTGATGCGTCGACGGCGAAGCCGCACCACATGACCTGGCAAGCTGCAGAAGTATCAGATCTGGCGGTTGTCGGGCGTGCGCCAGAAGCTTCCCAGTTGAGCAGACGATCGAATATTATCAGGCGTGTCCCAGGAGGTTCGCAGATGAGCAGATGTTGTAATAAGAGCAGCGGACTCTAGAACGGAACCAGGAGGCGGAGCATAGGTTGGTGGTCGAGGTCACGCAACAATGTCCGCATATGCAGTGCCGCGAGAGGTGTGGGCTGAAGGGCTTGCGGGAGAGCCTCAGTGACCTGTTCTTGAATGATATGCCGCAGATTCAGAGTTATGCGTGGTGATGGCTCTTGATGGCGTGCAATAAGCGAGAGCTGCTGAGCAACTTCTTCACGGATGAAGCTCTTGATGTGCGGCAGTAGCAATGACTGCTCTCTTGCATCGTTAAGGCTAGCAAGCGAGACGACGTTCGTGGTGTGCTCGCGTGTGAACGCCCTCTGCTTGCTTAGTTCGTCGAAGCTCTGACATAGGGTGACGACTTCCGCGACGGTGCGCAGGTCTCGCGCCAACAACGTCTGAAAGACGTCGTCATCAATGCCCTTGATAATATGCCTGATCTTGTCGGTCTCGGACATTTGTGCGTTCACCCTCTTGCACAGATCGATGACATCCTCGATGTAACTCTTAAAGTTCTCTCCTACCTGCTGCGACAGCGCACGCAAGCGCTGTTCGGTACGGAGTTTTCTGACTGCCGGGCGGCCGAATACCTCTGAGAAGTTAGATTTGAAAACAGACCATGATGTAATGTCCGGCTCGTGGTTCCGATACCACAGATTCGTCACGCCCGTCAGATAGAAAATCACATTGCTCAGTTTGGTTTGCGCGCCCCACTTGTTTTGTGCGCTCACCCGCTTATGCGATGTGAGCCAATCCTCAACAGCATGGTCGTCCGTGCCGGTGAAGATAGCGGGGTTTCACTGGCGGAGAGAACCAGCACAGACGACGGCGGCCGGGCTGCAGAGACAGGCGGCCGGGCGGTACAGCACAGAAGACGGCAGCATCGCGGTAGGGGGCAGCGTTCAGCTTCGGAGTTCCATGGCGAGAGAATATTACCCGGCACCTGCACCAAATGTAAGGTAGGGATTATTCAGAGAAGCTTCTTAACGGGAGCAGAGCCAACAGCAGCCCGAGGTCCAGGAGCGTGCACCAGGCGACGGCCTTGCGGCTCGCGCCTATGCCCGTCGTCTTCCTTACAGTAGCTATTCTTACTGGCTTTTTCTTTGTTTTTTGCTTGAAAAAATGTGAGCAGAGAGGGCGTGGATGAATTTCCTGTAAGTGCCTCTCTTTCTTGAGAGAGCGTCTTTCCTGGTCGCACTTTAATCATTTTTAGGATGTTATTAAAACTCGTTTCGCGCACAGTAGATATACGATACCAGCTGTTGGACATGCAGCATGGAATTACAGGTCCAAATATCTATATTAAAAGTTTCGTGTTGCGAATCCTGGAAACTTTTACGCATGCTTTCTCCTTTACCTGGCAACTACTGGTACTGAAGTGCTGACCAAGTAGAGAAAAATGTCAGCATCATTTATGTAATAGTTTCATATTACGTAAAAATATCACACTTTTGTTTGGTGTAGATGAAAAAAAGCGTAATCGATGACCCTTTCCTGCTTTTGGACAACTGTTTTGATCAAGTATATCCAAAGACAACGAAAGCTATTCTTACTTCCTGCCCTGACGACATTCTTATGGACATCCTCGCAATCTTTGTTCCTCTTCTTACTGGAATATTCAGCATGTGCCTCGAAAGTGCAGCTTTTTCCCGTCCTAGGAAACCTCAAAACCTTTTGTGCCCTGAAATCTGGTATAAAAACGGACATCTGTAACCATAAGCTCATACTGTTTTCTGCCCTCATTCTACAGTGTTTGAATCAAGCCTCTACTCTCTGCTCATTGGTGTGGTTTGTTAATAACACGCCCACCAAACGAAATTCCGGAATCTTTATTCAAAAAGTCGGTGTGCGTGTTTACAACAGATTTCAAATTGTTTTTGTATGCCACGACTTTCGCTAGACGTTCGAAATTTGAGGCGCACCGGTGTATTCGAGAAACTTTTGTGTAGCTGGTGTGACTTCTCACTGGTATTCTTATTTTGGAGTAAGCTGCATTAGCGCAATTTCTGTTTTCTTTAATAACCATTATTATTTCAGTGAAGATTTCAGTAAGTAGGCACCACAGGCCTCGTTTTTAGGTTTTCACTCTGTCCTGTTATTATTAGCGACGTAGGAGCAGAGATAAAGAACTGTTGTTTTATTTCCAGCTCCAACGACTTCAAAGTCCTTACCAGAATGAAGTGAATGTGATGGCAAAGCGCGCAAAAGAAATCGTCTTTGGTTACTCAGTTGGTAAGATGCCAAAGTATGTAATGTTCATTATTGTACCCGAATGTGCGACGTGTTGTCATTTCTTCAAAAGATGACTGACCGTATTTGCCCAAATAGAAATAATTCATCCTCTCCCAGTGTAGTTTAAGACTGTGAGCACACCTGAACATGTCCAATATGTCGCGTTTCATCCCGTCTGTACCCATGATATTGTGTGCAGCATTTAAAGGAATCCAACAACCCCCGTTCTTTAAACTGCACAACACTTCCTTCTTCCCGTAGACGCCTCTGTTATATGGCATGGCTCGTAGGACAATTTTAAAAGAAGTTTCTCTCTGTAGCAAAGTGACGCTTCATCACGAAAGCCTTCCTCTTAAAGGAGTTTCGCTCTAATCTCCGCACTTTTATTTGGAAGCTACCGATTAGCGAGAGCTGATACTCTCTTCTTGTGCAAGCTCTTACGCGGCATTGTAATTTGTGAAGCCTATTCTCCTAACTTGACTCTTCGCGTTTCCTGTAAATCTGTAATGATTGCCTATGCTGCGTTGCCCGTTTCCGGTATTATTTGTACCTTTGGTTTCGAGTGTGTTTTCTGTACATATATTTCTTTTCACCCGTCTTGCATTTGCACTGATACGGCCTATTCTTGCCATGTTCATGTGTAGTGGTTTTATTGAACTTGCTTTTAAGTTTGTACTAGAGCTGACCATTTCTGATGCGTTGCATCACTGTTCTGTACACTTGCCCTTGTTTTTCTGTAAGCAGCTGTCCTGCCCTTTTCTTTCTTATCAAGTTAATATCAATTGCTTTTAAGCACTCAAACCAGAGGTTGTTCTTGGTAACAAAACACACATAATGATTGACAATATTATTGTTCTTTAAACCACGAGAAAAAATTTGTGAAGAAAAACTTCGGTAATTTTGCGGTACCGAAACAATTCCATAGGTGCGTCCTTTTTCAGAATCCACGACCTTTCCCCAGACAAGCCCAGCTCCTGACAAAAGGGCATGAGAGTGGTTTCTCTCTTTTGCTATTTATCATACAGGTCGTGAACAATCGGGATTATAGAGAAGAAATTAATGTGTAACTAGACTCTCTCAAGATAGGCAGCCATTGTACTAACGGAGTGCTGTCGTGCTCTCTCGAAAATACGTTCTACCCCACTAGCTCCGTCATATGAATGGTTTGTTCCTTAAGCAGGGCTCTTACGCCAGGATCACTTGTTGCTAAGACATCCAGTGAGAGGGCCTTATGCGCAAACTATTTTAATGGAAATGACCCTAGGCTTCCCAGCAAGGTTGACGGCTACTCCGTTGTTGAATTCTTGCGATTATTGCAGCTATGTTCGATTATTTAGTAGCTTTGTAGGTGGGCACGGTGGTTGTCGTGTAGGATTCTTGAGCAGTACGTAGCTAGTAAATTTGCAGCGGTGCTTACATGGTTAGCTCGAAAGAAACACGCGAGACATCCCAACGTTGGTCTTTGCTCACGTCATGAAAGACCGGGGACCATATTCTATAAGCTATTCATGTTGCATTGTCCGTTTGGCGTCCATTTTGTCTTCTCTCATTGCTTACTGCAATATACCCGCTACTATCAAGCGTTCGTGGGAAGCAACCCAGCCATTGTGTGGTTGGCGACCGTACCTCACCTTTGCTTGCATATCGCAGCCAATGACAGCTAATGGTGAAGTCCGGCCGCCAACCACCCAATGGTCGAGTCGCTTCCCACGCAGGCTTCAAAACCGCGGGTATATTTGACTTACCAGTGACAGAGCACCAAATGGACAATGAACGCTAAAGGAACACGGCACCAGGGAGGCTGAAACATTTTAGCTCTTCCAGATAATTTTATGTTCGACAGAGTTCTCGAATAAGATTACTAAGGAGAGTACGTGGTGATGTTGGGATGTGAAATTACATTTGAAATTTCAACTCTGTTATCAGCGCAGAGTTAATAAGGGAAAAAATGATTTGTGTGTAGCATGCGCTTGACAACGAAGAAGAGCATGTCTACATTTATTAGTTACCACGGGGGCTTTATGTGTAGCCCACAATTGATACTTATAGTCAGAGGGTATGATAAGTAGGACTTCTTCCTTAGTTTCACAAACATGCCTCATTTCTCTTTCATGCGTGCAGTGTTTTATGCGCTTCGACCTTATATGAGGCCATGCACAGACTCGCTCCCTTGCGTGTATTACTAGCCTTCTTCCTTTGGCGTACATGCAAATACGTGTTAGTAGTTCTCCTCTCTTTAATAGTGTACTTTACATTAAACAAGTTTAGAAGGCCATCATTGTATAGGATGCAACCAGAGAGTGTAGAGGTAAATATAGATTGCTCTTCCTGAAAAAAAACGAAACTCTGGAAAACTGGAAGAAATGAAAAAGATCTGAAACTTTAACTTTAGACACGCCGCATGTTGCAGTGTGCGTGCAAGAACCTCATTATGACCTGTCCGCGCTTCTTCGTGATAACTGCTTGAAAAACCAAGCTCAGTAAAAATGAGAAATGGGGCTCTGAGACTGTTCGGGCATTGCGGGTCCTTTCTTTCACCTTGTTATTGAGAGATAACGATGTCACAAAGCCTAGCTATGGCACCTTTTGTCCTGGGTGTCTGCGGTATGTATCTTTTTTTTCGTTTGCTTGTGCATTGACTACCACTACAGTGTGCGATGTCCTTTATTACATATACCTCTAGCAAAAAGAGATAGCGGCTATCACAGGGGTCATTAACTTTGAACGCGTTCTTACGGTGACGCCGCGGTACTATCACTGCCCTGCGCTGATCTCCCAGATGATTACTCTTGTACAGGTTGCCCCCCCCTGGAAGCTCTCTCGGGAAAACAACCAATATAAGACGCACGTTTTCTCGAAGGCTTCTTGTTGTCTTTGGCTTAGTTCTCAACCTATCTTCTTTTTTATCTCTTCAACCAGAGGGGATCGTGGTCAGATATTACCGCGCCTTTGGTTCCACTCCTGTACCACCGTCATCATGAAACAGTGACCAAGGTTGAGTGCACAGCTTGATTGCAGTGGCCCAGCGTCCTCAACCGTGCTCACGGCTCCGTAGCCCTTTACTGGATACAGCACTGCGGTGAAAAGAGTGTTAACACTCGTGCGATTAAATTAATATATGTGGACGAGCCGAACTTCTCACGTGGTATGAGAGCGTGCCTTTGTTTCGTCATTTTTTGATTTTGTTATGCTTTCTATTCGCTGTATTCTTGCATCATTGCTTTTAATCATAGGTATAAAGTAGGGCTAGCCGGCACCGCGTTTCATGTCCGGTGTTGCGAATTTTGCTGCTGATGGCACGAAAGGCCACATTTTACGGTACATAGAACCTCCGCACTCAACGAGTACTTTCATGCGTGAACTGCACTCACAACAGACGTCTGTACAGCTGTCCACCCATCCCAAATCATTAACTGAGTTCATCTTCCCGTTTCTATGCTTTTTGCCCCGATTTTATTCGCATGCTGCACAGCGTGCTGCTGGGATAATCTCACACCCAATTAAGTGGGTAGCGAACTAGAATTTATTCTAGCTTAAATTGTTCTAGGGAGTTTTCGGGCATCACTCTATCAGCACGCTACGGGGCGGAACAGAGTTAATTGTTTCGTATTTGTGCCACATGCGTAATCTTGTCCCGTTTTAATGGGCGTGCTTGCAGTAGATGTGAATGGAGAGTAAGTAGCGTTTGCACTTTTCGCTAAATAATGCAGGGCTGTTTGAACCGGACGACAGCTGATGGGGCGGTGAATTATCCTGCCGTATTCATGAAAAAAAAAGTTCTTTGGCGGTGACTTGCCTATAGCATGCTTACGTAAGTGATTTCTTCTGTAGCCTCACCAGACATATCAAAACTAGCTTAAAGGAGGCTCGGAATGTGAATCCGATCCTTGAGTTTGGGAGGTTAGTTGCAGTTCTTGCTTCGCTATGCGGAATTAGTCAGGAGGAGCTAAACTGAATGTAATGGCAGCGTTAACTTCAGCCACTATTCTAGGTAAGGAAATCTATATAAGGCGTTGGCTTCTGTAAATTGCGACCATGTTGTTTGAAGTGTAGCCAGTGGTGCTTTGAGCCACAAACTAAAATGAAATTACTAAAGCGAGCAGAGTCTTCGAGACGTCAAGGCTACTGTAGAGAACGTTAAGTGTATATTTAAATGTTTGACATCCGTAACTTAAGAAAATAAATTTTAAGCCACCAGATTAAAGTTCAGCTTTCTAGAGACAATTCCACGAACTGAGATCAAAAAGGTTACTTTCTTTGGGGAGGCAGATTCTGTGGAGAAGGCGATGAGCTTAATGCTCAGATTTCTGTCACAAGGGCACTGTACATTTTCCGATTAGGGAGCGTCATTCTACGTCCCACTGAAAACGTCTACGTATAAGTGACGGGAGTGAAGAGTTTTTGAGCACGGAAGCTGGTGAGATTTCTAAGGTTAGTAGAAGTTTTTTTTCCAGAAATTTCGACTTTACCAAGCAACTGAGAAAATGAAATTACGAAGTTTACACACACCTATTATCTCTGCGTACAGAGAGATGAATATCCGATTCCGTAGGCCATTCGCTGAATTTTTGGTATCATCGACACAACTGGTAAGTTTCAGTTTTGTTTATGGGTTGAGCATTATAGCCCGAACTAGTTTTGAACAATTTTTTAGGATTCAGAATAATTTTTTTGAAGCACCTCAGATTTAAAAACACTATTCCTCGGTCTAAATTTAATCGCGCAGCTCATCTCGATGTTGCACTATCATATAGAGCCTAGAATACATTTGGAAGCTATGGCATCTCTATGAAACGAGGGAGACTTATGAAAAGTCTTAATATTGTTTTTTTTATGTGGAGAGCAAGCATTCATGAAAGAATGTTGGAAAAATACAAATCACTGTTACAATTATCCGAAATCTGACTCTTAAAAATTATTTCTGCCACTTTCTTCATTTTATAGAACCTTTACATTTTCAGGTGTTGAGCTATGTACGTTTGTAATCACTGGTAATTTTTGATATGCAATGTATATATTCCACAATCTCCCACCTGCAAATAGCTTGCGGAAAATTCTGCTATCAGAGTTCACTTCTTCAACATAACATCCTTATCGAGTTCTTTCTAATCTTATAATTTTTTAATATCCTATTTGAGAACTAGGCGCAGCTTAGAAGGGGCGGCGTGAGTCGGTATGAATATGTCGAAATATAAAGAGATAAATTCCCCTTCTTATGCATGAAGCAAAAAAGAGAAATTAGTAGTACATACGGGAGGAACGTGCTGGCCGGTAGCAGAACAATATAGAGTAATACAGATATTTGAGCCATTTGCTACAGCATCTTCTAAACAGCGTTTTGTCAATAAACGATCAGTTGCGAGTCACCTCTTGTGCGGTCTCTTCTTTCTACTTCCGCCGTCTTTTTGCGTTATGTTTTCCAAGACACTCGAGAGTGACAAATAAAAACGTAAAGTTCTTCGGCCGATAGCTTGAAGGAGTTGTCAATTAGAAGCTCCATAAATCTCGCAGTAGCAAAATAAGTGAACTCACGGTTAAAAGAGAATAAGTGTTATATTTTGCGCCTTGTGCCCTTACTGAACGAAAAAGTCCACCTAACCCTATCAAGAACAAGAGATAGAAGGCCGCCTTGCTCAGTAAGTGTTGTTCCTCCGCAGTTCTGGCAATATTGGGATATTTGTAGCGCAGGCACTCAGTAAATGTCATGTTACCCGAAGAAAAAAAGAAAACGAGACAAAAATTCAGAGGTGTGCGTCATTTTTTAGTCAATTCGTGTCTGCTTCCGAGAATGTCCTAAAAACCTGAAGAAAGAACACACGCCCTGCGTTCAGTAATGCTGAAAAGAATATATAAAAAAGCTAGAATGGTGTCCTACTTTTCTGCTTTCTCCGGTGACAATGTGTCGCCACACATGTCCACAATTTTGTTGACATTCTGAACATGTTCGAGCAGAACCGACCTCAAGACACCGACCACACGCATATCCAAACATTTCTGTTCAGATTCGGAGTCAGCAAGCATGTTTTATATGCAGAGATCCAGAAATAATGAACCAGCAATTACGTTCCTACGTTTCGGGTACGCTTAGTCGCACGTCCGTATAACAGACACTGCTTTAATATGTGGGCCCGTTGAAGGCGTTTTTTGACTTGGTCACCGCATGGCAATTCCAAACGACTAACATTTTATTAAAAAACACCGGCGCCTGCCTCCATGTTTTCTCGGCTGCGCTTTCTCTATTTCCGACAACGTTCTCCACAGTCGATCAGGTGACCTATATGATGACGGCGTTGCAATTTCGCCTAGATGACCTCACTACACGCTTCAACAGCCCTGCCTGCAGTCTTGCCAACAAGGCGAAATATGTGCTAGCAGAGTGCGAATCTCAGTAACGTGCCATTTCTTCTGGTTACGTCCACGGATGTTCCTGAATGTGCGTTAAGTTGACCGCATTGAAGTTGAATTCATACAGAAATATAGGGCACAATTTCGCTTCTCATAGAAACATATTCACTCTGATATCAATGAAACGCCTAATCTGTGACGCGGTTGTTGTGTTCGAAAAATAAATATCGGCATTCTGTTAAACCCGCATTTGTAGCCGTGAAATAAGGTTGGTTAGAGCAATTACCGTTCAGTCTTAATAAATGGCCTGACTTTGTTTTAATCTTTCCTTTTAAACCGTTGGCAATTTGTGCATGCTAATAACACTAATTCACCGATTGATAACGTGCTATGTGGTGTTCCACGGGCATCGGTCCATGGACCACTCCTATTCTTAATCTAAATTAATGACCTGCCTTCTGCCATATCTTCTGACATTCACATTTTTGCTGACGATTGTTTAATATTTCGGGAAATAAATAACCTCCACGATACTGACAATCTCCAGTCACACCTTAATTTGGTGTCAAACTGGTGCACTACATGGAATATAGAATTAAACACTAATAAATGTAAAGCTTTGCGTGTTTCCCGGACATCTAACGTTCTTCCTTTATATTATCTTGATGGCTCTCCTCTTGATTGGGCAAAACATACAGGTACCTAGGAATTCATATCTCTCAAAACTTACCGTGGTCTATTCATATTGACTACGTGATCAATAACGCTAACCGCATGTTCGGATGCTTACGTCGCAATTTCTCTGCCGCTCCCTCACCCCTCAAACTTATACTCTAGAAAACACTTATACGTCCTAAACTAGAATACGCAGCATCAATATGGAACCCTACGCATCAAAACCTCGTATATTCTTTGGAGTTAGTCAAAAATAATTCCGGTCGCTTCACTTTTTCAAATTACAACCGTAAGGCAAGCATCACAGCCATTAAATATAACGTGTCACTCCCACCGTTACAATCTCGCCGCAAAATTTTTCGCCTAACACTATTTCACAAGCTATATCATTACGTTGAGCTTCACAACTATTTCACGTCACCCCCCGAATACATTTCACGTCTCATCGATCGCCGCCACAAGGTTGGCATCCCAACATGCCACACCAAATCTTCTGTTCAGTCATATCTTCCCCGCAAATCTGTGGAATGGAACCACCTTCCCCCCGATATTGCAGCAATTGCTGATAATAACATTTTTCACGACGCTCTAGCTAATATTGTTTTTTCTGAAGAAAGTTGATTGTGTGATATATCTGCTTCCACTGTATCGTATACATTGTTTTTTTACTATTTACGTTTTCTGGATGCTGGTATTTGTTTTATTCTGGAGGAACTTTTTTTTGTAATATCAATTTTCATTGTATTCTATTTCATTGTTCTTTATCCTAATTAACCCACTCCCCTCTGTAATGCCTTTGGCCCTGAGGGTACAATAAATAAATAAAAATAGATAAATTTGAATATCTGTTTGCGGCTTTTGGGCACGAGAAGCTATGAACGTCAATAATGAAGATCGCCCTTTGGAAGCAGCTCACAAGAGGTAGACGAAGAAACAGATACAAAGACGAAAGAATGAATTCTTTACAGGAACAGACATTTTGATGGCACATCCAGAGACATAGTTTCGAGCGTGCGTATATACGACTGCTGCAAAACAGGAACATGTGAAAACAGTTTCGTGCAACGTCAAGCTGCCGTGGCGGTGCAGTGACAGTTCTAGTAACAGGTACAAACATGCACTTATGCAAAGTCCGCTCGCCGAGCAAGCTGAAATTCGAGTATGCTTCAATGGCAAGGATTACGGCGTCCTGTCTGACGCTCGTTGCATTACGTTCATTCGCAAATTTGCAGTAGAGTACTTGGTTTCAAACATGTTCATTAGTTAACCATGCTTTTTGCCTGATTTCGGACCACAGCTGCGGTGGGTCAGTGGTTACGGTGTTCGGCTGCTGACCTGAAAGACGTGGGTTCGATCTCTTGTGCGGTGGCCGCTTTTCAACGGAGGCCGAATGCTAGAGACCGGTTTACTGTGCGATGTCAGTGTACGCTGAAGAACCCCATTTGCTCGAAAATACCAGGGGCCCTATGCTACGACGTCCCTCATGTCCTGAGTCACTCTGCGACGTTAAAACCCACAAACCATAATTACCGGAGCTGATTTTCTGCATAACGAACTTTTTTATCTAATTCTCTTGGCTACCAGCGCAGAACTGCAGCTTTATTTTTTTATGCGGTTATCCTCTAATATCATTCCTTTGTTGCGGCGGACGGGAATAAAGCGGTGAGAACTCTTATAAGCGAAGCCGAGGTCACAAGTGTTCCGCACATACGATCATCTGTAGAAAGTAGAGCCCATGCCGAAACTGTAGAGTCCAAGTGATTGCCACAGAAGCCGCGCAGATGGTGCTCTGTAGAAATCCTAGATGTCCCAAACTAGGGAGGATTTAGGAACGTTTCCATCATATTCGAGAGATCTGGACCGCTTGCGGCTGGCTTGGACCCAGACATGCAGGCTAGATGACAGAACCCGTTGGACTGTACTTTTTTGACAAAGGCTGTACATCTCGCAATCAAGATTACATGACATCTGTACCCGGACACACGTAAAGTTAAGCATTACTATCATCGCCACAGTTCCGTCTCGGGGCCTTTTCTAGCTTGGCATGAGCGCATCATCGCCCAGCACCACAACAAGCTGGGTCCTCCCATACTGCGCTGAAATGAGAGACAAGGGAGCCACAACGACCTCCGCGACACCAGTGCGGCCGGACTGCAGTTTCTCGGCCGAGAAGCAGCAAACACGGAGCACGTCGAAAGGGTCCAGAACGTCCTACTTGGAGAGGCTCTACAAGTACCGATAGAACAGGGAAATTCAAGAACACGGTAGGTTTCTTGTAGTGAATCGTGATACGAGATCGATTTGCGAGTAAAACTCAAACATAATGTTTATATTAACGCGACGCTATCTCGCAGGTACTGCGACGCGTCAAAGCTTCTCTTCAGCTACACGGATACAGCGCTTACTGCAGATAGCGAGCCTTGAATGGATGAACCAGAGAGCACACCGTCGCAGCAAGTGTAGATGTCGGTGATTACTAAACCTCAAACACCACTATGGCCGGAAAGTTTGGCGACTCTGTTCAATTTTTTTGTTCAACACAAAAAGGTTTAAGTTCAATTGTCGGCAAATTCAGGTGTACAACATCTCACTGCGTCCACGTAGCGCCAACCGGGCCATCAAACACTAAACTTGAATTTCGCCCAATGGAAGTAAAAAGGAAGTAAACTGTGTTCTAGCGAACCAGCTTTAATAAAAGGAAGTGCGTTAAAGGCGAGCTTACTTTATTTTTACTCTTTTTTGTGTTTAGAGTATTTTGTAAGCATTCGCGTTCGCCCACTAACCAATACTGGTTATCCAGCTAAGCAGTGACTAGAAGTGACAAATGGAGTCAAGTTCCCGGCTCTTGGAAGGCTAACCAATACTGGTTATCCAGCTTAAGCACTGACCTTCTCGAAGAGAAAAATAGAGGAAGGGTATCGGCTCTTGAAAGATTTTGGAACTGGTGAAAGTGGCTCTTTTTCTATGATATTTATTTCCGAGTCACTGTGGTATTCGTAACTTTTGCCCATGCTTCAAGCCACGATACCACCGATGTTCAAATCATCCGTTATGTTTCCCTCGCTCGGAACTCTTGGCTTCAGCACAATCCGCGACCGTTCAGGGCATGAACTCAGCGAGACAGAGCAATGAACACAAAATGAACAAAACTCTTTGAAAGGGATTAAAAAGAAATTTTGTAAAGTGTGAGACCGTTCGGTTTGTACAGTGCGCTGCTGATAAGTGGCAATCAGAATGTTAAATATACGAAACTAAACGCAACAGCAACGCAAGAACGTGAACCAAGGAAAAGAAGCGGCCGAATAGGCCCTGTAGATCAGCTTGATTATTTGTCTGTCGCTTGCCTTTTCTTTCTCCATTCCCGCTCGGATTCTGCGCTCGCTGCATCAGCAGAAGCATCGGGGTGAAGCCGAAAGCGATCGGTTGCGCAGCCAGTTGACATGGCTGCAGCACGGGCCATCGACCTTGCGCTCTTAGGCGAGAACAGCTTGATTTATGCAGCAGCACCAACACGCTCAGGCGGGGACGAGGAAAGCCCAGCATATATGGGCGAACGATTGCCGAACACCCGTGGGGCTTGCATCACGGCGGCGTGCCGTAAAGCGAGGAGGTGCGGCCACTTTCCTCCGTGGCTTTTCTCGATGCGATCCCATACATCCTCTGCCTCGTTGCGTGCAGCAGGTGCTGCTGTTGGATTTCCCCATAAGGCTTCGCTTTACGACTGGAAGTCTTAGGGGGAGAAACCGTCGACTTTCCTCTAACCAGCGGGCATTTTTTCCCCTGATGGGCTCGTAACCAACAGCGCCAGCCATGTGAACAAACGCTGCTTCACCGTTTCGCAGCTATTACTGCTCTAACACACCTGATGTCAATGACCTTTCACTGCGTGGATGTCAAGCCATAGCGAATACGTGAAGAACTTTAGTTTTTGATCTGGATTGTGGGTTGATTTACTGCAATCGTTCTCTTATTTGGGAGCGCGTAGGCTAACGATTTGAAATCATAGAAATACTGAGGGAAAGAAGTAAGCTACTTTCGAATCTGTTCAGTCAGCAGTGGTTGTCACATATTCTTATCAACGTAAGTTAACGACTGACTATAAATCTGGCAGCCCAATTTACCATGCCATTTTCATAAAACAGGCGCCAGACTCTATGCTCTTTCGGAAAGAGTCATTCCTAATGTCTATAAAACTGCTGCTTCAAATACCAACGCCAGAGTGTACTTTTGTAATGTTCGATGCGAAGCAATTCTTGTCTATTTTTAGCAGTGCGGCGACGGATACCAGCAAATTGGGAGTCGAATGAGAGTCATTGCCCGATATGTTTCTGTTGGGGGAAAAAAAGATGGTATTCGACCCGCTGCTAATAATATATCGCTGATAACTCGAAGAAAGAGAAAAGCATCTTGTTTGCGTAAGTAAAGTCAAGGCAGAGCTCAGCCTCGCACTTCACCTCCTAAAGCAACTACAAACTGCAGAGCATAGTATTCGCAAGGCAATCATTTCATGCTCAGAATATTTTAGCGCTTCGTATTGAGCTACAGCTATTCCCTTCAAACAGCTGCTGCATATATCCACAACACATGCGCCTGAGTAATAGACTGCACTTCATTTACGACGAGCAATCGGGAGTGAGAAGGTGCAGCTGGATGTGAGTACAGCTTTAAGTGGAGCTAGACAGATAACTCAGAGAGTTAGCCCGGCTGTAGGGTTAAGCCGGGTAGCGAGGGAAGGTGTAATGGAAGACCCTGACTTCGTACACCAGTCAGCACATACGCCCGAAGTCATTCACATCACCAAAGCTGTGTGGGCGAGTGCGAGCAGCCCACGTACACATGCTTAGTGCCCGCACCGTCGCGTTGTCGCGCTGCCACTGAGACACGGGGAAAAGAAGGCCTCGCATTCCAGGCTCCTTTCTTTGTGGCTGACTTGTATTTTAAAGCTTTCTAATCTTCCAGTCCGGTGAAAAGGCTGGACGGTGAGAGCTACATGGAGCGAGCACTTTGACATTCACTTGTTTTTGTGCAATGTTTGCTTTCTTCTTTCTCCCTTATTTATTTTTGCAGGTTGGCGGATTATAAGACTGCTGCTTATTCGTGAGCCGATGAGGAAACGCGATAGATAACCTTGGGCATACAATGAAGACCTTGGCTTTCTATGGCCTGGCATGCATGACGAAAGCCATCAGTCACCTAAACCAAGGAGCATAGGGGATGTCTATTTTATTTATTTCGCGTCCGGTGCTCGACCAACTGAGATACGGAGACGTCTGTCCAATCTTCTGCTTTCAGGAGTATTTGTGTGTTGTGTAAGAGAACGTTGAGAATGTTCACCAGCTTCACCCTCCTCCATAGCGGCGGACGTAAAACGACCTGTATTACCGCGAGTGCTACGTAGGAACGTAGTCGAACGTTGCAGGCGGAAGCTTTGCGAGAGCCCTCTTATGCTACTTATGGCATGAAGGTTTCCATATAGGAGGCCCTTTTTAAGCCATTTAGCAGACAAGGAAATGGAAAGGAGTATTGGTTATGACATACATACAAGATGGAAGCCAATAGTCACCGCAACCAACGGGCCTAAGAGACCTCTTTTTTGTTTAAGTCTTATATTTCATAAATCTGTTATTAAAGAAAGCAGAAGAAAAACAACCGCATGCTGCCAGTGGGATCCGAACCGACGAACAGCGAATTTTGCTTCGCGTGTTCTCCCAACTGAGCTACGGCGACGGCTGTCCATTCTTCTGCTTTCGGGGGTATTTTTGTGTAGTGTAACAGAACCTTGAGCGTGTTCACCAGCGCCACCATCATCCATACCGGCGGGGGTAGTACCTCTTGTATTAACGCGAGAGCCACGTAGGTACGTGGTCGGACGGTGAGAGCGGAAGCTGTGCGAGAACCCTCTTAGGCAACATATGGCATCAAGGCTGCCAGATTCGCTGCCCTCGTTAAAGTAATGAGCAAACAAGAGAAATGAAAAGAGGTGCTCCTTACGACATACACGACAGAAGCCAACATTCATCGAAACCAAGGAGCATAGGGGATTTGTTTTCATTTGTAGTCTTCATCAATGGAAGAATAATGAAAGGACAAGAAGCAACAACCACATGCCGCCGGTGAGATCCGAATTCATGACCTCCATACTTCGGGTCCTGTGCTGTACCAACTCAGCTACTTCGCCGGCGGTTCAATCTTCTGCTTTCGTGGGCCGGATCGTATTTTGTGGGTTGGGATCCCCCCGGCGGCATGCGGCCGTTTCTTTCGCTTCCATTAATCTCCAATTGAAGGAAAACACAAAAGAAAAAAGCAGGCATCCCCTATGCTACTTGGTTTTGGGGTCTGTTGGCTTCCGTCATGTAAGCCAAATCGAGCACCTCTTTCTTTCCTTTGCCTGCTGAATAGTTTAACGAGGGCCTCGAAGTCAGTCTTGGTGCCACAGGTAGCATGATAGGGTCTTGGTGTCATAGGTAGCATAATAGGGTTCTCGCACAGCTTCCGCCTCACCGTCCGACCACGTACATACGTGGCTCTCGCGGTAATACAAGACGTACTACGTCCGCCGCTACGGACAATGGTGGCGCTGGTGAACACTATCAAGGTTCTGTTTCAACAAATATTCCTGGAAAGGAAAGCGTGGGCAAATGTCGATTTCGCTCCGAGGGTGGCAAAAGACGGAGCCATCGCTGTGGCTCAGTGGTTACAGCACTCCTCTACTGAACAGAACTACAGGGGTTCGAACCCGACCGTGGCGGCCGCGTTTCGATGTTGGCTAAACGCAAAAGGCGTCTGTGTGCTGTGCGGTGTGAGTGCACGATACAGGTCCCCATTTGGTAGAAATTATTCCGGAGACCACCACTGTCGCAACTATTTCTCTCTTTATTCATTCACTCCTCCTTCATCCCTTCCCTTATGTCACGGTTCGGGTGTCCACCGAGATGTGAGGCATTCACTGCGCCATTTCTTTTCCTGAAAATCAAATTTCCAACCAATTTTCCTGACAGCTAGAGTGTGCATAATGCCGGAATGGAAAGAAAGGCGCGGTAATTCTAGCACTTTACTGTTGGGCTCCCATAATGTGCCATGAGGTAATGGGTGAAAAGGGAGTGAAAGAGGTAAAAAAGTAAAGTGCTCACTGAACACACCGACGCGAAGAAAGAAGTTTCGGCGTGTGCATGCGAGGAGTGGAGCACTACACACACTTCCAGAGTTGTCGTTAATCTTCGTTGTGGCTTGCTGGTTGCCGGTTCACCGCTTTGTGCAACATCGTTTCTACTAGGGGAACGAAAAAAGAAGAAAAAGCCAACAATGTACAGAACTCTGAGATACAACCACGACAAACAATGGTAGCTCCGAAAGCGACAAGCGACCGGAAGTCCATCTGTTACCTTTTCTCTGTCGCCTTTATCCCCTTGTTTTTGACGTCAGCCACTTTCTTGGGCCCTGTTCGTGTCCGCGTAGTCTGAGCACCCGCAGCGCACGAACGTCGGCGTACGCGTGACTGGTTTACTGCAAGTTGATTGAGATGTGCGGCCATGAAGAAACACAGCGGTGATTCATTGAAGAAAGGCACACCAAGAGAAAGAAAGCAGCCCCGTGCTCAACCAGAGATTGTCAAGGGATTGGGAAAACTAAGAGCTTCACTAAATCCTTATGGCAGATCAGCATGCCTAAAAGGATGGCAGATGGGGAAACTAATGACTGCCTACGGCTACACATTTATTGAGTAGATCCTGGCTGCCGCTGCTTTTACAAGAACGGGATGGACTACGTTGGGTGATATCGATGTGCCGCAGAGGAAAAATACTCTAAAGTAGCTCGGGATGAGCATTCTATTATTACGCGTACTGGGCTTACATGCTCTTGGATATGAAGGATTTGTTTTTGAACATCGACTTGACTGTGATAATATGCGTGAAAAAAAATTTATGGACGGTTACCAATATGCAAGGCAATACTGAGCAACAGCTTTTAGGTATTTATATTTTACGATAAATTGAGGTTAAAGAATACTTTAGTGATTTCAGATCTGTATAGTTGTAGAGTGTTCTTTCTCGTTTTCCACACCTACTCGTTATTCGCTTAACCCTCTTTTCCTAACCGCTGCTCAGGCACGTGTTGCCACCGATGACCCTCTCCTCGGGAGTAACGTTTCACAGCAGCCATCGCCGATGGACCGTGCGGCATTCCTCCATCCTCGTCACAGGCTCCCTCCTCATTCCACGGAAACCACACTGCGGATGGTTCCCCGTGGTAACCATCATTTGTTTACGGCATGCTACTAGTACTACGACAACGCGAAATCTAGGAAAGGGCACTTAACAGCTTTCGCTGTACAAAAAAAAAACGCTGTTGAGAGATGCAACCTCCACATACAGTTAACAGGTGCCATTTCTTCCATCACAGGCGACGCGTCGTCGGTAGCATAGTTCGAGGTGTACTTCAAGTACAAGGTAGGTATAAAATGCTGCAGTACGTACACACGCATTGAAGCACGTATACTTCAATCAGGTACAAAGGGTGATATAATCATAGAAAAGCAGGTGATAGAAAAAGTGCATGTTCGGAAAGAGACATGAAATAAAGTATAGATGTCTTGCAACCTTGAATGCATCAGCTTTCACCTGGCATGAGCATAACGGCTGGTGAATAAGTGCGAAGGTTACCGAATCGTTGTTCTTTCAGCCCCGTATGTTACGCGCGTAATTCTTGTCTGCAATTCGTTTCATACTTGCGCTACTTCGAGACAGCTCTAGTGTCACTGTCTTTAGATTTCACTTCTTTACTAATAAATAAAAATTGTTTGTTGTTTACTGGAAGGAAAACGAATAGTTGATATTTGATGTCTGCCAAAAAGATATTTATTGTCTCTGCTATCAATTAGCTCCTTTTTGCCGGACTCTAACATAGAGACTTGTTGTAATGAAGCACAAGAAAAAGGAAGACAGATTTCTCCAGCCTCGTTTGCTGCTAAAATCAGCCTATGACCTGCTTGCGCATTTTGCAGATGTGTTGCCGAATATGTCTTAGCTTGCTAAAGTGTACTGTCTCCCCCCTCCTAGTCCTAGCTGCGCCTCTTAACACTTGTCCTCGGCCTGCTTATCACAAACATGCACCACTTTGGCATCTACGGTCTGGATCGCGTAAGTTTCACGGCTTTCAGGCTGCCGTTCGGAGAGCAGGTCGCCAAGAGTACCACGACTCCACTAGCGCGTCAAGTTTTGCTTCGGCCTACCTTCCGAAACCTCTAACTAACGTGGCGCCGAAACCTAAGGCACCACTTTTAACTGTAGATGTTTACAAAATATCACGGTCGCGAAAGAAGTCCTGGAACACCAGTTTCGCGTCCGTTGCAACTCAGTATGCAAACATAAAGCTTGTACATCATGATATCTTAGTAACATCGTCTTGAACACTAGATTTCTTATTTCCGACCCAGCGCATCATTTGCAAACGCGATGTAGGTCACAAGACAACGTCAACGACTTCTGAACTTTGCATAGCTATGAACGGAGAGTGCAGCCTCACAGAGAACAGCACAATAAGTTTTAATGCGGCAAAAGCTTTACGTGCAGGAAAATATGAAATGTCACAAAAAAAGTTACCGAACTTTACCTTGCTGCTTCTAGCTGTGTCCTTGTATAGCGTCTTCCGCTTTACTATGATGTCGTAAGTATAGCTAGCTCTTTATTACGACTTTATTACACTCACGCTACTCTACCTTGTTCCGATTAGGCTTTTCACAAAGAAAACCGGTTACCGCGTGAAGTGCCGGGTACGTGACCACAGTAGCACAGCTGCCACCATAGTATCTCGCTAAGAGGTGCATAACAAGAATGCAGCGTATCGCCCGTAGTCTTAAAACAACAGACACTTATATCGGCTGCCCCAGCAAAATATCGGTGGCAAGCACGTACGGGAGTATGGAGGTTCAGAGTCGGCTGCAGCGCAGTGTACTAAAACTAATTACCTACCTCTACCCCAAGCTGAGCAGTGATAATGCGTGGCTGAGCTAATATTGACGCTGCTAAGAGAAACGGGAAACAGAGAGGCCGAGGGACTGGGCCAGAGGGGAGACAGACTCCCAGATGTCACAGAAAGGAGAGGTAGGGAGGGTGGAAGGGAAAGGCTGCATCAACGCCCTTGAGCGGCGCGCAGATGAGACCGGATTAAAGGATCTCCGCCGGAAGAAAGCGCCGGTAATCCCTGGACACATCGCACGGGTAATTTGACCAGGCGAGCCTTGAGTGACGCGTGCAGGGAAGACCAGGGGCAGAGGTCGTTAAAATGGCAGCCTATCAGGCAACGCTGCCGCGCCGATGGTGGCAAGCACGGTCTAGATTGCATTTGTTTGAACATAAAAGTTCTACGAGCAGGGTACTCGGTTTTATATGTTTTATTGCGACCGGCTGCTTAATCAGAGAATGCATACATGGGGCGAAACTGCCTGTATACGTCCCTTTCTATGTTGTGTTAGTTCCAGCAAACAATAAAGAAAGAGGTTTAGTTGGTCAGCATGGCGGCATGCCAACTCAAGAATGCAGTTTTTGGCAATGCCACATGTCTAATTTTTTTTTTTTTCATGGTTTAGCGCACCGCTCTTATTAGCTCAGCTCCTCAGTTCTTTCCATGCGTTGCTCCCCTAACACACCGAGGCAGAAGACGTATAGTGTGGCCTCCACGCTTGAAGACCTCAGAAAACAAACAGGCGTATTATAACCGGTCTCATCCTTTCTACCTTTCATTCGTTTTCAGGCCTCGAAAGCAGGAGTAAAGGTGCAGTCGCCGAAAACATATTACGTAATAAAACCTCCACGAGGGACAGCGTGAGAAGCCTGACACCAGAAAGCGCGGCCTGCATGCTCGGCGATTCCTGCGGTAACGGTCTAATTATGCAAAATCTGAGGAGCTGTGTTACCAGCACAGACGTGCGCCAAATGGCCAAGGAGCGGTATTCATCCCCCTGGCACCAGACTTATTAGCGTAAAGGGTCGGCGTATTATCTGAAGAGCGCGTGAAAGCAGGCAAAAGAAAGGGGAGAAAACACTACTCTTGCCCAACCGAAAGAGCCTTTCTGTGGCTTCACGCCCACGCAAACGGAAGCTATAGACAAGTACTCTTCGCTGCTGCCGTGGTGTCAGGAGGCAAGTGAATCTCTAGTCTTCCCTATTCTTGCATGCTAAATACTTCCGATGTCGATCGCAAAAAGAGTTTAGGGCATGGTCAGGGTATACCTTGAGCTCAGAGATGCTGAAGTAGGAATCGTGAAAAAAGAAATGCCCAGACTTCTCGCACACTTCTAGGCAGAAGGGGGCAGGTAGCTTGTGGGGCAAACACCCCTCCCCCCTTTTTCCTCCTAAATAAAAGAAAAACAACTACAGTCAGAGGAGTAAACTGCTTTCTCTCTTACGTTTTACACACTATAGTATTCGCGCCGCCGTCGAGACCTCGGACCACATTGATTAATTTACTGGCTTCTAGGCAACCGCTGTGCAAAAGAAACTGGTAGGATTGCGACAAAGGCGGTTTGTAAAAGCTACACTCGTACATGCTAGAACGACCGCTTTGTGCAGGGCTTCAGCTAGCAATCTGGCCGTTAGTAAATGTTCTCTTATAGCGTTCAGTAGCGTATAACTTATACTATATCAGGGTAAAAGTGCGCGTTAGCTTCTGCTTAGTAACATTTGGTGGAATATTTCAAACCTCCATCTGCGTCTTGGTAGCTGCACGAGACAACACAAGACTGCTCTCAAGACAAGAAACAGGCGTGTACAAACGAATCGCGAACTAACAACTTTTTATTACATACGTAATTCTTGCTTTACATACATTTTATAGCGATTGCCGAGTCCGGTCTTGTTATTATTACTATTTTTCCGGTAATACACGTGTGACCATACCTCTGTTTCTCACGTAGGCAAAAAATCGTAAATTGCGAATACTCAGTGAAACATTGGCTCACCAGCTTTTTTATCAAGGGCTCCAATGGCAAAAAGGCGAAAAGGAACCAAAGGGGAAAAAATGATTACAGAATACGGTCCTTGGACAACATTGGAGAGTCGAAGCACTGAAGTTCTGAAACGCTGCAGTTCTGCGGCTGCTGATTTAGCCTGTTCATGCAGCATGCATTTAAAGATTAAAATTTCAGCAAATTGTGCTTATATTCGCTAAAGGTGAAAAAGAATGTGAGTACATAAGACTCTAACCCTAAGCGTTTCTTCTTTTTTCAAAGAGCATCAGTGCGAAATAAAGCATGCAGAACAACCAGATCGTGTTGGTGCGATCCTGCCCGCATGTACTGGCGCAAGCTTGTAAGACGTTTGCTCAGAGGCTAAACTCACGCCTTTCAAGGGAGCGGAGGCCAAGCAAGCCTGGTTATCTGTGCAAAGCTACGCATTGCCTTTGATTTAATTTTTTAAGCAGCGGGAGAATGGATGAATTGAAGCAAGTTCCGTGCCTTACAGTCACTTTTGAGCTCTTAGAAGTAGTTTTCATAGCTTATTGATTAGCGGCAAGCTTTTTATGTTATTTTTATCCAGGAAGGAGGTTTTAGTGCTGATGCAATGGATTCATTAGCCCACGCTTCTAATATGTAGTCTTTCGATGTGCATGGCCGTTAAATGGCAGAAAAATGAAGAAGAAAAGAAAAGAAGTAATACTTCCGTTCTTTTAACGTTTTGAAAGAGAAATTTGTCCTCCCGGAAAACGCATTAGGTGAAACTCTCTCGTTTTTTTTACTTTGTTTAGAAAAGAAATGGCCACGAGTAATGGCCCGTTGAAGCGAGAACGCGGCTCTTCTTGTTGGCCCTTTCACACAGCAATTACACTTGGAGGCGGCGTTCCTTTTCTATTGTTCTTGTCTGAACAATGAAGGGATCATATAAAAAAGATGCTATGCTTGTGCAATGGTTGACGCAGAAGAGGGGGCCTCTGAAAGCCGCCACATTTACTTTTGTTAACTGAAGTAGCCCTGGGCGACGATTAGAAAGTAAAACATTTATAAACTCTAAATAAAATAAGCTAAAATGTCTAATAAGCCTATTGTCGGCGGCCACGGAGCAAAAAGAGGAAATGCATGTTTCTTAGGGTTTATTGGATGAGTGCCCAGCCGCAGCACCTGAAGGTCTTGTCGCACCCGAATAAAAGATATACACACAAAGAGCAGAAAAATCGCTTTTAAATCATCACTCCGAGAACAATTAACGAGAAAATATGCCCCCCTTCCCCCCACGTGTCAATCATCCGTCATGTGGAATACTGATACAGGACTTACCTATGGACCTCCTGAGGGTTACCCCATATTACGCGGCTTCATCCTTAAGCTGCCCCTTTTGCCTTATTTTTGCTGAAACCTGACGACTGTTCGAAATCTGTTGGCACTACAGCTGTAGGGATACATTTATTTCTTTTATCTAGGCTGTTATTTGGCTGACAACGGAAATCCAGTGGTGGTGTACGAAGTAATAGTATTTTCTGACGTCCTAAAGAGACAGCCACTTTGACTTTCGAGTCCAAGAGCTCATGTTCTGGAAGAAATAAAATCTTTGAATTTCATCTCAAGCGAGAGAGAGAGAAACAACTTTATTGAAACATCAGTCAATGAACGCCAGGAGAGAAGTCCATCTCCCCCGTCGCTCCTAACCGTGGGTCGCTAGGTAGCTTCCCCCCCCCCCCCTTTCATTATTTCCAATTTCCCCACCTACGGGTGGTAAAATTACCATTGCCCTCGGGCCTATTTTTTTATCTTCAAATTGGATTGAGCCTGTTATACGTCAGTGGTGCAGGTAGGGTCTTATTATATTTCAATCTCTTTGGGTTGCCCCAACCTAATTTATGTTAGGTGGGCGAGGTGCTTCTATAAGCTCCACTAACTATCTGTTAGGCACATATATATACAACTACAATGACGTTTAACTATCTGGAGTTTTCATAACACGCCCGTTAACACACTCCTGACATTTCATGCATCAAAAACCGACCCGGTAGTATTCATCGTTTTCAACTTGGTGGAAGACGCACTGATATAATTAAAGACGCGAAATATAAGACAAAATTGAACGAAAAATTGAATTGACTGAGAAAGGTATTTGAAAAGCTGTTTGAATTTTTTTACAAATTATTCGTTTCAAGCGCTCACTTCAGTACTTTTTCTTTACCAACGATGAGATTTCATGTCTTTTAAACCTTCCGTCAGACATTAAATGGTCGGTGACTTTTTGCACAGGCAAGCAGCCGCCCTGCTGCTCACGTATCTATTTCTTTATATACGGTTTGGCTGCGTTGTTATTTTGACAACAAGGATAGAAATCACTAAATGCTGACCGGCTCGTGTGATAAAGTAATGCGTAAAGGGAACGCTTACACAGGCGAAAAAGAATTGGATAAAAGAAAAAATTACAAGAACGAACTATTCTGCTCGGCAACTTCAATTCATGGCCGCAGTGCATCGTACTGCTTTGTCATCTTTTCCATCGGAGAGCTTTTTGACCAACATTAAGAGGTAGTGTACGAGCCCAGCTTTGTCTGACGTTGCAGGAAACGGCTCACATACTGCATTACTGTAGTAACGCGTACGCCTGGTTGATAGTAATAATAATTATAGTGGACGCACAGCGCTACAACGACCGCATAAACCGGGAGCAAGTGGCGGCGTCCCGCAAACGCGGAAGCGTTAACATCCGCTCGCTTCCGGTCCGGTTTTGTTGCTCACAATTGCTCCGTACCAGCGTATCTAATGCCCGCATCTAACACGTGGTGAATCGGCCTTCCTGGCACGCTCTAGCTGCGCAACCGCCATCCCCGCTCATTGCCAGTGGTGGTCGCACTTTTGTGGCTTGGAATGAACGCGCCATATGATCGTATGTATGCTCAGGTTGCAGCTACATTCGTGGGGGCCCAAATGGCCGGCAGAGCTGATAGCAGCTCACGTTACCAGGCGGTTGTTTACCGGTGGAGGAAGCTATGCACTCAGACTATGTTTATAATCGCCCCGACAGAGTAGCGGTCGCGGTCAGTATGGCGTGGCGTTGCGACCGACAGTAGGGTTATTAGGAATTAGGAACAGCGACCTCCCAGTGCCGCTAAGCCTAGCGGCCCGTAACATTCTGTTCGGCGCACACTCGGCCAATATTTTTCCTTCCTACATAACAGATGATGTCAAAGTGCTATTTTAGGTCGCAAGAACTACTCAACACGGTCCAAACCAAGAATCTTGCTTGAAGCCTCGGAGTAACTCGGGTTAGCTCGGGTTAGTTCGAAGGTGCATCGCGCCAGCCGTGGCCAAGAGGAGGGTGATCTTGAGGGTGAGCTTGGCCAAATCTATAATAGCAACAGCCCATGCAGAGATAGATTAATACCACGGAGACTGGGTTTTGAGCCTGTGGCGGCGTGAACTGATCAGATACGCTCACCACTGCACGAGAGCACTATGCTATCGCCGCAACCCACTACGCCTGGGGATGAACTTCATCGAACTCTTCCTCTGTGTATTGCACATCGTCTTCTTCAACAACATCTATCTCCTGGAAAAACATATCAGCCTCGATCAGAACTTAATCTTAATGTAGTATCGTAGAAACAAACGTGCGGCGTAGAAACAAACGTGCTCGGCGGTTGTCTAACAAATTGCCCGCTGTTCTCGGCCGTACTCAATTTAAACCCGGTAGCGAACTTTCGAGATACGGCGTCCAAAGTTACAACTACATCTTAGGACAACGTAGAATCGACTTCGCCTAGATGCGATCGATCTACATAAATCCGGTCGCGTCCTCCATCACAAACAATGCAATAAAACCGCGTGTCAGCACCTTTGAAGAATGAACACAAAAACACTGCAAAGATTCGGATCAATATTTTGATACCTTTAGTTATTTCATCTAAGGGCATTGCCAGAACTCGGCGAGATCCCGAGTTTCACCAGTCTCGGGGTACCCTGCATAGCACCCCAGGTCGCTATTTCTGACAATATTTCAGGAGAAGCAATAGCTGTGGTCGGGTGATCTTCGCTCATGTTACCGTCGACAGACGACACGCATCGCAGTAGAGGGTTTTCATTAGCAGATGAGGTGACATCAACCCCCACACTAGAATCACTCAGATGGCCAACCGACGCCTTTTTTTTTAACGGCGACTGTAACCACCACTGTAGGCCGAAGGCACGTGGATAGCGCGAGGCTTCGCCGCGGGCCCATGATAGGCTTTTTTTTTCCTTGCGGTTCTGAGTACCAGGCCACCACTATATATCGGCGAGTATAACGGTTGTTATGAAGGTTTTTGTGTAAATGAAACCTGACGACAGTACACTTTAATATTTATTTATTATTATATTTACTTAATTTTCAAAGATACCGCCAGCCCTAATTTAAGGCCTTAGGCAGGAGTGGGCGATACACAAATATTCAAACAAAACACTGCAAATGCATGGTAAGCCAATCTCAGCACAGTCTGCGCATGCAGAAATGGGAAGAACCTAGTGCAACTTGTACACCCCGGCTGTAAATGAAAATAGCACAGTTCGATAACAGTTATTCTGGTTCGCACTAAATGTTCCGCTCTTTTCCCGGCAGTGCTGGGGTAGAGGAACCGATGGAATTGACTGGAAAATCAACCGAAGTGCGGGTTTGACCACAGTTGCCACAAAGATGTCCAGCGCGAAGAACTTGGAGCCAAGTGTACTAGCGAAGCATAGTGATGGAAGAATACCAAGCTACCATCACCTGGCCTCCCACCTCACCGGGAGCTGACAGAATACGTCATGGACAATTGTTTTGGTCGTATTACTCATGCATATAAGTAACTGTGGTTAAGTAGAAATCCGTGTAAAGAGTCGCCTCTGTTCTGAACGAGAGCCTTTCGACCCCTTTGCATCGTGCATGGTCTGCTCACAGTCAAAGAAGTAAGACTGCCTCCATTGTCGGCCTGTAACGATGTTAGATACCCAGTGTGTCCATGAGAGTTTTTTTTCCCTTCCGTATACTGCATTGATGACGCCTTCAGTGTCCCCATCTGCCCCGCCACCTAGAGTGCACATCATCTTGCTAAGACAACTACGTAACGTCGGCGGCAGCCACAGCATCATGGGTCAGGTGATATGCACCTCACCCCTGTCTACATTATCGTATTTTTATCCTTACGAATTTTTTCACAAGAGGAATGGCCTATAATACCTTGAAGGTAGGTTTGAAAATTACAAATTAGAGAGAGCTAAAGGGGTGTGTTCAAGATGGAGCTGAGTAAGAAGAAGAAAACCTGCAGATGCTGAAGTGACATTTTCAATATGTTGTTCGCGTAACAAAGCCTCCCAAGAGTAAAAATAAAAATAAAATTAGGGCCACAGGAATAAAACAAAGAACTCGAGCCTTGAAGAAGAGGCTGTAAAAAGTCCCAACATCAAGCAAAGAAATATTGCAACAAAACTAGTTGGAAGTGCTTCTCTCGAAGATTTAGTGCTAACGTACTGATCATGTTTGCGCACTGCGTTATGTCACACTTTGGAATTGATAGACTTCTGCTCTAAAGAAAAGGAGTTTTTGTTAAATTGCATCTTCATACTTTACTTATTATAAAAAAATTTTATTGCCCTTGGAGACACCTGGAGACGTGAAAAACATTTCATGTTGCAAACAACCAGTAAATTTATAGCAGACATTTACGAAGAAACATTGCCATTTCAAGAACAGGAACTGAAAAAATGAAAGATGTGCTGTACTCTATTGACCGGTACCCTGATGACGAAACTGTTGTAGGCTTCTTGTACTCTATGCTTCAATCACAGCACCTCAAATTTTATTCATTGCAATCAGAACTGCTATAGAGGAAAAAAATTAACGTTGGTGATATTTTCTGAAGTCTCTGAGAACCACTTCCAGATACATAATTTTCCCCTATCCACTTGTAAGGAAAAGCAGGGAGAGGCCGGAAGACGGCTACAGCGGTGAGAATTCAGACGGTGGGTACCGCTGGCGAAAGAGGTTCAGACGTGGGCGAAGGAATGTGGAACAAACTTGTCTCTCAAGTCTGGTTAAAACATTCAATCGTGAACTTCCAACAGGAAACTCCTCCGGCCAGAAGAATAGTAGTAACGCTCACCTAGACACAAAACTTTAAATGTTTTCTCGCGCCGCAAAGCCTTCGTGTCAGCTGAGGGGTGAATGGTTAACCAGAAGTATAAACAAAAGACAAGGAAGGAATCTTGAAAATAAACCTGAATCAACAACGCCGGAACATGAATAAAACAGCTGCAGCACGAAATGCTAGACACACTGTTAAGGCTTTCTTTACATATCAGCGAAGAGAGCTTGCTAGAGCATATCTTATTATTAGTTCCTTGAAGCAAGTTAGGTTTCAATGTAAACAAGGACAAATTTGAGCTTGTCAGCAATGATAAAAGAATTAGGTCTTCTCTTTTGCACATTTGGCGCCGGAGAAGGTGGCTATAGCCTCCAGTAACTCGTTTTAGTCACCGGTGGATTTAGTTTGCAATAATCAGACCGCGCAAGACAGCAAAAACAGGATAGCAAAAACCAGACAGCAATGCTGGTACGGTAGGCACAAGGAGGGTGATTATTTTGCTGAACAAGGAAACGCTACAAAGAAGCGAGTGGAAAAAATTCACCATAGGCTTTTATTCCTAAAAATATTTTTCCTGTTTGAAAAAGCATGCGTCAATCACGTTTAGTGCTCTGTATTGGGCACGTAGAGTGCAGTAATGCTAGCAATGGCTTATTGTCCGCTGTAACCACAACCTTGAAAATATTAAGCCTGCAGCTTGCCCATGAGGAATCGAGCAAGAAGTATTTTTCTAAAGGAACAATTTATTTCGTTAGAGTAATGAAAGTTACTGCTGTAATTGGATACCTTGCATGTCATTATTTGTTTCCAGTTATGTCAAGGATTTTCTACACTGAAAAAATCAGAGGGAACTTTGTTTCTAGTGGCTATTAGCATTATAGTTAAACCCTTCTGCAAAACTTACTAATTCGGCGTAGGAAAGTTGCCTGCTTTTGCTATACTAGTGGCATAGTCTCCTCTCCCTTCATATGTGGCAGATGCTTGTGTTTCGCTCTCGCACACTGCTTGTTTACACAATATGCATGAAAAAAAAAACAAGAACAGTCTGCTTCCAGGTGGCGTAACTTAGCGCAGCGTAGCAGATGAGGATATGTTGTAAACGCTGAGAGGTATGAAGTTTTTCTCACTGTTCATGGTTAAAGAGCTCAAAAAAGACGAAGAAGCAGAGAGATATGTGTGCTTGTGCCGTGTTGTCGTCTTCTTTTCTGCGTCTTCGTCTTTTTGCGCTTGTTATCACTGAATACGTACCAACTATCCCAACTTGTCACATTTACTCAGTGTTCGACTTGCGCGCTCAGTGAGACGCTTGAGATGGCAGCAGGTTGCTGATAGGCTAGCTTCGTCTACAGCTTAAGGTGTTTACTTAATGGGCACATGCCAGTTTCAAAGACTGTATTGTTACTACCGTCACTGCAGTGTACATCATGCGAGTTCAGGAGGAGTTTCCAGCCTTGCAACTTATATTTTAAGCACCTTCGCATAACGCACAGATACCTATTTAAAATGTCCGAGTGCAGTTTCAAGGAAACAATGAAATTTTAAAATGTAGTAAAGCTTCCCGCTCATCAAGAATGGGCCGAATGCTGTTATTGTCAATGCGTTTTAAGGAACCGCCAGGATGGCGAAATTCGATGGTAGATCGCGCGCATAAAAATGAAGTTTTAATGTTATTCAAAATACAAAATGAATAGTATAGCGCATGAAATATAGAATAATTCTGCAGGTAGAGTATTGTCCAAGTGAATGCAACTTGAAATTTTGTCTAGTTTAGCAGAACGGAACTATGCCACGTTCGAGAGATTGTTCGGAGCTATCCGGCAGGGTCATGTAAACTTGTTTATTTGTTAGAACATGCAACGCTACATTGTGACTTTTCTAGGCGACGCACATGTAACCTCTATTCCAATGAAAAGTGAAATAAATCTAAAGGACAACAGCGACACATGATTGAATACGTTCAGACTTCGCAGTGCCGAACTACTGGAAGAGAAAGAAATTTTGCTCGAAAGAACAATGAGGTGAATAGCTAAACGGCATGTGGGTGTACACAATATGTGAAATCCGATCGAGAACTGTTCAGGTGAAGGACATCGTTCTTGCTTCCGTTGCAGGTACGCGCTAAGATAATGACAAAACAACAACATTTTACCGGCCGACGAAATGTACACGGCGTAGTCTGGCACGCAAGTGGGAGCTTTACTGGAAATGCGATAATTGAAGAGGAGAAGATAAGGCAAGAAGAACTTGCCGGAGAAAAGCAAGAGCTGTAAAATTGGTGTAAAATCCCCCAGCTGGGTCCGCAAGCACTAAAATAGAATGATTGACACATGTGCCGGAAATATGTAATACGCTTCGACCATTCACGAATAGGTTCGTTGCGGAACAGTAGATATGTGTTATGAACAGAGCGTCTGCGTCAGCGTGTCGTTTGCCTACATCCGGAAGGAGCACATAAAAAGCTCACTGAGCACTAATTATACCCGCAACCCGGAGTAAAATGCTTACGGAAGGCAATATTGACGAAAAAAAAATGTAATTTCAATGCCGTCTTGCATGCGTCCTTGAATGGATATATGCAGCTCACTTGCTGCTGTGCGAGTTACACTGTGCAGTATTGATTCACAAACAATGAGTGTTGTTTCGAAACAACTTAAATTTGTTCCGCAGCGTCACCTTCAATAAATTTGCACAGCGGGCGTACATAACTACAGGAACACTTAGAGGTGCACTAAAGAGGACTCTGAGCTTTTTTTACTGCGGGAACTCGATCTGCAATTCCAGAGCACTCTTAGAAACTTCGAACTATTATCGTGCGTGGACGATTTCTCTATTAAATCGGATTAAACATCCCGGCTCCCACCATTTTTTTTTAACTCACCTCCGAAAAGAGGAGTCAGCCAATGCCTGGAGCCTGGAGTGCCTTGCAGACAGGCGCGTGGCGGTTTGCCGCCCTTCCATTTATTTATTTATTATAGATGCCTCAAGGGCCCTAAAGTGAGGGCTTTACATGATGGCCATCGGCGGAGTGATACGCAGCGATCGGCGAAAGCAAAGAGTTCACAAGTATTTTCACTTCTGTGGGCCTAATTTGCGGCTATGCAGTCTGCAATTGAAACTAATTAGTCGCGGAAGCCTAAAAAAACAAGATAAACGCGAAAGCGAAGTCGTCACGCGTCTGGTTGAAAGGCACACCGCGCGTTGGCTGACTCCGCCTCTTTTCGGAGTTGAGTTTAAGAAGAAAGGTTGGATGCGGGACGTTTAATTCTATTTAATAGAAAAATTGGCCGCACACGACAATAATTCGAACTTCCTAAGAATGCTCGGAAGGTGTCGATCGAGTTCCGGCGTTAAAAAGACGATTTCAGATTCCTGTTTAGATCACCTTTAACAGTACACACCTTGGAGTTTGACTACGCCTATTCTCAATTCTATGATTTTTATGTGGCTGCACCAATAGCTGTGCTTAACACAGGCGGGAAGTGTAATAGAGGCACCACATCTAAGGGCGAATTCTTCTCGAGTCAGGTGACAAAAGGCGCACGCAAAGTAAAATCTCCATCCTTCATTCTTCGTTTCAATTGATAAGGCTGATCGGCCCGGCAATTTTTGAGCTCTATTTCACCCACTTGATAAAATGCGCTTCTGCGATGACTTGAGTATCGGATAAATGGTTGCTGTACGCAAGCACTTACCGCTATGAAATTTTGAACGTAGTGAGAATTGTGTCAGAACTGATGGAAGTGTGATACAAAGAGAAAACCTAATTCAGACACGGGAATTCGATAGAGCACGTGACAAGCTCGGGAGCGTACAGAGGCAAATTTGCGAATGCCTGGCTGCTTATTTTCATTCTGAACATGAGTGTTCAAAGCACGGGGCTCGGTTTTCTTGCGTTACTTGCGTCAGACCCGCATCGCTTCCGGCACAGGCCGCGGGCATAAAAGTAACTGTATGTCTTGAGGCCCCCTGTGCACGCTGTGAAGAAGAAGATGTTGCCAATAGCGATCGTCCAAGCAAGAAATATGGAAAGAATAAAAGCGGGCCACCAGAAGCTGCATGTCTCGGGCTTTCTGAGGAAGCGCTGCGAGGAGCCGTGGCACATTAGCGGTCGTTGTTGAGGTATGAGTGGTACATCGTGGTAAGGTGAAGACATGTCTTGCCATCTGGCAGAGACGAAGATTAATGGATGGATGCGGGAAGCCCCTGATATTTTCTCTGGGTAGCTTCCTTTCCCTGCCGCTACACAGAGTTGGCTCTATACTTCGAGTGTTGTCGTATGCGGCATCTCCCCAAACACGTTTAGCGTCGGGTGAGTGCTTTTATCGAGGCTGGCAAGGAAGCGCGCAACCGAGTACAGCATGAAAGCGGCTGTAGCGATGACGTTGGCATGTTGATGCGTGGTTAGTCTTGACGTGAGACTTAGGCGAAAACAGAAATTTTCTTTGGCGCTCGAAAGTAAAGATCTTAAGCGAAAAAACAGCGCATAAATACAAGACGATGAAGGAGCTTACACACACTAGCGCTGGCTACCAACTTATTGTGTTTATTCGTGAGCGTTCAAATACACAAAGGCAGATTAGAACGGAAAAACGAAGGGGAAGCCCCAACACCAACAGCAAAAGCACTGATCTCGTCAATCATGAGTTACTATATGCCAACACATGCCGGGACAGTAAGATTGAAGGTTTGCTTGCACAAGAAACCCTTTTGCGTGCGATTAAAAGGGCAACCTGCACACTAAGGGTTCCTGTGAAAAAATTGCGATAGAGATTAAAGATAGACATGAGTCAAAGGAGCATATCAGAGGCATGTACTTTTAAGTAGCCCATAAACTATAAAAGAAACGTTTGTAAAGAAAACAACTGATTGTCTGTAAGGGCGTAGAATTTTAAGCTGTTGGTTTCACGCTGACGCCCATGACCAATAATCAAGTATATATCATCTTTTACCGCTCATGATTGAATCTATAACCATAGTTTATTTACCGCTTTGTTTAAAAAAATCTAATGATAAGCTAATAAGAATCTGTAATACATTTTTAATATTCAAGATTGCTTAAATAACGAGTGCATGAAA
>JARKHS020033577.1:0-30961 GCA_030143305.2 Amblyomma americanum | reverse complement strand
GTTCGCTGCGTCATTAGGCACCGTTCTGTTGAGATGTCAGCGCTCGCACAATACAGGTAACGATTTGGCCCACTATACACTGTGCAGGGTCATCCACTCATAGTGCGAACACGCGAGCGCATGGCTGTGATCTTGGGAGGGCCACTGCATCCTACACGGCCACGCATCGGGGCGAATCTAGTGGTAGATGACGCGAAGCCGCATGTCCAGGTCTATCTTCTCCAGCTCCACATTGCTGCGATGAGTGGCTGTGTCGCGCGCTGTGGCCTTCTAAAGAACGCAGCCACGCCTTCGCGTGTTTACACTAAGAGTGGAGGACCCCGTGTATTTCGTAAGCCTCTTCGATCCCTCTTATCATCTGTGAAACTTCATGATGCAGAAACTGAAGCGGCCACTAGCAGTTTAGAGAATTGTATTCAATTCGAATTACAGTACGGCAGAAGAAAACAACGAGCACTCATACAAACTGAATGAAAACACAGACGCTAAGCAGGCCTACCAATACTTTACTTGACAGACGCTGCACACCCAGCGATGTAGCTGACACTAAAACTGCGGCCCAGATGGGGTGCGGTAAAACATTGATATAGGCGGATAATTGTTGTAGTAGCAAGAACATTCGAAGGCGGACAATCTCGTGCAAGGTCTCCTGTACTAATTAAGTTATATAAGTTTGGAGTCCACGCAAACTCGATGAAAGCGGCTCTGTATGCGAGCACTGCTCTCGTGGCGGAATGGCTGTGACACAAAGTCTCTTCGGGATGATAGGGATGGTATCACCCCATCTGTATGAGCGAAAGTATGTGGTTTCTATGCTTATAAAAAGCTGACGGCTGATCATTACAGGCGTGGTGAACATCTGAATTCATTATTTATTCGTGGATTAGCAGCGGTTCGGGGCTTCTCCCGCAATGCCAATCTCCCTCTTCTGGTGTCGGTGTAGACAGCCACTTGCTGGAAGTTCACGTGCAGACTACATCAGCGGCGATCCACTTTATCCAGGAAGCTTCAGACAGCATCTCGGGTAAGCAGGTCTGTCGGTTCCATTATGGAAGGGATTTTCGATCCCCAAACCTGGAGGTCCGCATCTGGAAAAAAATATGAATCAAAGCAAGCAGAGTTAAAGATATTGAGTATCTTTTCTAAGCGATGCATGAGGGTTTTTAAAAATGCACTTATGAGTAGGCCTCACTACACAGTAGTGTTTATAACAAATACAGCTCCAAATTTCTTCGTTATATTTTGTTCAAAAATCACGGAGTCAACTATTAATCTTCACGAATCAAGATCGCCTTGTAGTCGCGTACACTGAGGGTTCTAACCGTTTCTTGTATTTGATTCCTAAATACGACCTTAACATTGTTGCAGCCAAACTACTGCCAATCAGGAGAAACTTCTTAGACGCTGCGGGGAGGTTTGCGAAATATGGAATCTTCATTGAATAAAAAGACAAGAGCAATAGAGAGGGACAAAGGGGTAGAAACAGATAGTTGTCCTGTCGGTTTCTACGCTTTTGTCCTAGTCTATTGCGCTAGCATTTTAATCAATCAGGAACCACCAACCAGCCCGGCTTTCTGCCTTGCCAGCAGTAGAATCTTAAGCTTTCCATGTTTTGACCGCTTGTGATGTTATATAATCTTGAACTCTGACTTCAATCTCCGTCTACAAAGACCCCCATATTAAGGATGACCGGTGGCGCTGCACATGTAATAGTGGCTTGTAATATTTTCCACCGTGGCTGGCTGTAGCTTAGGCTGCTGTTCGTGCTTGATCTCAAGTTAACAGCGGCAGAATAATGTAATGGTGTATTAATGGATAAGCCTTCATAAAGAGAGTATCGTTTTACTAAGAGTTTTAGCTCTGAACGACTTACATCGCGATTTATATTATGGCGCCATTGAATATGTATTTACTATTTGGTAGCAATACTCACGGAGTGACTGTAGTTGAGCCGTTGGTGCAGCGGACCATCATACACGGCTGCGCGAGGTTCTTGTAACTGCCGTCTTCGATATCATGTCCTTGAAAAGTGCAGTTACCTGAAATAAGTTTACCTTGAATGGAATGATGCGCCGATAAAGTCATCAATCAACAACTTTAAAAACGCGTTTCACGTTTTCATTTGGCACTAGATGGACAACAATTTGCGCAATGCCTTTTAACGCGCTCATTCGGTGACATCATACTCTGCAGGGCTAGTGTAGCAGCTAAGAGATAGCATGTACAACTTCGTTCTGCCTAACAGCCATTTTTCCAACGAAGATCAGCGTCCCTGACGCGATATTGGTGGTTAGTTCGTACACACGCTAAGCTGGCTATAGATAAACTGCTTATTTCAGGTGCTCTCTGCGATCATTACTGCAATACCTCGCCCTATTGAATGCGTTATCCGTAGACTACGTTTAAACGTGGCATTCACGCGCAAATACTTGCACTTAATAGGACAAGCGGAATCCCCGGAATGTACCACACATGGTGTGCTAGAGACTATAGAACATGTTTTAGTGGCGTGTCCAGCGTATGCACGTGAAAGACTCATACTCGCATCTGCTCTGAAGCCTATGGACACATCGCTCCTCTCTGAGGATTTGATCCTCGGCGCTTGGCCAGATAGTTTTAGAACTGTAAAGGCAACGCGAGCGCACTCACGCTTTTTGAGCGCCACGGACCTTGTCTCGCGTTTGTGATGTCAGAAAGTGTGCCTTGTTTTTTTTTAAGTAGTTTTTCATCTGCCTCCTCCCATCATCATCGTCCCCCATCGTGACCTTCTTTTATCTCCTCTTCCCTCCCCCAGAGCACAGTAACAGGCCAGATATTTGTTTTTCAGGCCAACCTTTCTGCCTTTCCTATCAATAAACCCTCTCTCTCTCTCTCTCTCTCTCTCTCTCTCTCTCTCTCTACTGCAAATCCCGCCAATCTGCTTACTGTCAATGTGTAGGCCTGTGTTTATCTCTGTTACGGCAGCCAAAAAACTAGCAGAAGATGTTGATATTCACTGAAAAATTTGAATTTCGCCACAGCCGTTGTATCACTGACGTTTAGCATGACGTCAGCAATCCACGCACTACAAGCGAAGGACAGCATCTGGCGACGTTACCCCTAACGACCCCTCCGTACAGGTAGTCAATGACTTTAATAGCTACTTCTCCAATGTTGGTGAATCTCTTGCAAACCAGTTCTCTTTTCAGTCCGCCTCTACTACCCTACCCAGAGTTGTCCACACCGATTTTAATCTAAATGCAGTCACTGTCGAGGAAATTACATCTGTAATAAGCGCACTGCCAGTTAATAAAGCGGCTGGGCACGACAGTATTCAGACTGCAGTTTTAAAGCATAATATCGACATTCTGTCCAACCCACTATGTCATATATTTAACCATGCTGTAGAGACTAGTTGCTACCCAAACATTCTAAAAATCGCGAAAGTTGTGCCTATTTATAAATCTGGAGGCGAAAACAACCCAAGTAGTTATCGTCCAATATCTGTACTAAGCATTCTAAATACTCTTTTTGAGAAACTAATTGCCATTCAACTAAAAATATCCCTTAGTCAGTATAACATCATCTGTCACCAGCAGCACGGTTTCGTCCCAAACAGGTCGACCTCTACAGCCGTTCTAACGCTTTCCCAGTTGATAAATTCAGCTCTTAATAAAAACGAAATCGCAATTGGTATATTTTTAGACCTGAAGAAGGCGTTCGACACTGTATCACATCCAATATTACTGAGGAAACTAGCCGCCTATGGGATTGTTGATGACACACTGCAATTTTTCACCAGTTACTTATCAGGTCGACAACAGAAAGTGGTAATTAACAACCTTGAATCTACATATAGCTATATAAAATGCGGAGTACCCCAAGGATCTGTCCTGAGGCCTCTACTGTTTTCCATTTATATAAATGATCTTCCAGGTTCAGTCTCGCTTTCGCAGGCTCTCATGTATGCAGACGACACGGCCCTCATATTCACAGGTAAATCGGTTTCTGCGATGCTAGACGACATGAAGCAGGATTTAATGACTGTTTCCAACTGGTTCAGTAACAATAGATTAACATTGAACGTTGCGAAAACTAAATATGTCGTCTTCCATACAAGAAGAAGAAACGTTGATTTTAACCATATTAGGATTTCCTTGAACAATTGTATAATCGAATCAGTTCCTTCATTTAAATATCTTGGTGTTATCTTTGACAATAACCTTAACTGGAAGAATCAAGTGAACAGCGTTTGTAATAAAGCTGCGTTTGGTTGCTACGTCCTTATTAAGGCTAGACAATACTTTCCTCGCAACATATTACGAAGCTTGTACTTCTCATTCGTTCATTGTCATATGAGTTATTGCTGCGAATGATGGGGCCACACATACTCAACTTATCTCACACCTCTGCAACGGTTACAGAAGCGAGCACTAAGGATTATAACATATTCTCCATTGCATCATCCAAGTAACAATCTGTTTGAAGAAGTTCGAGTACTAAAATTTTCCACCCTACGCGACTACAAAATCTCCCTTCTAGTAAACTGCATGTTAACAACTAACTCTCCGCTCCCGATGAGCTTATTCACTTTGCCTGTTCGCAACACAAGACATGCTGCCAATGGTAATTTTAATCTTCCGATCCATCACAACACATACGGTGAGAGATTAATAGAGTTCATTGGGACGAAAGTCTGGAATACATTGCCATTGGAAATAAAGCTTGCCAGAAATTTTACACTATCTTCTAAATTATATTTCTTGCGTAATCAAGTAATCATGTGATTTCCTTTTTGTGTTTCTGTGTTTCTTAAAATGCCGGTGTATACCTTCCTTGTACGTTTGCCAAAATGCCTTGTTTTTGCATGCGATCGGACACTGGATGCTTTTGCTGTGGTTATTCGCTGTTTTCATTTTTTTCTCACTTTACATATTTATGTGGTTGCCTAAATGCCTAAATGACTTGATTTGTATTGGACCGGACACTTGCCATGTAGGCTATCGGTCCAAATATTTTGTACAATTTTTTTTTGAATTATGAAATAAAGCTTCCTTTGATTGATTGATTGATTGATTGATTGATTGATTGATTGATTGATTGATTGATTGATTGATTGATTGATTGATTGACGTTACTGGGACGCAATTTGATGCTCTTCGTGATTTATTTTTTTTTTCGCGGGCGCACGCTGTAAGCTTTTACGTTTATTGTTTCATGCTGCTACAAGCGTTAAACTGTATTGCGACGAGTTTAAGATGCGTACCTAGTTCACTCGTTGCCTAATTTCCCTCACTCTTGTGACCAATTGTTTCTTTGTTTCTTTGTATCATATGCTATATGGGACTTAAAATCAGGTAGCGCGTCAACACGAAAGCATGCGCCAGAGGAAGATTTCGGATAATGCTCGGCGACCTAGACCTCATTAACGTTGTTTGATATTGTTTAGCCCAAGTGAGCTTTTGCATTTCTGTCCCATATAGATGTCGGCGCCGCAGCTGTTATTCAGGCGCCGCCTTATTTCTCAAGAAAGCCGCTCAAACGGATGATGTGAAGCCAAGAATGCAGCCCCACTGAGCTACCCTCGCGTCCACTAAGCACATTAGCGGCAAAGGCAGCCCCTTTCAGTCGCTCGCCCGCTCAACCAGTCATGCTTCTCGAGCGCAGTCAACCATTCCCGAAAACATTTCGGACAACTTCATCTCACTCGCAGTGGCGTCAAACAATTTAATGAGGGCACAGTACTTCAGTGCCGTCTAAAAGAGAGTCACGTATTGCGGAACGCAGCAACCATGCCCCTTTGGTGGGGACTTTCTCACGGCGTCCTTGACGATCTTTTGTGCGGAGCATTATGGCGGTCGCCTTAATTGCATGTTCTCAGCTGGGAACTTCCATGAGTAAAGAAAAATCATATAACAGCGCGCCCTTGATTTGCGGTTCCTGAAGTCACTGGGCGACCTATACGACGCATCGATCAAAAGGCTTATGAGCACGGTAGTCTTAAAATTAAGAGCAACTCTGTGTTCAGACTTTCGGCAGTTTTCGAAAACTTCTGCAAAAGATGAAAGCATAATTTATTTCTTTATAATACCCTATATTATAAAAGACTTTGTCTTGGCGGGAACAACACAAAGCGCATAACGACATAATTTTTTTAGCAAGGTTGAGATAAATGCATTTTTTTTCTGTTCGCTGGAAACAAAGCCGCTTTTTGTAGTAAATAACTGAAAATTTATTCTTGCAGTAAAGTACATGTTTCAAGCGTGTTCCTGCAAAAATCATAACGAAATTTTTTTCCAACATTAGTATGCTTCAGGTTTTTAAGCACAATTTTCTGTATCGAAAGCAGAGGTTATTAAATGGAACCCTGAAAGTTGTAATTTCTTCCGTTGAACGAAAGCAGAAAGAATGGCGAAACGTCTTTCATCCTATCTGAGCCTACCAACCGTCCTTAAAGTTCGTTTGGCGCATCCATTTTCGGTGCAGTGAGGACCCAATCTGTCTCCAACCAAAGCCAGTGTTAGTAACGAGAGTGCCGGCTGTAGCTGAAACCCAGATGCTTTCCGGAGACTGGTAATATGCGAGGTGAATGTACCGATTACATGAACAAAGCTCTACAAGGAGTTAGATTCGAGCGAATGCTGGAGCTGAGAAAAGACGCTTGGCTTATGCCTTAGTCGCTGCAACATAACGCGCCATCTTTCTTTTTGTGCAGCAAGCAGACAGCCCTATTCGCTCCTTCTAGGAAGGCCCTCTAATAAGAGATGGCGCTGTTTTACCTGCACTGTCAGTCGCTGCTTGAATATAAAGGGGGTGCCGCCTACTGCTCTAACACGCAAGGGCCGGGCATGAATCACTGTCATCATGAATGTAATTCGTTTTCATGTATGGCCGTGCATTCTCTGTCTCCATTTTTAAGCGACGGTGGTGCTAAAGCTGCATATTGTATCTTAATGATTCAACATGCAGTAGGCGACTTCAAGATTTCGAACTGTAGCCTCCAGAGAATGCGAAAATGCGATGAAAGGGTTAGATCGCAGCTGTTGAAATCTATTTCGTCTTGCTGAGATGGATGCAAATAGCATTTCTGAGATAAGTATATGCCCCATTCAAAATCGTGGTACGCCTCTTTTGCAAAACACTGCAATATAATTTACCGGCGGCGGTGATAAGAGTTTTTAAAGCAGTCATTACAGCGTGTGATGTGAAATTCAATATCAGAACGTTTTCTTGTAGCCAAGCAAGCTGAGCCCCCGCAGCATGTTCATTGTAGATAAAAACCTGGATTCTGCCAAAAAGCGTCAACGTTCACTGATTACGGATTGAGCCAAGGTCCTTAATTCCGACACCAGATCGGGTATAATAATAAATGCTTGTCGTCGGCCTGAGGAAAAGCCGGTGCCCAAATAATCATGCAGCGGAAAAACTTAAAGCCCAGTAGAAATCACATCCGCATCGTACATCCATGAATTAGACCTCTTAGAAACTTCGAACTAATGTGCACCCAGGAGGTAGTGCATAACTCAACAGCCAGGAGGTAGTGCGACTCAACAGCCCATAAATATTTTAAATTAAAATTTTAGGACCAAGATTTTCAAGAACGTCTTGTCGTGTGCGAAATCTCCGCCCATTTAGCAGGTAACCACGACAAATAACAGGAAGATATTGCTACATTTTATGAGGGCGCTCATACTGCGAGCGTTCGTAACACTACTTAGCCTAAAGTCAAGTTAAATGTGGTTGAAACCACAGAGCATTTCTTTTTCAGCTCTGGCTGCCACGGGGGATGTGGGTAACCAATACAGCGTTAATGAAAATAAAATGTCAGGCTGTTTAACTCATTCCTAACTCTAGACTGCTCAAGGTTTGCATCATCAGCCGTTACACCGAGTGCCAAGTCAGCATCTGCTTTAGTTCCGCGCTTTTCTTTTTATCCACGAGCTTTTTAAACAGTGCTGCTATTTTCGGTTTCGTTGTACGCATGTTTTTCTATTTGAGAGGCTTGCTATTTATTATACACACCAGTTCTGCAGCCGTTCCTTTTTTCAAAAACTCAAATACTACACAATAGAAAAACCGCAGCCAAAAGTCAACTGCGAATTCGGCAGTATATCATTGATGCGATAGCGGCCGATCTGTTTCACCAGTTCGTTGCGCAGGCTCTCACAACTGTGTCCGTTTAGCTGGGTGCGACCACATACTGCTTTGGGAGGTACGACTGCAACGTGAAGAGCTTAGCCCTGAAGGCATTGTCTGCAACACGCCCGAGAGGGGAAGGCGCTCTCTTGGCCATATCGGCGTACTGTTTGCAGATCATTCTCAACAAAAGAGATTCTTTTGTTTTTCGCTAGGTTATAAAGAAAATACGAAGAGAAACGGGCATAAGGTACAGTTTTGCAAAGGGCGCCGGAAACTACACAAAGTCTGCTTGCATCGGAATGTTAGCCAATAGAATGGCTGAAGAACAGCACAGATATATACACACAGTAAGAAGCTCTCCACCAACACTCAAAAATTAAAAAAGAACTGGACGAGAGAAAACTGCAAATGGCAACGTAAAAGATCCTAAATGAGCAAAAAATGGGCTAATAAGGAAAACACAAAGACAATCGAAACGGCATACACAGTATAACAAAAAAACAATAATGATCAGTTAAAGGCATAGTGCGACTGGTACAGGGCGAAAGATGTAGATGAAAAAACGGACGCTAAACAATATAACCAATTTAACAGAGGATCAAAATCGTTGAGTACATTCATACTGCAACAGTTTAAGCTAAAATGCGGAGCGCCTAGTGGCCACATGCTGGGCTAACGTCAAGGTGGTGTGCATCGGACCATTGTATCATCAGTGACTCTGTTACCCTCCGGTCTGTCACGCCTGTGTGCTGCTAGTTACTAATCTTCTGGGCGCTAATCATCCTTGCGATGTTTGCCACCACCGCACGTGAGATGGAAAAGAAACAAGCAGGATTGAATCACCTGCAATTGACTCGGCAGTGTAGCAACGACTGTCACGTTAGGTGTCCTGCGTCCGTTTTATTGTGCAGATAAACAGTTCCATTCGGGGGATGCAAAGAATTATCCCTGTGTCCTGTATCGTGGTCAGCCGAATCCTTAGGGCTTTTGTTGTCTCGGCGTCATTTTTGAGTAGATAATGTTTCCAGTTCATGTCACCGAAACTTCCGCACCTGCGACCCGTTCTGCTGCTACACCGACCTTATGCGACATAATAAAAGTCTTCAACCCTCTGGGATTCGGCAATGGAAGCATTGCATTAAATTTAAGCAGCATTGAAAAACGGCCTAGTTTTCAAGGCACTCAATTAAGAACAGCCAAAATGACGAGAAATGTGACAAAAAAGACAAAATATGCTAATTTAATTTGATTTATTCTTTGCTAACCGTGCAGGCATCAACTTTTAGGGGTATTACCTGAATTCAAACCGCGATACACAGACCAAAGTTGTGTAACATCTTCATAACAGCTTAATTTCTTTCCACTTTGAGACAACCTTCATTCATTTAAATATGTCGCATTTAACAAACAAATATTATACATTTTTTTCTCTAAGCCCATCTTCATTAGCCGAATACACATTTTAACGCAGGCTCTGCGACGACGATCACTAAAGATGCACTTTGATAAAACTGACCTCACACTTAAAGTTTCTGCGTAAATCTGCATGCTACTCAGCATTATAGGACTCTAAATTGCAACCATACAAAGCTAGCTGTCACAAAGAATCGCACAATCTGGTCCGCTTATAATTATTCACGGTGTACTGGCGTGCCTTTTGCTGTTCTTCTGAATTTAGATAGCATCAGTGATTGCCATAGCAGACGCAATGTAGGGAAGTGGCAGTAACGTAGCCAGAGAATATTTCTGACATTTTGAGGATCGCAATTCTGGCAAAATATACTTTAGTATTCTTCAATGCTTCTTGTACATCATAGGTAAGTCAGGCGTTGCAAGTAGAAGGCGGCAAGTACCAGAGTATTTGGTCCCCCGTCCTTAGTGACATCTGCATTTACTTTATTAAAACTTGTCGGTTTTTCCTTCCGCATTGCATGTATAGCTTTCTCTACATCCTTTCTCCTTATCTTTGAAATTACCATCTCCCATCACTACTTTCCCTGTCTTTAGAGTCAAGATTATTTTGTATGCCATACCCGTCATCACTGTGATCAACCTGACTACGCCCATGCTCGAGAAAGGCCTCTCATATTTCTCCAGTTAAACCGGTCTTTTGCCAGTTGCGGTCATCTTATGTCCCAAATATCCTAATCTCATCATCCCTATTAATTTTTAACTGCTGCATTATCTTCTTATTCAAAATACTATAGAAATACCATCCTGGTTTCCATTTAAGCACACAGTTTTTTCGCCTGATTCTAATTTTTTACTTGAAGCTTTCATGCCACCTCCGATATTAAAACTTCCTCAATCGGGATTCACATTATCTTTCCTTATGTGAAAGACCTTGAGTCTAATTAGTTAGCTTGATATTTATGCTAGACAAACTAGCTCTTATTCCTTTCGAATACTCGATGTGGCCGATTTCCTTGCTCTGGCGTTCACCATTCGCGTATTTTCACAATTGAGACAGCTTGCTTGTACACTCACTGGACAATCGGCACACCTTTACTCTGACAGCCAATTTCAGAGCTTTCTGAGACAAATAAGAGCGGAGTATTGTATTGTATATCAGAATGCTTTATATCGTTTCGAGCGGCGGTAAGGGGAGCTGGGTGAATTTCTACTTCACTGTTTGCGCATTTAAGAATGACAATATGGCATACCATCAGAGTAGAATTTTTATTTTGAGACTTTTGATTCTTCAGCAATTTGGCTTCCAAAGACTGCCAAGTATAATGAGATATTGCATGCGGCCCTTTCTTAGAGCTGCGCTCGTTGACACTGTTGGCGCCCATAATTTCAGTGGGAGGCCTGTCGACAGCAGTGCGGGAAATGACGGTTGGCCTTTTTTGACATCCATGAGCCCAGCTTTCCAAAATGTCCTTTAAACGTGTGGCCTAGCTGCTCGCAACTAGGGAAGAAGATGAAAAAACGAAACGCCTTTCGGACATCTATGATTAGAATCGGCCTGCATGACTCGCAAATTTCACGTAACTAACTTTGGCTATAATTGGTGTCATAAACGCCGCCGTTATGTATACAACCTTGAAATCACAATGGATCACCCTTCTGTCGACCACCGCCATCGTATTGGAGGCTAGAGAACACATTATTAGCGAAGGCGTCGCAAAAGAACTTTTACCGAACACTCAAAAAGAGATTAAAAGTTAAGTGCACAATATCTACTATTTTACTTTAACCTGCAGCCTGATTGCTTTTTCTACTTTCCGTTAAACTTGTGCTATCGCCCTACTCGCAATGGCCGCTGCGGGGCCGTCATCGGTAGCATTTCTCTTGCGATGACTATCTTAAGCAGCAACGCTGGGGACAGCAAAATTGATGGCATGCGCCGCCCTGCCCAATGTTAGTGCAGTATTATATACTGATGGCGCAACAGAAATGCTTTAAAGCGCCCAGGATAGGTTCCCTTTCTCTTTCTTTGCTACAATACGCAGAAGGTAAGAGAATTCAATTTAATTTAAAGAACCTCTAAGGCCGCCGCCACCGCACATTAAGAGAGACCTCGGAGAGGGAAGTGTACGTAGTGTTGGTTGATCTCTTGCTGTAAAAAGCAGACCGCCTGTGGTGGGAGCTCTGTAGACTGAATTTTCATCATGGATTCCGGCTACCTCTGCCTTTCTCAGTTTGACCTTGAGGGAGGTTTTATTGGGTGTAATCGGGTTTCGGATTAATAAACTAGTCTGCAGATCACAGAATAAGGCTAGTGCCTATTGGCAGTCCTTACGTTCACTACGCTGTTCTGGGTATCCCTATGCAAAGAGAATTGGAATTACGTTTCACGGTGAATTGACTTTCGGACTTTTCTGCACTTTGCAACGTTATGTATATGACGAATAGTGATCTCCTTTCGCTGGAAGCATTAATAGTGGGACATAAGTACTAACTCGAAAAGGACATTGATGCTAATAGGCCTTCCAGTAACACTAATGAAGATCGCTTGCGGACAGCGAAAGTGAGCATTAGAATTTGATATTCGGTTCTGCGATGTTAATGATTTATGTTACTTGCTAACAAACGTGTCAGAAATATTTTCTTATGATTCCGTGGGAACAAAACAGGCGTGTAAAGAATTGTTGTTTATTCCAGCTTTCGCTGTGTTGAAACTTCCACGGTATGAATGAACAAATAAATAAAAGAAGTTAGCGAATATGGCCTTTAAATTCACCATCAAAATATTAAGCTGCCATTTTATTACACTAGTATAGGACAAAACAAGCTTTGAGTTTACTTATAAAGGCTTCTCTAAAAAGACTCTTGACTATTGTTTAAATGTTTCTCGTCTCTTTAAGCCTGCAGCCTAGAAATTTGGTTGCGGAAAATTCTCCGAATGCCTCTACAGAGCATTCTTAACACCCCAAAACTTTCCTATAATGATACCCACGTGGTGGTGTTCACTTCGCCGTCGGAGCACGAAAGCCGCACACAAGGCTTGTGTACGTTCTCGATGTGACCATTTAAGATTTTCCTTCCGTTCGAGTAGCAGTCACCTGCAGAGAGTTTACTAAGAATGCGCTATTGTCAACATAGAAACATCGGTAGAAAGCAACAGAAATGTGCTTGTAATTCTTAAGTTTTACCTAACTGGCTGTTCTGCCACCGAAAATACCTCTTTCCAACGCACTGCCTCAAACATTGATGATCGTTATTTTAAAGATGTACAGCCTTTGCCAAAAGTAACCAGGCTGCATTGTTTGCTACTCATTCGAATAGTGGAGCCCTTGCGGCATCGCTACAAATAAAAAAAAATGATCGAATGGTGAGTACAAGGGTTTTCCTTACCATAAAGAAATTGAGAGCTTCAGGGCTGGCATAATAGCTTCAATATACGACTGTGAAGCAAAGCACGCTGCCTGGTTACTTTTGACAAAGACTGTACTTATAGTGTAGCTCCCAATTGGTTCTGCACTGCAGCAGTAGTGTGGCCTTTGGAAAACACTATTTGTGCTGATAAAGGTAGTAGCAAAAGCCATATCCTGTAATATCATAGAAACAAACTGTAGCCTTGATGCTGCTGAATTATTAGGGAGAAATCAGAACTTTTGCCAAAGTGTGCCTTGGAAAAAGGAATTTCTCTTTAAACGAAGTGTCGTCAGAGGCTGATTTTCCTATCATTTCACCCCAGAAGCCGAGCAGTCTGCCAGGGGGCAAGCATGTACGCTTTTTATCACGTGTTGGTACCCAGCAGCAGTACAATCTCCCCCCGTGCCTCCCACAAATGAGGCAGAAGATGAAACCACTAGTCTACAGCTGTGGGGCTCTCGCTGCGATCTAAACTATTTCAGTGTTAGCGCTATTACTTCAGATCAGCACTTCACTCTCGCATAATTCGCGCATTGTGACTGTGAAACCTACTACGACTTAAACGCTGGGGCCTACCAGGATACTTTACAGTAACTTCTGTTTTGTTAACTTCAAGCTTCACGTTCTGGCCCAACGCTTCCTGCATTTTAGTTCCGGCCACATTTTTCGTTTCTCATTGGGACGCCTTCATTGGGAGTCGCAGTGGGACGACACCTATCCTGATCTGTGCGTTACTTACAGCGCAGGGCTGGCATGATATTTAATGATTACGCTGACGATGCTGTCATGGCCACATCCTCAGAATGGTATGACAGTGGAAGCAAAAAGAGTACGGTTCTTCAGAGTCACCGAAACGTGAATCAGCAACTGTGGAACTTAATGAGAGCGCCACTATTGTGATCGTTTCTCAGGCTTGCAATGCGTTACGCCAGATGCGTTAAGTCACGTTCTTGACTGGGACGCTTTACTGGCAGAGAAATGCAAAAGCATAAATTTCCCCTTCCTTTGTGGGCCTGGAAGTTATGAGATGATCAGTAAGAGGTGGGAGACGGTAACCATGTACTACTATCGTAAAAAGTTTTAAAATAAATCTACTGTGTTCGGATTTTTACTACAATAATTACACATCCATCAAAGCTTACAGCATAATCGCTTTAGATAGAATCGCTTATAATGCTCTTACCTAAAGAAAGAAACATTTCTATGCCTGGAAGCAGACACATTGAAAGACCAGAAATTCAAATTACTTTTCGAAAAACAACAAATACAATCATACTTACTTCCTAATATTTTCCGCGGAAAAAAAAGTCGTTATGTATAAAATTTTAAAATGATGGTTCAACTTGTGTTGCTCACCTATATATTACAGAATTGTCCCTTCAAAATGCAAGGAGAAATTGATTTTACCACTCAGATATGCCGCTGTTTTTGTAGACAAAATTTTGTATACTGTAATCAGAAAAAAAAATAGCAGCCCTGTACTGTGAACTTCTTTCTTTTAGGAACAGTAGGAATGTTCACAACACGATTTTAGTTCTCTGTAAACCTGACATCTCCCTCAAATATAAGTGGGCGCCTATCGTGTGCCTTGATTCACGCCCGTACTGCCTCCAACTAAAGGCAGTGTTATCCGCCAGTATGATGGCTCCAGCTGCCGTCTCGACGCTTTTGACAGACTCGACATTTGCGAGGTTAGGGCTATGTATGTACATCTGCATGAAAACAAATCTGGCCGGAGCTGGCTATGTAAAAAAACTGGCTAGGAGCAAGAGGCTTGGCATATAGATTATTCAACTCGCCGATGGCCTAAACGGAACAAGCAATATACTTGTTCATGCAAACAGAAACAGTGCTGCCAGTAGGAATCTAGGATGGCGCACTTAAACAGAGATGGTGATATTCAACCTGCTCTACGAGGATTGCTTGAAATCGAATATGGGGCCGCCCATCACTCTGATGGAGAGAGGCCGGAAATGAACCATTATTGTGAATACTGCCATTCGTCTCCATCACGCCTAACTGCTCCCTGCTTGTGCCCACTTTTCGGTAGAATTAAGTGGCGCTAATAGAGACGCATAATGAGCCTGACTGATTAGACCTGTGCCGGCTTCAAAGTTTGAAACTGCAGCTTAGATTGAATGCGAGAAGGCGGATTTGGTGAGTTATGGCTGCTCTTAGCACCTGTTTCATCTAGCTAAAATTTATTCCAATAAGTAACGTGGTCTGCTGTCTATATGCAACATTCTAGAATGAAGTAAGGGGGTTTTGCAAAGAATTCAATTAAAATTTCTCATCAATGGGCAAAAACAGGCCACACTTTTAAACCATTTCTTATACTATGTGGCTTAAAATTCGAGGGTAAGTAGGTCTTAATTCTTTCTGCGAAAAAAACATAGATGCACAGAGGAAGCGCCCAGGTAATTGGTTAGTGCGGAAGCTAGGCTTTCCGCATTAACATCAGGATCCAGCATACGTCCCGCTACTTTTTTGGCACCAGTTGCAACATGTTAATAAACTCTTGTAAAGTTCACGGCAGATCTCCTGAACTGGAATCATCATGCGCCAACAAAGGATCAAGGGCTGGACAAATCAAAACTACATGAAATATCTATAAAGCAGAAATCAAAGGAAAAATATATCTAAATATCAACCCGGGACCTTGTGCATACAGGGAGATAAAATGCGATTGTAACAACGTAAATAGTGACTGTAATAAATTCATAGGACTAAGAATATATAGAACTTGCGCTCACGTGCCATATTTCCACTCTCTTCGCAGCTAAGCGCGGAAAAAATCAGGAAGATGCTGAGGCAATGAATGAGGGCGCGCATTCTGCGTATGTTCTGCACAGCACTTGGCCGTAATAGAAAAGAAATGTACATGAAACCGCAGAGCATTCCTTTTGTGCCAGTTGTCACAGGGAGTAAGGATGACGAAATTAGCGGGATTGAAAAAAGAAAGGTAGGGCCGTCTACCTTGTCGTAATTATTTCCTGCTCTATCTTTCAGTCCTCTACCTTGACACAAACTGCCACATCAAAGTCTGTATTGTATTCGTACGTTTCTTTTTATCCACGGACTGGTTAATCAACGGTTGTGTCTTTCCGTTCGTTGTACTCGCTTTGTTGTTTATTTCGGAGGCATGCTATTGCGTCCGCTTGGGTCGCAGCCGTTGCTTTCAGGCCTACGTAAGTACTGCAGATTAAGAAGTAATGCAGTCATGCATTGTTACTTTCAGGCTTCGCCGCCCAAGCGTGATGACCAATCTAGCTCATCGTCCGACGAATTCGTTTCGCAGGCTGTAACAGCTGCACACGTCTAGTGGGTGCGTCCGCTGCCAGCGGAGACAACAAGGACAGCACGGGGGACAGGTCAACCCTCCCGATTCGTCACCCACACGCCCGATAAGGGCAAGCACTCGGTTCCCCACGTAGGTTGGACCCTTTCCCGTCACTGTGAACGGAAAGGATTCTTTTATTGCGAAGCAATACTACTTTAGGTCGCACTTCAGCCCGTTCCGTGGCGAGGCGGTGGTAGGCACCATTGACCTTTAGCGTCACCTCGCTGCGTGACGTCACACCACGTGACCTAGAGTGACGTCACACCAGCTGTGTAAAAACGGGGCCCCATCTCACGCCGTCGCGAGGCGAGGCGGTAGCCACCAACGGCGGCCTAACTCCCGCTCCTCTCACCAGGGGCGCTACGGTCAGAGTGACATCACACCAGCTGTATAAAACAGCTCCGCTCCTCTCGCCAATGCAGTCATAGAGCCAGATGTTACGATGGTGCCTACGAACAAGGCAGCTCGGCAGAATGCAAAGAGGAAGCATCAGCGAGCTACGAAGACGGAAGAAGAACGACTTTCTAAGCGGCGTGCCCAGTATGCAGCTCGGCGACAACGTGCAACCTCCTCTGTGGAAACAGCAGAAGCAAAGGAAGAAATTATGCCCGACAGTGAGTCTCCTTCTACTAGTTCAGAACGCGGCTAAACGGCAGAGGCGTGTCCAAGAAACCCCGGAACAGCGGCTCGAGAAGGAACGTGCGTTTCGAGAGAAGGAAAACAAAAAGCGAAGAAAACAGCGTGCAGAAGAAACACCCCAGCAGAGACAAGAGCGTTCGAAGAAAAGACAGGAGAAATCTCTCTCCAAGGCTGGCCCGACTCAACCCGAAGGACACATTGCAGTAGAACGACGTGAAGAACATGCGAGAAAAGTAAAGGAGTTTGAGACGGCTACGCGTGAATTCAACGGACGCTTTACTAACAACCCATTCGGCTATACGTGTACAGTGTGTGACCGGTTGTGGCATAGGGACAAACTTACGCCGGTGAGTGCTCTCATGTTTCCCAGATTGCTTAAGGCTTACCCGGACTGGAAAGAAGAGACTTTAGCCGGTGCCGTGATGTGCAATGCATGCAAGAATAGCCTTAAAGAGGAAATGATTCCTTTGTACAGTGCTTCTAATGGCTATAGATACCCGCCGATGCCAGAAGGGCTACCGCGTTTGAACCCAGTTGCCGAGCGGCTTCTGTCTCCGCGTATACCGTTTGTACAGATTCGGCGACTAATGAATTGGAAGAACGGCCAGTACGGTATCAAGGAACAATCGTGAATGTGCCGGTAAAGACTGACCATATGTTGAAGCAGTTGCCCAGAGACGTGGACGATCAACAGCAAATATTTGTGAATATAAAGAGACGCCGCTTTGCTAAGACCTTGTACCTAGCCATACTACCAGCTGATCCGAGAATAACACACTATTGCTTCGCAATCACCAGGCTTAACCAAGCTAAGCCACGGCCGTTTTTTTTTGTGTGTGCAGACAAAAAGGAAATAAGAAAAAAACATGAAGAGGGAAAGGCCACAAAGTGACAAAAGGGCCCCGAAAGTACGCAGGGCCTGCATTCTACAACACCTCTAAGAAGGACACCTACTCCTATGGCCATAAATTCTATTAAGTGCCGTAAAACTCTAAGTCAGTATGTCTCCTCACGGCGAAGCACATATATATATATATATATATGTAATCTGCACAACATGTCTTATTCTGAGAAAACGCGGATCCGGTGAAACTTGGCTCCTGACTTTTACTTTAGACAGATACGGTCGACGCCCCGATGCTAATTTTTTGAGACTAGTGGTCACATATCAGTAATTCATACGAGGTCGCGGAATCGCTATCTAGCGACAGTGTCACGCGCCGCACTGTTCTCATCCGCATGACAGGTCAGTGAAGCACGTATTTTGGAAAGTATATTTGACTAAAATTCTGCACAATAGATTATGCATGCAAGTAGAAAAGTACGATTCTTCATCTGCTAACAACTTGAAATAAAAATTCTAGAACCAAGATTATTAAGATCGTCTTGTACTCACTTGTTGAATTTTTCGCCTCTTCGCAGCTAAGCGCGACGAAAGTCAAGAAGATGCAAAGGCAGCTTAACAGGGCGCACATTCTTCCAGTGCTCTTCACAGTACTCGGTGCTAAAGAGAAAGTGACGAGAAAAAAACCGCATGAATTTTTCGTGCTAGTTGTCATAGGAAGTGAAAATGATAAATTCAGCGATAATTTAAAGATAAACGTAAGACGACGTTGCCTAATAATTATTTCCTGCCCGACGCTTGCATCATCTACCAACACCGACTGCCACGACAGCATTTGTAATAGCGACGGGTGTTTATTTGTGTTCATGAGCGTTTTGATCAGCCGTTCTGTTTCCGGTGTTGTTGCATTATTTTATTTTTTACCTTAGAGGTAACTTATGAAGTGCCAGAATTCCACAGCTGTTCCCTTGTTTACCTCTCCTGTATGTTGTGTGGGTCTAACGGTACAAAAACGTACATAGTTTGGAATAAAAGCAGCGTTGTCCTGTACCCACGTCTGCGGGCTCTGCCAGACAGCCGTGATGGCGCAACTAGCTAATCTTTGTCTACTTTGCTTCGGAAGCTCGAACGAGTTTGTGAGCCTATCTCAGTGCGTCGGCAGCCAGCTGGAGCAACAGGAAGGTAGATGTATAGCCCTACAATTTTTAATAACATCCGGCGACCGGCCGGAGCTGCGGCGCCGGAAGGAGAAAGCAAGCAAATAGTGGGCGAGGGCTAGGCCATGCATGCGCACAAAGCCTACTGCTGGAAGCGAACTTCGTATGAGAGGCTCTTCTCCTCGATTCACGCCAAACTCCTGCGCAAGGCAACTGCGAGTAGCGTGTTATAGCTTTCGTCATTTCTCCGGTCCGTCAAAAGTTTTCACTCATCTGGTTCCGGCAAGTGCGCCGCATTGCGAGCGCAACACTGTCCCTCGGCTGCATTTGCGGATCCTCTCCCGAGAGAATTCATCTTAATCTTCTCAAAGCACTGAATTCAACGGATCGCCCGTATTTGTTTAAAAGGAATGTTGAGCGCTGATCCCTCAGCTCTCGCCGACCGCGTGTAGCTCTCTGCAGCAATCAGGAGACCAGCCCGTGCACCCCTCCAATACCTCGCGCCTGCTGCCCACTTCATTGCTTTTGGGTGACACGAGCCCTCAAAGGACGCAGACAAAAGGTTCGAAATGCCACTCGGGCTGTATGTGCGCTTCTGTTTAGATGGTTCGGTTTATGGGGGGGCTTAACGTCGCGAAGCGACTCAGGCTATGAGGGACGCTCTAGTGGAGGGCTCCGTAAATCTCGACCACCTGGGGCTCTTTAACGTGCTCTGATATCGCCCAGTACACGGGCCTCTAGCATTTGGTTCCATCGAAATGCCACCACCGCGGCCGGCTTCGAACCCCTGTCCTTTTGGTCAGCAGCCAAGTTTCTGTATACAGGTTGTAAGTAGTTAAAAGAAAAAAAAACACGACAGCTGTCTTGCAGAGGCTGAAAAGTGGATCTTACAGTGAATGAAACGCTGAAAGGGGATATTTATAAATATAACAGGTTGCGTTTATCTGTGCTTTCACTAAGTTCTCAGAGTTTCGCTAGTTAGACAACAACTTGAGAATTGTGTTTTAATTGTTAGTTACGATTGCATTTTTTCCTTTGCGTTTTTTCCTTTGCGTTTCCCGTCTTCTTGTTGGACCTCACAGTGGGCGGCTGCTTGCACCATTGCCTGAAAACACACAATCATGGCTTCCCATGCAAGAAATGATCGAGCTTAAAAAAAGGCGCAAATCGATGCAGCTACATAATTATTTCAAAGAAGGAAACAAGTGTTTCCTAGGTACTTTGTACCTTGGGAAAACAGAAAAACAGAATCAGAAACAGAAACAGAAAAACCAGCCCGAATCATTTCACTGTACATTGTCTCCAAACGTCTGACAGACGACCTGGGTCTTAGGTACGAAGTTACGAAGTTAGCCAATGACGACCTGCTCCTTGAGATCAGGGATAATGTTCGTACTCCAAACTCGAAAACATAGTGACCTTCGGAGAATTCCTTTCTCCATGAGGGCCCACAGATGACTAAATACCATGAAAAGTGTAATCTTAGAGCACGATTTCCTGACTCTGATAGAAGAATAAATGTTGGAAGACCTGAAATACCAGAACGTGACTGGCGTCAAACGTATCAAAGTCCCTAATGACGATGAAGAAACACCAAGAAAACAGTTAGTCCTGACTTTCACCTCTAGTAGACTGCCAGAAAGCATATAAGTAGGACACATGAAAGCTATCCGACCGTACAAACGAAATCCCAGAAGGTGTTTCAAGTGTCAAAGATTCGGCCATGGCTCCCAGAGCTGTCGCGGCCGGCAAACCTGTGCCAAATGTGCATCAAATGTCAATGAATCAGTGCAATGCAACGCTGCACCGAAGTGCGCTAACTGTGAAGGGGACCACCCTGCATACTGGGGATCGTGTTTATCCTGGAGGAAAGAGAAAGACATAATAACCATTAAAACTAAGGAAAAATAAATTTTAAAGCAAGGAAACGATTCACACAAAGGCAAGGAATGTTCATATTCAAAGGAAAAACAAATTTTGCCGATTGTCCGATGTGGTGGGACAGGGCGGAGCACTACACCGGCCTACGGTTCCTACCCATGCCACACACTGTGAGCATGAAGCAGGGCCTTCTTTGCCCCCGACAGATGCAGCAAAGGCCGCCCTGCAACCTCTGACAAAGGGCTTACCAGCTCCTGGGTCGGCGGACCCCAAGGCTTTCCCAGTCGAAAGAGGCCTACAACTCGTGCACCCGCAGCTACCCTGCGGTCCTAAGGCACCTCCAGGAGGCGATGGACACAACGCAAAATTCGCCCCCGCTTCAGCGGAGACGTAACTCTCTTGGGCGAAAAAGAAAAACCCCAATAACGGGCCCAAAAGCTCCCGAGATTGAGGTTTTTAACCACACCCCCAAAACTCATTTATGATTACATTTTTAATCCATGGGAATTGCCGAAGGTTTTCAAAAACGAGAGCTGTATAAAACATAATTTTGAACTTGCTTTCTCTGGTCGCCTTATGTCTTCAAGAGACCAACTTAGGACATCTGGAAAAAGATAGTTCAAAGAAGCACAAAGTATTTCGGTGTGACCGAGAACAAGCGAGTAGGCTGTCTGGGAGGAATGCTATTGTGGTCCAAAACAGAGTTGCAAGCCACGAAATAAATCTTAACAACAAATATGAAACTGTACCAGTCCACCTACTTCATTTCAAAACAATAATATGCGGAGTACACATTTAATTGCGTCTACCCGTAATACTACATGGCTTAGTACTTTATTAGCAGCTGCCGGAGCCACATCTTGTAGTGACGGATTTTAATGCACACTCCTCTTTTTGGGGTTTTGAAGCAACGGACACTGGACGCCACATTTTAGAAGTGTTTATTCTCTAAAATAACGTGGACCTACTGAATGCAGAACAGCACACGTACTGCTCTCCGAGCACTGCAAAAATTAAATTATTCGATCCATCTTTTATTTCGCCCTCTGTTTTCACCGATTTCAAGGGGGATGTTGTAGATAACCCGCACGGAAGTAGTCATTTCCCTGTTAGTACCAGCCTATCATCCTCGCCTATCACGAATAAACCGCGCCGTTGGAGTTGCATTTAGCTGATTGGGGGCTTTTTCTAGAAAAAATTCGTCCGGAGAAGATCTTTTCAGATGATCGCGGTATAGATGAACTAAAGGAAATGTTCATAATCTGTATAATTAGTGCTGCACAGCTGTCTATTCCTCAATACTCGGGACTGCTACGACAAAATCATAAAGTTTGGTACACGCAGGAATGTCGTGAAGTTAAAAAGAAACAAAACAAAGCCTGGGGCATTTTCCGTAATATCGACAACATGAAAACATTATCATTTTCACAACGGGAAGAGCACAAGTACGGTAAGTTTTGCGTAATGCCGAGAAAACATCATGGAATGTTTATGTGTCTTCCATAAATAGCTAAACCATGCCGAAAAAAATGGGGGAGCAAGTTAGAAAACTAAATGGCAGCTACTCACCCTTCACAGTTCCTCTTATAGCAACACCTTGTACACAAACAAGTATAGGAGAACAGGCAGACATATTGCTTTGCTGCGGTTTGAAGTTCTTCACACAGTAACCAGTATTTTTTAAGATACAAAAGCACAGCCTGAAAACAAAAGCTTCCAGCAAGTGGAGGTTAAAATAAAAAACTATAATAGTCTAATTAACCTCCAAGAAATCAGCAGAGTACAGTTTGCCGGCAACAAGTTCATCCAGGAAATGACCAGATACACTATGAAATGCTTGGTATCTTTCCCAGAAGTAAAGTTTGCACCAAAGCGTTTCATTGAAGCTATTTTATGTCGTGTCTGTATAGGCCACGCACCTTACGCACAACTTTCTATCGAGAAGAGAGGACGAACCTGTTTGTGAAAAATTTGGAGATGTTCTAACAGTTAATCATATTTTATACTCATGCACGAAACTTGAAAAACTGAGGAAAACATATTTTACTCAATTTTGCAATGAACACATTCATTTACACTCAATGTTGCTGTTGCGCGAAAATGTAATTGTTGAGACGTCTTGTGTTTTTAGCTTTTTTAAGAAGAGCAGGTTTTCTCGGCAAACTATACATTTTTGCAAATTGATTCCCCGCATTCTTTGATAAATCTCAACTGCTTTCTCATTCCTGAGAAGAAGGTTAAAGAGTTTTTTTTTTCTTGTGGTTGGGAGCCTCGCGATCCTTGCTCAGGCAAGGATGGCTGCTGAGGTTACCCGACTCCTGAAAGCTCTGCTTAATAGCTATTTATTAAATATAATTAGTTTCTCATCACTAGGTAGTACTAACATTTTAGGCGCTAGACTACGAATAAATTTCACATTTCTACAGAACTCTGCAGTGAACTTTCCTTATACCTTGAGCTTGGCTCATGATGGCCTTAGTTGCCTATGTGCCGTAAAACACAACACATAATTTAACGCATATATACGTGTATGTGCGTTAACGTCGTTCAAACGTATTCTCCCGATGGCTGTGATTCAGTAATGAGCATGTAAAAAACTACTGAAGTGCTGTGTTTGGAGCAATTCACTCTGTATACAGTGCCTACTGAAATCGCCTATAGTTACTGTAACATTGTGGTTGAAATTTTCTTTACGGGGTGCGCGTAGGTAAATACTAAAGTAATCTCCGCGCTCAATGGTGTTCCTATTGCTCTAGCCTTGTGTCAGTTGCGCGAACAGGCGTGAACAGCGTCACAGCTTTGACATTATCGGTATTTTGTGCACGGGACGTGGGCTATATCCAAGAAAGACTGTGAAGCTTATATTACGTGCATTCGCGTGGCGCCCAACGCTTAAATACCGCGGGAAGCCTCATGCATATTTTATTTTGTGTTCACGAAAAAAATCGAAAACGAGCGAGGCTGGAGCAGTCTTACACCGCCTGAAGAATGGAAAGAGCACTCGTAGGAGTTCACCTCTCAGTAGATCCACAGTATAAGTAGTTAATAAATTCAAGTGCTTGCTTTCAATTTTAAGAGCTTTAATATCGTCCTTCTGATATTCTAGATAGTTTTTATGGTTCTCTTATATTTGGTGATTGCTTTCCATCATATGAGGTGCAATTCTTCATTAGAAGTTTTCGCATTCAAACGGTGATAACTTGTCCAGTGCTGCAGTGTTTAGTATATTATAGAGCAGTACATGGAGGAATGTTGCGTCATGAGGAGAAACAAGAAGAACAGGGCGCTGAGCGCATTTAAAAGTATTGGACGTCTCCGGGACAGGTATGCACGGGGCTGGGGTGGCCTCACATGACAGGTGATGGGCAAGTGCCTTTCATATTATACCACAACACGCCTAAATTAGTGTCACTGCACCGTAGTTCATGGGCACTACTGCCGCAGATGTCAGCACGCTGAACGCCACATGCAGACGCGTCTCTTTGTTGTGTGGTAGCAAGAGCGGGTTCGCAGCGTATGCAGTGCTACAAAAAAAAAATTAAGCAAACCCTACTCAAACTCTTATCCGTGCGATAAAACAACCGTGCCTTATTAAAACAATACCTAGTTTTAAACAGGGTCGCAAAACATACATTATGCAAGCGAACTCGGAACCCCCGGCGTAAGCACAACGTTGGGGGCTAGTAGACAACGCTTGCTCCTATACCTCAACCGTCGACCGCAGCGCCGCAGTGGCAGTAACCGCGGCGGGCCGACTTCTTCCCATGAGCGTGCTGAGGAGTTTCGAAACTGAAGTATATCTATAAACTTTAGTGGGAAGAACTTCATATTGGCATTTTCACCTCTGTAAAAGTTATCCGTACGGAATTACGTTTAAACGTATGGTGCAGGATTTCAGAACCTATAAACGAATTGGTGCTTTTCTAAATAGCACACAAAAGAAAGCCCTCCAGAGCCCCACATGGGCAAGTGGAGCTGTGGCAACCATTAGCGTATCTACGTTGGCCCCACTGTGTGTAATAAGATAGCCAGCTCAAATCAGCTTCCCCCTGTTGATTTTACATGGGTCCCATATCTGTGTTTCTAAGGCTACCTCCTGCTAAAATCCTACATCTAGCCTACATAGGCCCCTTGTTCGTTACTTGTGGGCAGATAGAACATAAATGATGGCTAATGGTCGAAGAACCTCTACTAGCCCAAATGGGCTGCCCACACGAATCCGCAGTAGGTCCCACATAGGGCGTGATGGGGCTGGAAAACGGGTGTGTCCACCTTCTGTCCACTTCGGTTCCTTGTAGGGTAGACAGCAGATGCAACGTCAGTGTGAGCTCCGGGCCGAAAAAACCACTGCTAGCCCAGATGGGGCTGCCCACATGAAACCTATGTACGTCCCACATAGGCTGTGGTGGAGCTAGGAAACGGGTGTGCCCAGCTGATGTCCACATCGGTCCATTCTAGGGTACATTAGGGCCGATACAACGTCAGTGTGGGCTCCACGTCATAAAAACCTCTACTAGCCCAAATAGGGCGGCCCACACAAAACCGCTGTAGGTCCCACATAGGCCGAGGTGGGGCTGGGAAAAGGGCGTACCCAATTGAAGTCCGCATCGGTCCCTTGTAGGGTACATGTGGCCAGATGCAATATCAGTGTGGGCCCTGTGCCCTAAAACTTCTGCTAGCCCAAATGAGGCTGCCCACACGAAACTGCTGCAGGTCCCACATGGCCCGTGGTAAGGCTGAAAAATGGCGCCTGCACATGTTCCCCTCATTGGTTCCTTAGAGTACTTGAAGGCAGCTGCTACATTAATGTGTGCTCTGTGCAGAAAAACCTTGCTAAGCTTAATAGGGGCTGCAGAGATTAAACCTCAAAGGTATCACATAGGATCGCGCATAGTGCACATAGCGATGGCGTAGAGATAGAATGTCCGACCTCGCGTGCAAAAGGACTGAGGTTCGAATCACGGTAGCGCGCAACTCTCCACCGGGTTTCAAAAAAAGCTCTGCGTGTCGATGTAATTGTATAACCAGGCCTGGGGTGCGGCCTTATCTCGGTGACCAGAACCGACAACGCACTCCCTCGGAGAACAGGATTTTGCAACCCTGGCGTAGTCTATGAGCAAACCAATTTACCCTCGGCCCCAGACCCCAGCGGCTGCGGAGCAAATGACCAAGGTGGTGGTCAGACTCGAGACGCAGTGGAGGGTGCTAAGAATCTCTTGCTCCGGACAGACCGCCGTTGGAATCTGAACCTGGCAACGTTTAACGCTAGAACAAGCGATGATTAATTGGGATGCCTTAGGGCCTACTGAAATTAGGAGGTCATGTGAGGCGTAGGCAGTACTAAACGATGGGCACATACTGTGCTATCGTGCATTAGCGGATATAGGACAGCTCGGTATGGGATTCCTCATCACTCAGGATATAGTTGGCAAGGCAGAGGAGCTCTATATTTACGAGAGGATGGCAGCTATCGTGATTTAGCTCAGTAGGGGTTACAGGCTGAAGGTGGGGCCGGCCTACGCACCTACATTCAGCCGTGATCACCAAACCAAAGAAGACTTCTATGAAGACGTGGAATCGTCAATGAACATAATAAAATCACAGTACACTGTACTGATGGGTGACTTCAATGCGAAGGTGGGTAGAAGCAGGCTGGCCACCAGACGTTAGGTGCCGATGGGATAGGTTCTAATAATAGCAGGGGAGAGTTATTAGTAGAGTTCGCAGGTTGATATAATTTACGAATCATGAATACCTTCTTCCGCAAACGAGATAATAGGAAGCAGACCTGAAAGAGCCCCAGTGGTGATACTTATAATGAGATCGACCTCATACTATGCGCCCAGCCCGGCATCCTTCAGGATGTGGACGTTCTCAGAAAGGCATAAGGCGACCACAGAATGGTAAGGTCTCGAATTAGTTTAGACTTGAACAGGAAATAGAAAAAGCTAGAGGAGAGGAAGTTTATTAACGAGTCAGCGGTAAGAGAGAAACCAGAGGAATTCAGAATGAAAGCCTTAGAAGCAGTGCAAACGGGAAAAGCAGCTGGTGAGGATGAGGTAACAGCACATTTGTTGAAGCACGGAGGGGAGGTTGCGCTAGAAAAACTAACCACCGCGTATATACAATGCATTACGCCCTCGACCGTACCAGAAGCTTGGGAGAACGCAAACACAATCTTAATTCACAAGAAAGGAGACGCCAAGGACTTGAAAAATTACAGACCGATCAGCTTCCTGTCTGTTGCCTGCAAAATATCTACTAAGGTAACCGCTAATAGATTGAGAGCAACCTTAAACTTTAACAAACCAAATGATCAGGCAGGCTTTTGTTAAGGATGTTCCACGATAGATCATATTCACACTATCAGTCAGGTGGTAGAAAAAGCGCAAAATATAACGAAACCCTAAATATAGCCTTCATTGATTACGAGAAAGCATTTGACCCAGTGGAAATATTAGCACTCATAGAGACATTGCGGAATCAGGGAGTAGAAGAGCCTTATCTCAAAATACTGCAAGATATATATAGCAACTGCACAGCTAGCATAGTCCTCCATAAAGTCAGCAATAAAATTTCAGTAAGGAAGAGCGTCAGGCAAGGAGGCACGATCTCGCCAATCCTATTCACCGCCTGTTTACAGGAGTTATTCTGAGGCCTGAATTGCGAACAGCTGGCGATAAGAGTTAATTGATAATACCTAAATAATCTGCGATTCGCTGATTACATTGCCTTGCTGAGTCCCTCAGCAGGTGCCCTGCAAATGAGTTACACAGGCAGAGCAGAACGGTGGGTCTAAAAATTAACATGCAGAAAGCCAAAGTAATTTTCAACAGTCTAGCAAGGCAACAGCAGTTCACAATTGGCAGCGAGGTGCTGGAAGTGGTAAATGAATGCGTCTACTTAGGGCAGGTAGTGAAAGCTGATCCGGATCACGAGAGGGAAGTAACGAGAAGGATAAGAATAGGATGGAGCACACATGGCAGATTCTCCCAGATCATGAATGACAGTTTGCCAATATCCCACAAGAAGAAAGGGCACAACAGGTGTATCTTACCGGCACTCACCTACGAGGAAGAAACTTGGAGACTAATAAAAACGGGTTCAACTTAAGGACAACGCAGAGAGCCATGGAAAGAAAAATGATTGGTGTAATGCTAGGAGACCAGAAGCGGGCAGAGTGGGTGCGGGAACAAACGCATGTTAATGACATCCTAGTCGAAGTCAAGAGGAAGAAATGGGCTTAGGCATGGCATGTAATGCGAATGCGAGATCGCCGCTGGTCCTTAAGAATAACGGAATGGATTCTAAGAGAAGGCAAGCGTAGCAGCGGGCGGTAGAAGTTTAGGCGGACGCATGAGTTTAAGTAGTCTGCGGGGACACGGTGGGCGCAACTGGCAAAGGACAGGGTTGATTGAAGGGGCACGGGAGACGCCTTTATCCTACAGTCAGCGTAGTCGGGCTGAAGTTGATGATGATTATGATATTTAGCGCCACAAATAAATAAGTCGCATTGCAACGCTAAACCATATATAAAATATCTTCATTCTCACCTCTGCGGAATATGTTACGCCCGCGCGTAAAATCGATGCACGTGGCCAAGCCGGGAAATTCAGGTACATCGCAAAACTTTGATCAGCATTCGAAACTGCTACGATAGAAATGTGGACTGGCATCGACAACTAGTGCTTCACGGTTGGAAGGGTAATCTTCCTGCGGCGCTCCGTGCCGCGTTGTGGGACACTGATAATTGGTCACCGATGCCTACCTGAAATGTCTCTTCAACATCGAATCATGGAGCCATGAGCAGCTGCAGCCTCGCAGCAACCGGCCTGTGCCATGTTGCCGCCGCATTCGCGGAAGTCCAGCATATCGAGGAGCCGTCACACAGTGCTCACGGTGTATCTGTATCACGGCACTAACTGTTCCCCATTCTACTGCTCAACTGAGTTTCACCAGTCATGAATAGCTGGTTTAAGAATCCTAGATGTATACTACGTCTCCGAAAACACGATACCTGCTTCGTGACACGGTGCCTGAAAGACAGGCATTCTTCGCGTTACAGCTCTTCTTGCGGCAACTAAGTTGGATTAACAAAGAAATTCAGCTCCAAAACAGCGCAGGCACGTCTGAAATTTGAGCCTAGTTCATTCGAGCGAACTCGACCGCAAGTCTCCTTTCGAGACGAGAACGACTGTTCGCACGAGATGAAGCCGCCTTGACCTCGCCTGAAGCCAAGTCGAAAACAAGTTACATCTCTACATTCGGTGATTTAAAGAACTCCCATGCAACTAGTACTCAACTTAGGACGTGTTTCTTCGAAAACCTAATCAGGTTGCTCTGCACACTTGACGGTACTATTCTTTTCTCCAACATACAGGGTCCTTGGCACTCTCAAACTGATCCCTTCGGCGTAATCACTCAGTGAATCATTAATATGCTCTGCCGTATTCAATCAATGTCTCAAAGGTACCTGTTTCAGCACCTTTTTCTCTCCGAGACTTCGGAAAATCAGTCCATTTAGAAACTGTCAAGAAATGTTTACTTGAAACTTTTTTTCGTGAAATCCACATTTTCGGCCCCTTTACCCCTCAGATACCCTCCAAGAGAAACATCTCCGAGTGAAGCATCACTGCCACAGACTCCTGTTCAAATTACAATGTAAAGAAGCGAACTGACACATGCATTCACCTGTGACACCACGCCACTCAGTGCTTTCTCCAGGCTTTGCGCTTAAGTCCCTATAGCATTTTTTAGCAAACCCTATTCTTTTTATTTGTTTTAACTTCTTGTATTATAGATGTGGCTGTTCTCTTCTTGATGCACTTTCAATTCCAGTCTTTAAACTTTGATAAAGAGAGTCAGAAACGGATGGTCATTTCGGGCATCGTGTTTATTTGTGTTGAGGCGGCGCAGGCGCATCCCCTGCCCTTTAGCTGTTGGCCTGATCAGGCAGGGGTTCTGGCTCCCTATCCAGAGCAGGTTTTCCTCCTCTTCTCGGTTGTTTCTTTGGACAGCAATGAGAGAATTGTCGTTTTGGTTTCCTCCACAGTGTTCAGTATTGTCATGGCCTTCTGTGCAGCTGAGCAGAAAAGTTAATTCTTTGCAATACGTTTAGTTGCACGACTGCCTAAAATATTTTTCGTTGCCATCCTTCATGCACCTATAGTTGTCGCTTGAAAGTTAGACCAAAAGAAATTGACGCAACTTTTCGCCGCATCTCGAGCCAGTGAATCCACTCTATATTACGGGGGCTTGTTTTCGGCCGACAAACTTGTGCACATCTTCCAAGTACATTAACGAAGAGGAGCCTGCGAGTAGCGTCCTGGGCAACTTGTTTTTAGGTCATCGTCATAAAAGCGTAGCCTTGGTGTTTATTTTTATTTCCCTCAAACGAACAAGCACCATTGAGAGCAGTTCCTGTGATCGGAACACACAATTGTAGGGGTGGTAATGGGAAAACAAGGGGCGACTTTTGTTTTGCAATGGTGAGCATAAAGACAGCCATACATCAATCGTTTATATTTTTTCTACGATGCTAAGCTAGATGTTAACTGAAATATTTTCCTTCAAATCCTTCTCAGCGTCTTTACGTTGGCTACACTCATGTAGCACTTTGCTATGTTGTTCTTGATGAGGGCTGATGCGGGTTTGTTGGTACTCACTGAAAAAGAGGATTTAACAGCGTCTAAGACGGGACAAAGGATTCGAGGCAGAGACCCACTCGATACACGCGTCTTAAGCGCTGTTACATTCGCTCTATCGCAATTTTATTGTTTTTTTCTCTCCCAAGCACCCCAGTTCACGAGATCCACAATAAATGGTATGAATAATAAATGCTGGCTTCTGCACGTGCCAGTTTTCATCTTCGTCACTATTACAAGCTAATTGAATAGCACCGGCTTTTAACTACCTGATCTAGCGATTAAGCAGCCGTCAGCGCAACACATGCTTGTCGTCTCTTCTTTTCTCCCCTGACCTACATTAAAGGGTTCCAAATATACGCAAAAACTTTTTCTGGGTATATACTTGCTATAAACACAGCTACTCACATCTTGGTGAATGTCTCTCCACCGTTGAGGCATTCGGCTCCTGAGCAGGGATCTATGAGATTCTTTCTCGTGTTGTATGTGATATGCGTGTTTCCAAAGTAGCAACCCC
>JARKHS020033576.1:0-33611 GCA_030143305.2 Amblyomma americanum | reverse complement strand
GCTTCGGAAAGCGAACTGCGCTGTGCGTGATTGCATTCTTCCATGCGGTCTGGCTAGTGTTTAGCGCGGCTCCGCATAACCTCGGCGTTTGCCTGGAAATGCGTGCTCGCGAGCAAAGGCCGCATTCGGGCGGTGCGCCCTGCACTGGCGCTGAGGGTCGCCAATTGTGTTGCGCCTCATTTGCAGCGAGTGGCTCCGAAACAGCCCGTTAGCGAATTTTGTTTCGTAGAAAGCGCACGTTTCGTGATACAGAAAACCGTGTTTCACTTTACTTGCCACCATGATCGCGAGATGGAACAAGCACTTCTGCACACGGCATTACGTTTTAGCCTTTTTTGTGCTGAGAAATAGCGAGTAATTGGTGTAGTTCAAGTCAGTATGTCCATTTCTCAATAAACATTGCTTAATTTTCAACTTTATAAACATAAAGTTACAAAGACCGGCCACTGGGAGCACACTTATACGTCACATAGAGCACGAAGGCGTCCAGCTAAATACTGAAGTGGGACCTCTAAAGCAGCGGAAGAGTGAAGATGACAAAGACTGATTAGAGGCAGTGGAAAGCTACATTATGACTGTGACCGTAGATACAAAGTTTAAAGTGATCAACACTGAGTGCATATTAATACAATAAATATTAAACGACATATAGTACAAATGCGGAAGCACAATATAAAACCGCACAAGAATGCAAAAAGTAAATTATTCAAAGGTTGTGCAACAAATTGACATAATAATGCAGCAAAAATACAATGGGGTGAAACGAAATGTTCAAGAGGATAGGTGTAGTCAGGTACATATGAACGGCACCAGATCGTGTTTAGGAATAGGAAGGAATGACATGGTTGTAATTTAAAATGGTAAGCTATTCCTGGACTTGATAAAAGAAAATGAAACTGCTGGAGTACAATAATTAGCTCTGACATTTTGTGAGTAAATGACTGGTGTGTAATCAGAACCTTGTATGGTTTGGACTAATTAGCTCTGACATAACGAAATGAAGAAGACTACAGTTGTTAGTTGCGCTATATGCTAAAAAGCTAAGGTTAAAAGAATTACTGCACGTGATAGAAAAATTTTGAGATGTGGATAGATGGACACGGTATCGATGTATCTTTATGACTGAATCTATGCATTGCTACGAAGGGCCTGGCTTGCATGTGTTCAAGAAGCGCGAAATGGATCTGGTAAGTTAGTCCTCAAGAGCTGGGCACAGCATTGAAGATAGCTATGAATAAACGCAAGGTATAGTGAATTGAGGGTCAGCAAAGAATATAACTCTGAGTGAAGGATATGGCAATCAAAATTCAATCGGTTATCAAGCTCTACTCCTGAAAATGAGCACCTGTGGCAGGGAATATGATGAACGCTGGTATAAATGGGAGATGTATTTGAAATATTGAGTACACTGGAAGCTAAAAGAACAAACACTAATTCTACTGTAAAATACTAACTTCTTATCACTGCAACAAGAAGCAGTGCTATTAAAATCCTGATTTTATGTCGAAGAGAGTCTATGGAAAGAAATGTGCCAGATGAAAATAGTCATATTGGTGTATAAAAGGCAATGAGCCGAAGAAACACTTAGGTAGATCATAAGCATAAAGGAGAAATAATAAAAGACCAGGATTATAGCCCTCAACAACCCGTACTACATGAGTAACTTTAGTTGGTGACTCTTGTCTCGTGGTTAGTAAACGAGGTGTGCAAAAACCACATTTTTGGCTCTTTTATTTCATAGCAGTCAAGTCTGAAAAAATATCTTCGGACTGCAAAAATGCTTTATTAAAACCTCTAAATGTCGAGCCTAAATAGTTTTTAGAATAAATTTCGCGCTTATATTGTCTGTAAACTCAGTATACACGAAATTGGAACACCCGGATTGAAAACCAGGTTGCATAAGCTGGAATAAATGGCACTTTTTTAGAAAACTCGGCGGTCCTTGTCTGCACCGACACTACGTGACTTGATGAAAAGCACCCCTGTCTACAGCTTCTTGGGACATAGTCGAACCAAGTTAAAGTGAGCAGAAAAAATCAGACACAAGTGTGGGTATGTGCGCAGAATCTAGAAAAAAAATTACTGAAAGTGTTACCTTTATAAGCTTGATAAGAGAAGGTGCTATAGAAGTTCGGGAAGAACGATTGCGAATTTTTGAGCCAGACGCAATGGCTTGCTACTAACAGAACCAGGAAAGATAATTCTAACGTGGCAGTAACTTTACGACAATTCTTTATAATAGAATTCTATGTATTGCCGACATTTTTTGTGTCTAGCTTTTGCATATAATCAGTATCTTGTGTCTATTTCCCGCGCGCGTTTGAACAGACACGGCCGGTAGCACAGCAGAGGAAGTGGCTCAGTCATCCTGAAGGGATCTCGGTTGCTCCGCTTGTCGCAAAGATGTCGCGACCTTGAGTGCCGAATTGTGGCGCTGAATGCGGTTGGTACTGAAGGGCGCTGCTGACACTCCGCTGCGTAACATGCGAAACTTAGCGAAAGCTCTCGCTGCGGTGCTGGCTGTCCTTTGCTAAAGCCAATAGGGCCTGCAGACATTGTGCTAACCTGGGCTGTCAGAACGACTGCAATGGGTGCACTGTCACATGCTTGTCACCGGTCACGAGAGAGGAAGTTGAAAAGTCACGTGATTAGATGTTGGCGGTCTTCCCCAAAAAACCCGCCATGACATTAACGATCTTCGTTACGGTACCGCTTTCGCTGTAAAAAAGACACTTGCAGAGCGTTCAGAAGGCCCTCACACACACTGATGGCAAGAATATGCATACGTTTATACCAAGTAATCCCCGTAACTACACTAGAAGTGGCGGTCGAATAGGTGCTGGTTAACGCAGCCATGAGGAAATCGTTTATTATTGCGTAAGCATTATATGTCTCAGTCGTGTCCAAAAAACTTGCCCGCAAGATATGTCCACCGATGACGTCACTCCAGATGAATGGCCGTGTAAAAGTTTGATGATAATGCGTAATTAATTAATGGTGTTACGTGCCGCGGTGAAGAATGATGTCACACCGTTAATCAGCAAAAATAACTAAGAAATTAAATAGTGTACCTAAGAAAAATAGTTGAATAGAAAAGTTTAAAATAATGTAAGGAGCAATGACGACGTCATCACTAATTAGCCTAATAAATAAGCAAATTAGTAGGTCACCTGAGAGATTCCTTTCAGACTATGAAACTCACGTGTCAAGGTTATGACGTCATGCAAAATCGACGTGACAAGGTGACTTGCAGAAATGAGTTACATATCAAGGTAATGAGGTCTGAAGAAAGTCACGTCCCTTGCAGCACAAGTAATTGGCGCAACATTGGAACTGTATTGGCAAAGCTGGCCCTACAAAGGACCAGGATGGGACCATCCTGTTGCAATATTGGGCCGATGACCTGTGCTGCTTGGGGTGATATGACTTGCAAAATTTAGAGTCATGACGTCACGCCAAAGTCAGGTTACAGGATGGCGCAACATTTAGAGAGCGATGATGTCACATCCAAGTAAAGATGTCACACCCGAGCTGAGTCACAATCGCTGCCACATGAGACAGGAGATAATGTTGGAAAGAGAGACGCGGCGGCAAAACCGCGCCCGCCGAGGCCAAAATTGGTTTTTGAGGAAAGGGAATCGCGTCGTATCTCTCTCACATCTCGGCGGACAACTGAACGCCGCCGTAAGAGAAGGGATGAAGGAGGAACTGAGAGAAGACAGGAAGAAAGAGGTGCCGTAGTGGAGGCCTCCAAAATAATTTCGACCACCAGGGGGTCTTTAAAGAGCACTGACATCGCACAGCACACGGGCGCCCTTTGCGTTTCGCCTTCATCGAAACGCAGGCCCCGCGGTCGGGTTCGAACCCGTGTACTCCGGATCAGTAGCCGAGCGCTCTAACCACTGAGCCACCGCGGTGGGTACCCGCCGAAGCGACAACGTTCGTTTGAGCAGCAGATATCGCTGGTGCAGTCCAAATCCCAGCGATGTCATCACTGGTTGAACTCAGAGTGCTGGCAGTATTCCCGAATACATTCACTAAAATTTTGTGCAACCGTTCGTCGTACAGCATGCTGGGTGGTGTCATAGCATTCCTCTCTGACTATAGTTTACATATTTGAGTAACGTTGGTGGCTAGCTTGCGATAGTTTCGGACCAATGGCATATGCATCTTCAATTGCATGCTTTCTGAGACTTGCGACAGGTGTTCGGACCCATGACATCAGCGCGGTTGAGGGGTCCATCGAGATGTCGAGATCTGAGAGCTACTATATCCTTTCCATTGCTCAAAAACCTTACCTTTCCTCAAAACACATGCTTTCGCATCTCTTCACGTAAGCAGACTTAAGTGCCCTCAGAATATTTTGACTGTGTTTGAAGTTGGTAAATAGTGAGATATAAGTGTCAATCTTACCTTGCCTAAGCAAAGTACGCAAATTTTGCGAAAATCTTGAGGCTTCCCTTACGCGTACTCTGGCACAGTTGCACTGCTGAATCCGCATCCAGCAAGACAGACCGGAGTGTGAAAGAGGAGCGTGTACGTGGTAGAGTTTCGTGCGCGCGTTCCTTCGATTGCGGCTGCAGCGAGAGGAACAAGCAATTGCTACACTCATTACAATTAATAGACAATCAGCGGTCAGTCATACCAAAACCGAACAAGCACTTTTAGTCGACAAGTCGACTGGCAATCCAAAGTTGTCTGAGATCGGAAATGAAAATTGGTTTTTGGCGAAAGGAAATGGCGCAGTATCTGTCTCACATCTCGGCGGACACCTGAACCGCGCCATAATGAAAGGGATAAAGGAGGGAGTGATAGAAGAAAGGAAGAAAGAGGTGCCGTAGTGGAAGGCTCCGAAATAACTTCGACCACCTGGGGATCTTTAACGTGCACTGGCATCGCAATGCACACGGGCGCCTTTGCGTTTCGCCTTTCGATGGAGGCAAAACGCAAATGCGCCCGTTCTTCCCAATTTTACGTACTAACCTCATCGCACACACCTTTCGGAGTTTGCAAATCAGGCTGTAACTACGTAACGACGCCATTTAGATAATGTGTGATTCGGTTCCTTTGCCTGTCACCACTGGCCGAATGAGGCAGCCGTGTGCTGAAGGACTGAGGAGTAGAAGAATGTACCACACTAAAGACGGTAGGTGATCCCCGGACCACGACAGTGAAATAACAAGGAGACAATTCATACTGCCACCTTCTTACGTGGAATGTGGCGATGCGGTAGCATTAGAAGCTTCTGATGCCCTTACCAGAAGTGACGCGCCTTGCAGTCTAATGACATAATTTCCCTCCAGTCAACTGGAATTATGTGATGGACTGACGGCGCTTTTTTTCCCAACGAGGCTTGTAATGTTTTCGCATAATACGAATGGGTTGGAGCGGATTCAGTAGGCAGCCTCAGGTGATAAACAACAGTTCACCAGTTTCTCTCACGATTAAAGTATATAACAGCTGTATCTTACCGGCATACTTACTTATGGGAAAGGAACCCGAAGGCGACAGAAAAGGGTTGAATTCAGCTGTGGAGAGTGCCGCTAGCTGCGGAAAGGGAAATGACCGCTGTAACATCAATGGGACACTCAAGGGAAATGTCAAACTAAACAAGACGGATAAATTGTACCTTGCGAACACACCCGAGGTTCTTTCTGCGAGGATAGTTGGCCGAGCTGAGGAAAGAATCGCAAAATAAAGTCTCCAAACCCTTTCACATTCAAAGTGCCCGAGAAAAATGAGCACAATGACGTCATTTCTATTACTCATTTGTCGTGGAGCTCTCCGATCTATCAGAGGCGCTCGCGGGTCGCATCGGCTGTCACGGAGCAAGCGGCAAGTTGTTTGAGCCACCTAATATCGTAAAGGGGGCTCTCCGCTGCATCGAGTGCCTCTCCGTCTCGCAACAAACGCTTGAATGCGGTAGAAATAGGCTCTGTAGGTGCGAAAGAAGCTACGTGAAGTCGGTAGAGAGATTTAGCAGAGCGGAAATTTTCTAGCGTATGCGTATACTGGATTATCGTACGCCGCCTGCGCATGCGCAGTGGACTCACCTGTCCTCGCCACTGTTACTGCGCGTCCGAAGGGGGCGCCATTTCCGCTCTGCTAAATCTCTCTATGATGACATCCGCTGGCTGATAGCCCTGACGAAAGTATGGCGACGAAGACGTGATAGGGTGGCCTTGGGTGCGTTGTGTGCTGACGTGAAGTGTATACACGTAAGCTATGAGGGATCCTCAAAAGCTTGCGAGAAACAGTCGCGCTCTAGCGTGTTTTGTTCACGCCGTTTGAGTGAAAAATTGCTCACGCATTGCTCACCAAACGGCCCTCTGTGCTCTCGATCATCGCGTGTTTGCTGTAATTCACTCACCTCGGTTCGTTGCGATTTCTCCTATCGTGAACTGGTTCGTAAGTGGCACAGAACCAGGGTACGTTCAGGTCACTGTTAATAACAAGAAAACGCCCAAATGGGAGTAAACGGCTTGTACTCCAGCGCACACGCAAAATGAGGTTTTATTGACTCCATATCAAAGGAGCATTTTATTTACTTCCTTATACAAGGGAGGTATTTAAGAGTACAAGAGAGTACATTCTTAACTGTAGAACAGGTTCTGGGGCGAGTTGGTGCATAGCTTGAGTAGACGCAGAGCACAAAAGGCAACACACAGACAAAGAATAACACGAGACAGGGGCTACTTGCAACTGTTTATTAAATTTAAAGACCTGCTTATTTATAGCCAAGAGGAAGGCGTGATGGAAGGGGGACAAAAAAAACAAAACAACAAACAGCAGGTAAATGGCATGTGCGAGGGCAAGGATACAACAATGGAGGGTAGAAAAGTGAATCAATTCTTTCTAAACTTATCTAAAAACATACTTTCACTCTTATAAATGACAAGCGAGGGGGTGCTAACACAGGAACTCCCGCTTTTTTTAATCCAGTGGGCTTCTAGCAATTCACGGGCAGTCTTCTTTGCTTCTACATAATATCTGAGTGTCTTGGAGCTTTTCTTCACAAATTTTCTGCTCTTCTTTGCCACAGGCCTTGCAGTGATGCGGCAAATATGACCCGGTACCAGTCTCTAGCGAACGCTTATGCTCCGTTAGACGTTCATTAATACATAGGCCTGTCTGGCTGATGTACACTTTCCCACAAGTTAGCGGGATGCTATAAACTACCCCCACAGCACATTTCATAAAAGGGTTTCCAGGCTTAGTTCCACATGCTGATGACTTGGCATTATCAGTTCCTATCTTTCGACACTGTGATGCAAGTTTTCTGGGTGCAGAGACGACCACAGGAACTTTGTATTTCACAGCTACATGCTTAAGATTATGAGCCACTTTGTGGGAGTATGGATTCATCACCGATTTGATTTTCTTTTCAGAGACTTCGCCCTCTTCGCTCTTCTCTTTATTTTTTCACCTTTTTCAGCAATGCTTCTGCGACATAACTTATCACCAGGGAAGGAAATCCTGCCTGTTTAAGCTTTAGGATCTGTACGTCAAAACTTTCCTGTACTTTATGACAGCAAGATTGCTTAAGAGCCGATTCAAGGCACATGATGACCATGACACGTTTGACAGTTTTCGAGTGCTTCGAATCGTACCGCAACAATTCTTTGCGGGCACGAGAATGATACATCCAGCAAAAACCTTCGTCAGTAATGGTTATGTCAGTACTTAACTTTTTCCTTCCGCGAGATCAAAAGCAAAATCCAAACCCTTGGTATGTTGTTTAAAATCAGATAAAATATCCTGCACAGTTTGCGAGTAAGTCAAGGGCGATTGTTTAGTCAATATAATTAAAAAATCGTCAACGTACAGAAAAAGCGCAAACCATTGACTTGTTCTTCCTCAGAAATTCAATGATTTCAAGGCTGTTCCTGACGACAAACGGATCTTCCACAACCCGGGTATTGAGCTGCTTTAAAAGGTAGCGGCTAACTTGATTTTGCCAGGCACTTCTTTCGCTCACTATGCGCCTGAAAGGTACACCTTCCTTTTGTGTGTTCGCAGTGAAGAAGACATCTAAACTATTGCGCTTACTGTCCTGAATACTTGTTGCGAGCTTCTGTAAACCCTGTTGTTCACATAAGGAAATCGCCCGACTTTTTACCTTTCCAGGTTTCTGTTTAGTGGTCTTGAAATTCTTGTGGATAGCCTGTACCGCTTTCTTCTAAACATGCTTTGTTGCTTTCCTGTTGGCTATAAATAAGCAGGTCATGATATGAATAAACAGTTGCGAGTAGTGCCTGTCTCATGTTATTCTTTGTCTTTGTGCTGCCATTTGTGCGGTTCATTTACTGAAAAAATTTTTTACTACCTACAGAAATAGAGCCTAAAAATTACGTCATGTTTATTTATCCTCATTCAGGCTCATTCTTACAGCAGTGCCAGCGGCGGAAACGGGCAGTAGCTGCGGGGGCCACCGGCAGTCCAACTTGGCAAACTGCGCTGTCCTAAGTGACCCCGCGTCACGCATTCTTTTCGCCGCCTGCAAGCCCAGCGGCGGCGTAGGCGGAGGCGGCAGGAGTCGCCTGCTTTTTCTGTACGAGCTCGTTTGGTTTGCTATGTTCGCAGATGAAGGGATGTAAAATTAGTTTAAGTAGTTCAAGTATGTAAAGGAGTCGCGGGGTAGTTTTCGCGGTCATGCTCAACGCTATATTTGACTGAAAACCAGAGCAGAATAAGTTGAAAGCGAAAAACCCCTAAACGTAGTTTGGTATGGCCGTGTTTCCTTTCATATTCACTTCTTTAGGATTGGCTTTTCAATATGACGGGGGAAAATGTAACCTCATCAGCTCAATCAAGAGCTAAGCGTTGAAACTATGTTCTGTCACAGTTCCATGTTAATGCAACGCATTATAATCTGCTTCAACACACCGCGAAAATCCCACTGAAAAAAGCTGTGAGAATAAGGCCTAAGCAGATGCTCTAACGGAGTGGCGACACTAGCAAAAGAATGTCAGGTATTGTTAGAGGACTGCAGGCTTCACAACAGCTGTCAAATTATGTAGCTTACTGTAGCGGAAAGCGATGACAAGCCGATATCCCTTACCGGGGCAGGTGCCCTTGGGAAAGCAGAAGTGAGCAGAGATCCAGCGACCATGGTAACCAGGGGGTCGTCACTCACCGCCATTATCAGACGACTGACCAGAATCAGACGAGGCGCTTGGTGGCGGGGCGGATGGCGCAAAATGGTGTTTTTACTCCTTGGTGACTAAGGGCGCATTGAGACCAAGAAACTCCATTTAAAAATTGGAGTTTTAAGGAGGAGAATCCTCCTTTATACCCAATTATTTAGTGCAGGGAGTAGAATAGGTCATTTAGCACACTTAAATAATTTACTCCGTATTGATGGAGCAAATGGTTCCGCAAATGGAGTATAAAAGGTGGCGCCAACCATTTAAACTCCCAGTTGGGTTGATTCTTGTTTACAGTGTACTGCCACCTACCGGCTGTACCTGCCGGCACGAAATCTTGACCAACAATCTGGTTGAACGTTTTTCTCGAGGACGGCGTGCCAATTTCGCTGCTTATCGCATCTGCATGCTACAGCTGCGCTGTAAATAACCAGCACTTGAATGAAACGCCCTCATATCCAGTCTTGCCAGCCCGCGTCTCACGGAATGCATGCGTGATGACCCGCGCTGAGAAACATTTTTCTTTACTGAGCCAAATTAGAGGTTAGGGTCCATGCATGTGGTAGTGTTCTGCACATCTCAATTCACGTTCTCCTTTCTACTGCGCAGAAAACTTGGAAGACCACGCGCTCGCATAGCCCTTCATGTGTTGACGCCGTGCATACATGCGAGTGTCTGCGTCAGCTCGTAGTAAGAACAATAAACACGCGCTTTGTAATTTCAGAACGGCCCAGGCCTCACAAAGAAGCCGATTCAGAGGAAACCGCTTCACCGGCCGCCTGTAACAATCACAACAGAGCATGAAGCAGAGCAGAACAGAGCATGAGAGGTCGCGTATGCAACAGCCACACACAACCTGAGAACCTGAGTTGGCATAATGCGAGGAGAAAGATCCTGTTTGCGTCTACCCTTCCTCTCCGGCTTCGGTTCTGCGCAGCGATAGCAAACGATGGATACAAAAAACTGATGAGACAACTGCACAAATATAAGGCAGAACTTCGTTACAGATTGCTTTATTGCAGTGTTAACCCAGAAGACCATGACACAGTGTTAAAATGTTACATGCTTGAGCACCGTATGGGGCAACTCCTACTTCACGTCTATGATCTCTGCGTGGCGAAATATATCCGGAGAAAATGTACAATGTCTAATGATTCATTAAAAAAAATAGTGTGGTATGGTATGGTTGCCTTACCGTCCTAAACCTGTGCAAGAGCACTGAAGGCCGCCTTAGCGGAGAGCTGTGGTTCTTTAACGTGGCTGGCAGCGCACACAGCACGAGAGCGTCGTATGGTCTCCATCGAAATTTCGATCCCACAGTCTTAGCCGCAGCAGCCGAACTCAGAAGCGAAGCAGTGGCGGATTTTTATATTGTCTGAGCATTAATTGCAGGCTTAAATATGATACCAAGAGGCGCGCTAAAGGTGAGCTTTCTTTCGTTGGTAACTTTGGTCACGCCGCTCTCTGGAGAAATGGAGGGTTTCTACGACTGGCTGCACCAGTGCACGGCGATGCTCTCTTCGTGGACGGTGCCAAGTTATGGGGCCGTGACAAATGATACGCGTCTACCTGGCGGCGGTCAGTGCGTCAGGCGCGTCACTCGTGCTGCCTCTTTCAGATGGAGTGGCGCTCAGCTGACCCATGTAACCGCTTTGCTTTTATTTCCCCCGCGATACGTCCGCCCTTTCCTTCTAATTGGCGCTGTAGAACTCTGTGTGCAGACCACTCTAGCCTTATTATATAGTAAACACGGCGCACCTCTGAAATGAGTCAGTGCTCGGGAAACTAATTACGATAATGCTCGCCTCCCCGACCCCTAATCACGGGGTGGATGATATAGAAATCACGCCCGTCTCTGGCGGACCGAGGGAAGCGCAATAATGATAACGATGGCAAGAGGGCAACGGCCATCTCCTGATTGACAGCCCAGGAACAAAATGCAAGAAATGGCCATGCGGGATAAGGGCGGGTCCTCTGCGTCCTGTCAGGGCCCCCACACCTAGTACAGCATCGCTATGCTTTCGTCCCATTTCATTCGTCTTTTGGGCGCTTTAGTATTGCTTCTATTCCAGCCATTATCGACTGCCCGCGTTGTGAATTATGGACGAGGTGGTTCGGTCTTCATTCGGTGCTTCGCGAGAAGCTCGCGCTCTCGAGCGCGCCTTCATCCTAGGCGAGAGATACAGTTTTCTGAAGGTCGTTATTTGGTAACAACAATAGTGTAAACCTGCACAGGAGCGAACGTTTCCGTTCCCGAGCAATGCCGCTCCAAAACAAGCGTTTATGCACTCTTGCAGCGGGTTTCCTGGGAGTGAGTGCGCAGGTTTTCTCTGATAAAGAAACCCGTTCCGTTCCTGCCATGACGCGCGCAGAAAAAGAAACAGTAGAGGTCGCTTGCATGCTACAACTTTTGCCAAGCACTTGCATGTCACGATGCTCGTGAGAATAATTGTAAATTCGGTCATTTTCTGCAATGTTTTTTTTACCGTAGATGCGTCATAACCTCTCGCCCGCAAAAATAAAGCCTGGGGCTGAACAGTCTACAACTGCACTCCTTGTAAGCTGACAAAAGCTCACCGGGGGCACTCTTGGTCACTTAGTCATCAACACAGAACCTAATTGCTGTTTGTTTCAACTCTTCGATACAATACGAGAGTATGTTCTCGATGAAGACCGCACTTTCTGTTGTTTCCTCGTTTCGTCTTTACGTTTTCTCCCCAGGTATGTGTCTTTCGACCTGCAGGTAGAAGACGAATGAACCTTATCATCATGTCTTCTAACCTTGGAGCAAATGAAGAAGAACCTCCCAAAAAGAAAAGTCTCCAAAAAAACAAATATTCGGATAGAGCGCGCTCTCAAAATAAAGAGACGCAAATATCTTTTCGGTTATAACGATTCGCAAGGCAAAAACACCTGGAACAACTGTTCGTCTTTCGACCATACGTTCTGCGATTTTTTCAACTTCACCGGATCTTTCACGACGCAATTTTGTGCACTTGGTATCAGACGAGGACCTCTTGGAACTCACTTTAGATTTCTTCAAAATTCTGCCTCGTGCTAGGGTGTCTCAGTCAATATCAGCGCAGAAAGGAGCTTAATTTGCAAGTAACATGGTCGTGAAACCATCATCAGCATCATCATAATCAGCCTGACTACACCCACCGCAGGGCAAAGGCCTCTCCTATGTCTCTGCGATCAACCCTGTCCTTTGCCAGCTGGGGCCACCGTGTCCCCGCAGACTTCTTAATCTCATCCGCCCACCTAACCACCTGGCGACCCCTGCTACGCTTGTATTCTCTTGGAATCCACTCTGTTACCCTTAACGAGCAGCGGTTATCTGAAACACAAACACCAAAACTACCAGCGCCCGATCGAACTCTCATGAGTACAGCTTCTTCCCGTCACAGTTGCAGAATAGAATTCTATCCCTATTGATGTTTTTGAGCAGAATTCTTTCGTGGAAATCTTGGGACATCACTTAGCCTACAGTAGAGTGAACTTAACGTGTGTTTTCGATGTTTTGTTAGAAATTCAGTCGCATATATTTGCTTATTACGTCTTTATTTTTACAAAACGCCACTACTGCCTTGGCCTAAGTGTTTATCTGCTGTGTGACTAAATAAATATTAATAATAATAGCCCGGGCCCTGCGCGCAAAGCTTTGTGTGAGAACCGACCCGGGTCCGTTCCCACTGCAGCTCGAGAGGTAAACTGCTCACTGTATGCAAGCAGGCTCCTACTACGCAAGAAGAGACGGGCGTTAAAATCTCAATAACTCTTCAAAAAAAATTACTTCGGTAAACGCATAAAGAAGAGGAGTTCGGCCACTTGTCTCTTGAAACAGTGTTCTGAGATGTTGCGGGGGCAAAATTAAAACGGCCGCATGCGTCTAAATTTTTAGTAATGACATTTTTATACAGTTTGCAATGTATGAACATTAAAACGTCTCCGCAGCCGTAGTAATGACGCTTTTTTTATGATTGCGATTATGATTACGCTGAACAAATCCGGTCCATAAATGACGCAGTTAAGCCTTGTCTCATTTCCAGTCAGCTTTCTCAAGAGATTTTAGCGTCGGGATTCTTACACTTCTGGAACATGCCGAGCTACCAGGGAAACAAAAAAAAAAGAAATACCGTATTGTTTGTAATTTCTCTCGGCGAGAAAAATGCAGCTATATCAGACACAAAAAAAATAAGTAAGCAAGCGTGAGTAACTTTTTTTTCTGAGCCCTCACCATGGACCCGTTTCATATATGCACCTTCTAAAACGCTCCGAATGTACTTCGCCCTGCAATGATGAATGAAAAGAAAGAAAAAGGCCCTCCGAGAACGGGCAAGGGAAAACCGCGCATTATCCTGCCTGAGCCCGCCCAGTGCTGTAGCGCAGCGCCTTATAGCATGTCCGTGATCTCTGCTGCTAAAAGGAAATATATGTGCGCACTCAGTGCAGTGTGGGTACTGACCGCAACTTCGTGAGTATTGCAGACGTCACACGCCAGCACCACGGTAACCTTGCTGCTAAACTGCTCCCCTCGGTGTGGTTCCATTTTCCTTTCTGCTTTAAATGTTCCCGCCTCTTTCTCGACGCCAGAACACTGGCTGGAGACATCAGCTGCCTTGCCGCGGCTCTTAGAGACACAATGTCAAGACACACTGGCCGGGACAGCCGAGCGCGACAAGGACACCGCACGCGGTCCAGAGATGGGGGCCACGTGTGTGGGGTTTTGCGAACGCCCTTTAGCGGAAAACGAGGCGCGTGACGACGGCGCCAAGTGCGCGCAAGAAAACTAAGTACGAGTGGCTAAAGGTGTCAGGGACTTTCGGTGAGAGACGTCTCGTATACGGGCCGACTGCCCGCCCAGGTCGGGTGGGCGACTGCTGTCGCGCCAGTGCCTGCCAGGGGTGCTTGGTCAGTGTCTCTGCGAGGCGCCGGTGCGAAGCCTGGGAAGAAAACCTGGTGGACACCGCAGTCTCGCGAATGCCCTTCCGGCTCCTGTCGGATTAAACTCGTGTAGGAATGTGGGAACGGGGTCAGCAATGCTGCCAAGTCCCAAGCGGTACTAAGTTGTTGCCTTTACAGAGGGCGTCTCCGCAAATAGACCACTGTAGTCTGTACGTGCCGGTACATGCACACTTTCATGACTAGTAAATCAAAGTAGTACCCGCCAGGACTTTGCCTGAGGTAGCGCAAAAGGTGTCTACAGCAGTGTGCCGAACCGGAAGCGAACCTTGGCCCGAAACTGAAACGAACCTGTATTTTTGGCCGGATTTGGAAAAAAAAAACAGCGGACCTTAAGAGAAGGACTGAGAAAAATATAACGACATAGCTCTGACTTCAACTAGTTCTTCTATTGTAGAGCGACACAATATATAGAGGAACCGGAACCGGAATTGAAGCGAACCCAAATTTCTTCTCCTTACCTTGAAACCAATGTGCTTGGTGCTGAACCAGAAGCGGAACGATTCAAACGAACTGCTTCGGGACTCGGTTCAGCCCCACTTTTTTTGCAAACCGGGTGACGCTTTTCGGAGCATGAGCAGTGTGCACCACGTCAGCCCGTTGCCGGTGTCGAGCTTATTTGTATGCTTTTGCTTTTACTTTAGAGCAGTCGACGCCATCTCTAGCAAAAACTTCCAAATCGTCCTTGCGGCTGGTGGATCGGCTGCTGATCGCAAAGTCGTGGGATGGATCCCGGCCGCGGGGCCGCATTTCGATGCCGGCAAAAGCAAAAACGCGAGTGGGTTGTGCAATGTAAGCCCATGTTGAAGAAAACCAGCTGGTCTGCTTTAATCTGGAGTCCACTACAGTGTCCATGATAGCTTCCCTGTCGCTTCGACACTTTAAATCCCAGATATTACTGCTATTATTACAAAATAGAAAATACAGGTTGAGTAACTTGGTTCATTTTTTTCGGATTCCGGACATTGCTTTTTTCCCGCCATTTAAAATGCAAGGAAAGGCCAGCTTGTAGAAGTGGTAGAGATACTTAAGAGGACCAAAGTTAAATAGTGATTACACAACGGGGCAATGCGGAAATGCATTTGCTAGCTGGCAGGCGAGAATGATTGCGCCGCGAACGATACCGCTGCAATGAAATGCAACTGAGCTGAAATGATTTTGTAAATTGACGTAAATTTATATCTTTTTGCCACGAAGAGCGTATTAAATTGGGTAAAGTGAAAACATCTCGCATTAAGCGAATTTACAGTTTTTTATATTTTATTTACAGTTGCAATACACAAAAGTAACCAGCATAACAAGGTTCATTAAAATCCCTCCAAATTCACTTTTTTTTTTGTCCTGAACTCTTTTGAACCGGTTCGATTCGGTCCGAAACTGTTCGAACCGGAACGGAAAGTCGCTCCGGAGCCGAACCCGCGACTGAAACCAAAAGGTGTGAACTCGAACCCAAACCGAAGCCAAAGAACTTCCTCTTCGACACCCTGCTTCAGGGACTTGCGCGTCCGGAATAATTTCACGCGTTTCTCATCTCTCTCCTGACGCTAATTTGGATTCATTGTTTCTTTTCGCAGAACAGATCCTCATCGCTCTTTTAACCGATATCGGAATTACACAGCGAGCATCCTACAAACAACCTCATCTTTCATTTAGTATGCTCTTCATTCGTGTCAATATTACTGCCTCGTGGTCGTAACGCTGTGGGGAATGGCTCATATAGCCGGCTTTGCAATGCGTTGCAGAAAACGAGTGCTAGTTGAAATCAGCACGAAGTGTCACCTTATAAGGCGCGAGGAAATTTTAGAAGGTGAAAGAACCGTGATTTGCGAAGGGGAAAGAATGTGATCGACGTGAGGTCTTTGACCGGAGTGGACGGGAACATCTGGTGTTGCTGTTGTTTTCTCCGCTGGCGTGAGAACTCATCCTGCGCGCCGTATACTTAATGAAATTAATGAAATGTTTAAATACGCCCGACTTCCCGTAGTCTGCTTTCCCCGTTTCCGCTCATTGAAGTTTCAAGTTTATTTTAGTTACATCATAGATGTGGGTAGGTCCGGGTAAAAAGTGAGCGCAGATCTCTTGAGGGACCCCCGGACCTCCCAGCAGGAAATATGAGTACTATGTAAGAGATTGCAAACATCGGAAGATCGGCCAACACTATAAACAAAACTTTTTACACAGACACAGATAAACAAACAAAATATTTTTTACACACACACACACACACACACACACACACACACACACACACACACACACACACACACACACACACACACACACACACACACACACACACACACACGCATATATATATATATATATATATATATATATATATATATATATATATATATATATATATATATATATATATATATATATATTAGCAGATAAGTTAAATGAAATGAGGGGCCCGTTTGACAAACCTATTAAGGGAGCTAACAGTCACCGAAACCAAGGTGCATGGGGGAATCTTTTTTTATGTGTTGTGCTTATCAGTGGGATGTAGTAGTACTTGGATTAAAAAATCGCTTAAAGAAAATTAATTATAAAGCAGCAGAAAAAACAACCATGCCGCCGGTGGGATCCGAACCCACGACCTCCGAATATCGCGTCCGGTGCTCTTACCAACTGAGCTTCGGCGACGGCTGTCCAATCTGCTGCTCTCGTGGGTATTTATGTTCATTGGGTGTAAGCGAACCTGGAGAGTGTTCACCAGCACCATCCTCGACCATAGCGGCGGACGTAGCACGTCCTGTAATACCGCGAGTGTGACGTGGAACGTCATCTAACGGCGAGGGCGGAAACTGCGCGAGAGCCCTCTTAAGCTACCTAGGGCATCAAGACTGCAAGAACCGAGACCCTCGTTAAGCTATTAGCAGATAAGTTAAATGAGGGGCCCGTTTGACAAACCTATTAAGGGAGCTAAGAGTCACCGAAACCAAGGTGCATGGGGGAGTTTTTTTATGTGTTATGCTTATCAGTGGGATATTGTAGTACTTAGATTAATAAATCGCTTAAAGAAAATTAATTACAAAGCAGCAGAAAAAACAACCATGCCGCCGATGGGATCCGAACCCACGACCTCCGAATATCCCGTCCGGTGCTCTTACCAGCTGAGCTTCGGCGACGGCTGTCCAATCTGCTGCTCTCGTGGGTATTTATGTTCATTGGGTGTAAGCGAACCTTGAGAGTGTTCACCAGCGCCACCCTCGACCATTGCGGCGGGCGTAGCACGTCCTGTAATACCGCGAGTGTGACGTGGAACGTCATCTAACGGTGGCGAGGGTGGCGCTGGTGAACACTCTCAAGGTTCGCTTACACCCAATGAACATAAATACCCACGAGAGCAGCAGATTGGACAGCCGTCGCCGAAGCTCAGTTGGTAAGAGCACCGGACGCGATAATCGGAGGTCGTGGGCTCGGATCCCACCAGCGGCATGGTTGCTTTTTCTGCTGCTTTATAATTAATTTTCTTTAAGCGATTTATTAATCTAAGTACTATAATATCCCACTGATAAGCACAACACATAAAAAAAAACATTCCCCCATGCACCTTGGTTTCGGTGACTGTTAACTCCCTTAATAGGTTTGTCAAACGGGCCCCTCATTTCATTTAACTTATCTGCTAATAGCTTAACGAGGGTCTCGGTTCTGGCAGTCTTGATGCCATAGGTAGCTTAAGAGGGCTCTCGCACAGTTTCCGCCCTCGCCGTTAGATGACGTTCCACGTCACACTCGTGGTATTACAGGACGTGCTACGTCCGCCGCTATGGTCGAGGGTGGCGCTGGTGAACACTTTCAAGGTTCGCTTACACCCAATGAACATAAATACCCACGAGAGCAGCAGATTGGACAGCCGTCGCCGAAGCTCAGTTGGTAAGAGCACCGGACGCGATATTCGGAGGTCGTGGGTTGGGATCCCACCGGCGGCATGGTTGTTTTTCTGCTGCTTTATGATTAATTTTCTTTAAGCGATGTATTAATCTAAGTACTATAATATCCCACTGATAAGCACAACACATAAAAAAAACATTCCCCCATGCACCTTGGTTTCGGTGACTGTTAGCTGCCTTAATAGTATATATATATATATATATATATATATATATATATATATATATATATATATATATATATATATATATATATATATATATATATATATATATATATATATATATATATATATATATATATATATATATATATATATATATATATAGTGTGTGTGTGTGTGTGTGTGTGTGTGTGTGTGTGTGTGTGTGTGTGTGTGTGTGTGTGTGTGTGTGTGTATACTGAAACAGCGCTTTATTGCATACGTAAATATTGCTCTAATTTCACGCAAGCTGCTTTTTGAAATATCGCCATTCATCGACTGTAATTGATTTAATAATTGTGGCATATAGTAACGTAACATTTGATTCCCATAGTTGCTGCGGCAAAAAGGAATAAACTATTTTTCGGTATTGCGCAGGGTATAAGCCGGTACAGCTTGAGTGAGGCAAGCCGTGTCTAGAAAATCTCGATTATTATATTGTAGAGATTTTTTGTATCAGGTTGCTAAGCGATATTGGTATAAGCTATGAACTGGCATAATCCTGTCCGTCCTTCCGTTTATACACCTCTCATTCTAGCCATGGCCTGAATCTGTGCTTACTCGGCCCCTAGCACGTCCAGCGACCTCAAGTGCGCATCGTATCGCAAAAGCCCAGTGATCTAATACACCAACCTCAGCCTTCGCTAATAGTTTCCAAGGTCACTTGGAATTTAGCGGAGCACCTTTGTATTTACAAGCGTATACGATAAAGCGTTGCAGAATGCACTGGTCATTGATGAGAGCGGTACAGATTGAGGCATTCGAGGCGTAGCACGGAGTCGCCAGCAATCTTTGAGCCATTTTCGGTGCCGATGTGCAATTTGACCGGCAAGAAAACATTTCAGTCATTTCCTCTTCGCAAATATGCGTGCACCTAATTTGCTTGGCACTGCATGCTGATTTGAACGAACACGTTCTCTGCAACACATTGCTAAGCGGACCTCTAGAGCCGATCACGGTATAAGAGCGTTCCCCACAGCGCTGTGACTACGACCCTGAAATAGCGACACCAATGAAAAGCTTTTAAACTGAACGCCGACACGATTTTTATCCAGCTCGCTGTGTAATTCCGATATCCCTTAAAACACGGATTAGAATCTGTTCGACTTTAAAAACGAAAGAAGCCAAACTAGCTGCAGGAGAGAGAGATGAGAACTGCATCACACTTTTCCTAACGAGGTGGAGGAGCTTCGAGTACGCCCACCGCATCCCTCTGTGACTGCGAATCCGATCCACCAGCCTCCTTCAAAGCGCTCGCTAACTCTTAACAAGCAGCTGCCTCAATGAATACTCTGTGAAAACAGAAAAATATTTCTTAAAGCTTTGCTTACATGTATTTCTAGGGGCCGCTTTCTCTATCCATGCCCCCAGCTGGGAGTCATCCCCGTGAGTAGGTGTTTTAAAAATACACCGCCTTCGAAAGAACGCTTTACATTTTCAAAACCATTTCTATGATGAATTTGGTTGTTCTTCAGGACGGGACGACATCATAGGTGGAGTGCGAGATCAGAAAACTGTATTTAAAAATTTTGCTTCCATGTATTCCTACGGCCTCCAAGCCTATACTTTTCACCCCCAGTCGAATCAACCTGCCGCGAACCTCCGCTTTGTTTGCAAACCCGCTTTTGGTCTAATATATGACTTGTGTGTAGCGCAATCAATTCATTCGTCTTGAGTCATCGGCTAGCTATAGACTTAAAGCAAACGCTGCCAAATTGTCTAGTTTTCAAAGAAAACTTCTCCAAAATAGTTTTCAATTTGTCAGTGCACCTGTGAACGCGGCTCTTTGTTAATTGCTTGCGAGTAACTTAAATAAAGAAGCATGAAAAATTACGCTACATCACTTCGAAGCAAAGCAAGGCAGACTATTCCTCGGCAACGGTGCAAACTTTGTTTTGTACGCGGAAAGTTGGCTCCTTTGATGAGAAAAACCGGAAAAGAAAGTCGCGCAACTCACCCAGATTCAAAACGCCTGCCAAAAATGGACTGCCGTGACGTTCATTCTATGACGTCTTTACAATAGAGCTCTCCGACCAGTCAGAGGCGGCTCTTCCAGAGATCAGAAACACGGGCGCTTCAGAATGCGAAGCGAAAGATTGAGTGTTCGTGTTTGCGACTAGCCTTTCTTTCAGGCTTTTTGTATTGTTTTAATTACGAGACCTTTCCTGCAGTCGGCTATGCTTGGCGCGCTGCTTCCCTCGTGTTTCGATGGCAACATAAGACGGATAAAATAGCGTTCCTGCAGAAAGCTCACGAATGCGTCACCCTAGCCACTGCGTGAATCTTCAAGTGGCTGCGCCTCGTGAACCGCACTTTTTTACGCGACTGTCTGGATAATAAAAACGTCAGTTCAGGTAACATTGACATATATGCAGTCATGCGACACGAGCCTATCAGCCTAGCCAGCCTTAATATTCTGTTTTAGTGTCCCTTTAAAAATCACGCTAAAGTGATGTTATGATGTCAGCAACATCTGTTGTCAGTAACATTGCAGCTACCGGCCTCTTCCTTTATGCGACCCATTCGAAACAGTTAAAAGATATGCGTTCAACCTTTCACATTCTGAGACACTGCACGTACGCCCCTCTGCTGTCAAATGCCATGAGTTGACATTTATTATGCATTTAAAGCACAAACCTTGGTGCTCGTGCTCTTTTGGTGATGCTGCATTCTGCTTCTTCACGTGCACATACTTACGTTCACACGTATTTGTGCCCTCCTGCAATGAAATGCAGTCGGCGGCTAGTCAGCGCTCGCGTGTCTCTCCCCTTCTTCTGTCCGCCTATTTGCACTGGGCTCTTAGTGCCGCTATGCCTTGGGTCTGTGCAATGAATGACTGGACGTGAATCACAGTCTATCGCATATGGTGCACTCACAAAGTGAGCAAGGCAGGCGAGTCTCAGGGAGCTGGCCAACGGGGTTTAAACAAGGCCTTCACTCCGAGGATAATGTCCCGGTGGGAGGTAGAGGGGCGTGTTAACGACAGTACAAACCCATCTTGCATGAAGTGCTCCGCGAAGTACGCATCGGCACTTCACGACGTCGCCTACCTACACGCGTATGTTTTGGAGCCTTGCGGTTGTCGGGCGCGTCCCTTGAAGGTACATCGCCCAGTTCGCTTCTGATCGGCAGCGTCCTTTGTCTTTTTTTGTGTGGAGCTTGCGAGGTCTCATCTCGCCTTGTGTCTTCTTTAGGCTGCGACCGGGTGTTTTGGCTCTACCTCTTCTTGTTCCCTTGCGCTGAAGCTCGGAGGGGCCGCCCGCTCGGCTTGCGCGCGCATCGTTGAGGTAGCCGGAGAATTCAACGGGCAAGATACAAAAGCTTGCTGCATGCTTTAAAGCCGGAATTAGTGTTCTTTCGCATATATTATCCCTTTACGGCCCGGCGTCTACGTTTGTGCACGCCATTCTTTAATATTTTTCTCGAATCGTCTAGCGTTCTTTTTGTCGAAGGTAGTGTGTCGGCTACATTTAAAATGCCTGCTGGACACAATGGCAAGGATATTTCGTTTCCGGAAAACACAACTGCTTTTCCTGACTAATAAAAATAGACAGGCCTCACGAATTTCTAAGGCACGCCTGCGAAATGCATTCTGGTGCTGTAACTTTTCTTCTCTAAAGCTGTGGATTATTGAATAAAATACACTTCAGCTGATCTTTCGTTGCGGAAATTGCTTCGGATGGTAAAGAAATTAATTGGGAGAAAACGTGTGGTTTCAAAAATAGGGCGCAACTCGATGAGCATTGAAGTGAGCACCGTGCGTAAATTAATAAAATAATTGAGCTATTCATTTTTGAACTAGGGGTTACAAATATACACGCAATTTTGCCGGTTTTCCTCTATAGTAGAACACAATGAGTTACTGAAAGGGGCAATACTACTCATAAAGCAAATTCATCGTTTCGCTGTTTGCTTGTCACTTGCAAGCTAATTAAACCAATCTGTTTGTCACCCACTTCTCATTACAGTTTAGTAAGGCTTGTTTGCGAGTTGATTTACCAGCATGGCTTGATGGGCTCATTCGCTCATGGTTGACACAAAAACCGTAGCGCACACTGACAAACAGTTAGTTTGTCACAGTTTTTTGGCGAGAGTTCGTTCTACGCACTAACAATACGCGAAGACAGAACGAGAAGTCCCTGCCTTATTATGTCCTGCCTTTGCATTGTTGAAGTGTTTGCCTTTGACAGCTCATTTGTATTATAACTACGAATTACAAAACTGCTACAGAACGCCATATTAGTAGTTTATTAGGCTTGACCTTATTTTATAGCAGTTAAAGTTGCACTCGCATCGCCCGAGCTTTAAGAGTCGCGCTAAGAGTTTTGTGCAATGAAGACGACGCTTTCAATAGAGTTGCACATGTCACGCGCAAAGTCACTAAATCCAACAGGAAGCAGTACTGCGCTGCGCCACTGGTGCATCTCCTTTCTGCCGACGTTCAGTAGACAAGGTAGGGAGATGAAGGGCATGTTAGAGTATACTAAATAAGCCATCTCTCATAGAAACCATGGAAAGCATAGGAAAGGCTTGAGGAGGATACTGAGTGCTTAGTAATTTTAGACAGCTGATAACCTAATCGAATATGCTAGCAAGAAGAAGAAAATATCAATGGCGGGGTCCGAAACCACGACTGGGTCACATCGCGTGCGGTGCTCTATACTGACCTGCCAGGCTATCACGCCTTTCTACTTTCGAAGATATTAATGTCTCGTGCAGCCTAAGCTATATATACTCGCCGTTACTATGCTTGTCGTGTTGCGCTCTGCGTGCCGTCTGAAAGCACGAACCAAATAGCCCACGGTGGGTCCTTTATTTTTTAGCGCCCTTTCCCAGAAGGAGAAATCAGCCGCGACCCTTCTGCCGCAAAGCTCTGGGAACCCGCCACCGCTTCCCTCTCTGCCCAACACACGTGCGCTGCACTCCGGTAATGGGCACCTGACAAGCAATGCTTCGGAGCTCACAGAAAATGATGGTTGCATGCGTCACGGCTTGACAGTAGAATATTTTGTGCATGAGCTCTCTCCCAAGAAAGGAAAATCATACGCCAATCCCTTTTGAAGTTTTTTAAGTGCCATACCATTATGCTTAGAGCGGTGGAGTAAGCAGCCTAATATGTCGCCTGCGCGTATTTCACCGCTCCAGCAAGCGTTTGCACCACAAATTTGAGCATGTGCAATCGCCTGCTAATAATTACAGCGAAAACTATTCACAAATACCCTGATTCAGGAGGAATACCCCAGATATGACGTTTCGAACGAGCACATACGCGATCACGCCTCACGCCTCTACGTAGAGTGCAGAATATACCACGCGCATGTCACCATGCGCGACCGAGGTCTAATGGATGTACCGGCAGTGCCTGTCGCGCAAGGGCTACACGCACCTTCCCCCGTCGACGTGGCTGCATTGCGTAAGGTCTGCTTCATTAGAAAATGGAAGCAAGCTTTCGTCCTGTTCCAACAATAGGCGACAGTCTTCGTGGAACACAGGCGAGGCCGACAGGAGAGCGCTGCCAAACGAGTGTGTACGCCGGAGGGATCATAGTACTGCATTTGGACAACGCGCTGTTAGGCTTATCTCGCTTTTGCATCATTTTCCAGGTTACTTTTGTGCCATTTCCTTCTATTATGCAGAGTTAAATGTCCCGAAAACTCACTTTGTCAATGAGAGTGCCCGCAGTGAAAGTTTGCAGATTTACTTCGATGTCCTGCCTTTTCTACAGCGCAGACTGACACTGTACAGTCCCCACGCCTCCAAGCAGTTCGCCCACATCGAAAACCGCCGCCAAGCTCAGAGGCAAAACGGCTGAGCTACTGTTGGCAGAAGCCCAGGCCAAGGGCTTCGAAAGGATACCGCGACTGCATTGGTCCGGCGTTGTCCTAAGAACGGAAACCTCGGTCGGGCACTGATAGCAAATTTGGTATGCCAGCACATGGCCGCTGGTGTTTCAGTCGTTGCCTTGCAGAGCGATCCAACATTTCATCGTGTTTTCTCGCTTTATTCGAGAGAACGGAGCCCCAGCCGTGTCTCCAATGTACACCAGTAGCCTCTGTTCGCCAAAGGAGCGTAATGAGACATGAAAAGAATATTTGAGCTGCATATGCATAAGCCTTTATTAATTAAGAGAAAGCATTTGACTCAGTGGAAACCTCAGTAGTCAGGCAGGCACTGCGGAATCAAGGTGTAGAAGAGTCTTATGTGAAAATACTGGAAGGTATCTATAACGACTGCACAGGTGCCATAACCCTCCATAAAGTCAGAATGATATTCCAGTAAGGAAGGGTGTCAGGCAAGGAGACACGATCTCGCCAATGCTATTCACCGCCTGTTTGCAGGAGGTATTAAATGGTCTGAATTGGGAACAATTGGGGATAGGAGTTCCATTCAATTCAATACAATTCGTTTATTTTCCAGAGCGCTACAAATTCAAACTCTGAATGGTCCCCTGGACTAAAAGTTGCACTAAGCAACTTGTCGACGGCCCAGGGGCCACCTTACAAGACAGCAGTCGACGCCCATTATAAACAAAAGAAAGAAAATCGCAGTCATCAAAGATCACATTGAAAATATATTGGCAATAAAGTAGGTCTCAAAAGCGTATATATACACGAAACAAACAGTGAGACAAAAAGAAAAAAAATCATTAGATGATATGGAAGCACATGGTCAAAGGACGATTAGTCAGTTTAAAACCAAGGCAAGATACATAAAATCAGGGTGACACGTAAGAGTTCATTTGAGGTTACAGAAATAATTTTTATATTATTTCTAATAGGGAAAAAATTCCTTTGGATATTTGTTTAGAAGTGATGGAACATTATGTATTACTGACTGAAACTTGTTTTGGGTGTGGAAATAGAGAACTAGCCAGTGTGGGCGGTTTCTAGTGAATACATCTCCTGTTCGCTGTTGTAATGTTGCAACAGTTTTAAGAAAATTTGCAGATACAACGAACGAAAAATAAAGCCGGTCTAAGAGTTGATGTTCATAACTGTGCAGGAAACGAATGATCCTATACTTCGGAAATAGGTTTTTTGTAGATGTGTGTGTTCCAACATTTGCCACATAGCGCAAGACATTCTTCTGGAGCACATTAATTCTATCCATATTTCTTTTTGTTGTTGAGCTCCAGACAAGACTCCAATAGTTTATCTGGGGTGCAAATAACGCTTGGCACAACTGGAGTTTAACTCTTTCGGGAATGAGGTTTCTGCAGCAGGAACGAGTGCCTGCAATAGTATACAGTTTCTTGCAGACGATTAATGTGGTGATCCCAGTTTAGGTGAGAATTAAAAGTAACGCCGAGAACCTTATGCTCATTTACTATTGTTATATCTTTATTATTATAATTGATGTTATTTGGCAGTGTGTAAACTTTATTTCTTAGCCTAAATAGTAAAACCTTAGTCTTAGCGGGATTGATTATTATGCAGTTAGAGTGGGATTATCCTGATAGTGATTCAAGCGTTCCGTTGCACTGTAGAGCTAAATTTTTCGGTTCTTCACCCTTAAAAATAATGCTACTGTCATCAGCATATAAAAACCATTTAGCTGACTGGTTATTAAGAACTATATCATGAGTATATAAATTAAATAATAGCGGGCCTAAAACATTACCTTATGGTACTCCGGTTTGTAGGAGAAGGAGAGAAGACTCAACAACATGTATACGGACGCAGTGAACTGTGTCTTTCAGGAATTACATAATTAAATTGAGGGGTCCACCCCGTATTCCATACTGAATTAACTTACGTAACAAGACATTGTGGTTGAGGGAGTAAAAGGCTTTACTGAAGTCAATGAACAGAGCAGGAGTAAAAAGACCAGAATCTATATTTTGAACTATCTGTACTTTTAGTAGAAGTAATGCCATTTCTGTCGATCGTCCTTCCCTAAATCCATATTGGGAGTCAAAACCTTTTCAAGCCATTTTGAAAAAAAATATTGAGAGAATGGATATTGGCCTATAATTATTCACATTAATATCGCCTCCTTTGTGCACTACAGTAATTCTCACCTTTTTCATGTCATCAGGAAAAATGCTGCATTCGAGAGCTAAAATAAAAATGTGGGCTAAAACGGGAGCAATAAATTCTATTAGGAATTTTACTGCCCTCATTTGAATGTTATTGGGATCCAGCGATTTACTATTTTTCATGCTAATAAATGTGTGGTAGACCTCCTCAGCATCCATGGGCTCAAGAAACAAACTGTGAGGGGGACTAAAGCTTACTGTGCTTATCATTGGTGGGCTTAAATTAGCCGCCAGGCCAATATTAACAAAATGCCGGTTGAAATGACCTGCGCGTTGTACACCCCACAACTCTACGTCATTATGAAGTATCGTTTTGGGGGGAACAATTTTCCTTCTTCTGCCAAGAATATCATTTAAAATGTTCTATACGGCAGGTGGATTCTTAGTTATAGTTTCAGTGAAAAGGTTTTAGTAGTATATATGTTTTGCCTGTTTAAGCGGAGCATTTAGCCTATTTCGTACATTCTTAGATTCCCTTTGCTTGTCTTGACATCGCGAGCGTAAAAAGGTGTGATAAAGTCTGTTCTTTTCTTTGATACGTTTAATATTTTCTGAGGTCACCCAGGGTTTCTTACTTTTCTGGGATCGCTTCGCAGTTTTAAGCGGGAAATGTTTATTGCAGATTAAAACTATTTTACTATGGATTAGATTAGATTAGTTTATTATAGATTAGATTAGTTAATGGAGAATACCTAACAAATCTGCAATACGCCAATGACATTGCCTTGCCAAGTAACTCAGGAGATGAACTGCAATGCATCATCAATGAGTTAGATAGGCAAAGCCGAGTGGTGGGTCTAAAAATTAACATGCAGAAAATCAAAATAATGTTCAGCTGCCTCGCAAGGGAATAACAATTCACCACTGGTAACTAGGTACTGCAAGTGGTAAGGGAATTCGTCTACTTAGGGGAGGTAGGGACTGCTGATTAGGATCATGAGAGGGAAATAACTAGAAGAATAAGAACGTTGTGGAGCGCATATGGCAGGTTCTCTCAGATCGTGAATGACAGTTTACCAATATCGCCCAAGAGAAAAGTATACAAGAGCTGTATCTTACCCCTAGTCACCTATGGGGCAGAAACGTGGAAGCTAACGAAAAGGGTTCCGCTCAAGTTAAGGACAACGCAGCGAACTATGGAAAGAAAAGTGATAGGTGTAACGTTAAGAGACCGGAATCGGGCAGAATGAATTCGAGAACAAACGCGGATTAATGATATCCAAGTTGAGAACAAGAGGAAGAAATTGGTTTGAGGAGGGCATTTAATGCGAAGGCATGATAATCGCTGGTTCTTAAGGGTGACAGAGTGGATTCCAAGAGAACGCACTCGTAGTAGGGGGTGGCAGAAGGTTAGATGGGCGGATGAGATTAAGAAGTTTGCGGGGATACGGTGGCCGCAGCTGGCAAAGGACAGTGTTAATGGAGAGGCCTGGGAGAAGCCTTTGCCCTGCAGTGGGCTAGTCAGGTTGATGATGGTGTTGATGTGTACACAATAGATGAAGATGATTGTTAAACCCGCGCGTTCATGGTGATAGCGCTGGTTGCGGTTCTGAAACGATAAGAATGAGATTTGGAATAAAGAACATTATTAGAGTAAATTGATTGTGGAATTGTAATCGCTACATCAATGGGGAAAGCTGTGAATATAGTAAGCGTCTGGGATGACGGTATAGCAGGCGACATGCACAGTGAAAAACGTCACCTCCAATTTCAGCAGGCCAGCGCTAAAGCTGCAGAATAACATACCTGTAATGAAAATGCGGTCGACAATAGTCGCGACTGGGATCGGCGGCGGAGTTATAGGAAACAACGTCTGAAAGTAGAAAGGAGAGAACGCACGATTTCCATTTACAGTGCTACCGAGAGTGCTACAGCGATACCGGGAAGGTTTATTTGAACGTTCCCGGTATATTGAAGTGGAAACATGGACATTGGCTATGAGACGCGCTGCTTGATACCGTTTTTGACTTTGATTTAAAACTGATTATTCTTCAACCCATACGTCTCCGAACAACCGAACCGTTCTAGATGTCACATTTGTTAATGGTAGGATTGTAACAGATGGTCTTTCTTGGGAAACAGCCGATAGCTCCTCAGATCACGAAGCAACCAAATCTACTTGAGGTGTGGGTGGAAACCTGCCGAAAGTTTAAGGAAGTCGGTGTACGATTGAGATCACTGAGATGACTGTACAGTTCTTGAACATCTGGAACGCTCTTAAACCGAATTCGAAGTCCAATTTAGCGATTCCAAGGTTTCAGCCGAGATGCTATGGTTAGTTTTCATGAATAACGTTCAGTACTGCTTGTGAAAATACATAGTAACCAAAGTCAAGACCTTGCGAAAACTTAAGCCATGGATAACACTAAAAATTATACAGTTGAAGTGTGACATTTTCAAGCTGAGAAAAGTTATGTACAAGTCATCTTTATCTTGATACAGTGATACAATCTGAGAAAATTCCCGTGCATTAAAGCTAGCTATTAAGTTAGCGAAACAAAAATAGCACAGTGTCACTCTAAGTGATGTTGTCAATTATTTCTTCCAAATTACTGGCGATACCTTAATTCCTGGCCCCGTAAGTTATGTATCTGCCGCCGGGTTTATTCTCAACATAGGGCGGAAGAGATTAATGATTATTTAAATCCCTCTTCCCTACTAATAACGGCGTGATGCCTAGCACAAGCTTGTATGACTGATATAGCACCAGTAAGCGGAATGAAAAATTACTAATGGAACACGGGATTCTGTCTTTATTGCCAGCCATTATCGTTAAGAGAGTCAATGGACCTGATATGTCTAACCCTTGTTAAGAGATCTGCCGCTTGTGTAAGCAAATACTTAAGGTTCATTTATCAGAAACCTTTACTAACCAATGCAGCACCAAGCGACTGGAAAGCGGCTAAAACTATTTCTATTCATTTATTAGGCGATTACGCTAACCCTTCAAATTATCGACCCATTTCAATCACCTGTACTGGTTGCAAAATTCTCGAGCACATTATTCTCACACTTATTTTAATATTCGTGAAGAAAGCAACTTCAGCAGCGGGCAACGTGGATTCCGAAAAGGCTTGTCAACTACCACGCATTTAATTGAAACAATACATGACCTCGCCGTAACTATTGATAATCGTAGGCCAATTAACCTATAGCCTACTTCTTGATTTGTCCAAAACCTTTGACTGTGCGTCACACCCTAAATTATTTCACAAACTACAGTTACATTTAGCCTTTGCGATTATCACAAATTGGTTACAAGCTTATCTGTCAAATCGGCATCAGTTTGTAGAATATGTAGGGTAACGTTCGGTCTGCATTGAATTAGAATCTGGCGTACCGCAAAGCACAGTTTTAGCTCCTATTCCTTTTGATATCTACATCAATGACATTTTAGGCAACATTAATTGTACTGTCCGTTTGTTCGCAGATGACTGCATTAATTACAAGGATGTCATATGTCATAAAGACCAACTTAACTCTTAATAACTCACTCAAGCAAGTTCCTACATGCGCAATTATTACCACAAGCAGTTTAAGTATTACAGGAATAAGTTAGTAGCAATGATTAGAGTACCGAGAAAATTGTATTATGCAAAACTGGTTACACAAAACAAAGACGACACAAAAGGACTGTGGAAGAAAGAATTGTAATTGGATGTAATCTACAGAATTCAGCCACACCCAATAATGTCTCCCCACAAGTTACTGATGATTTCAATGATTACTTGACTAGCATTGGTCCTGGTCTTTCTAGTCAATTCCCATTGCAGTCACCTATCTCATATGTACCAAAGCCTGTGAGCATTAACTTCTATTTTCCAGATCTAACCACTGAAGACTTAAGAGACGTTGTTAGTTAAATGGCCGTAAACAAAGCAGTTAACCTTAATGGTATTCATAGAAGGGTAATTAAATATAACATTCATATCCTCTGTTCTTACCCATGCCACGTGCTGTCACTGTATAGATAATAAATGCTACCCAGATATATTCAAAGTTGCTAATGCAGTTGCCATATGCAACGGAGGAGATCGGAACCAACCACCTGGTTACGGACCAATATCTACACTGAGTGTGCTCAACACAGTCTTCGAAAAGCACATCGCACAACAGGTTTAACAGTGTCGTGACCAGAATAATATTATTATTTCTCAACACGGCTTTGTTGCAAATATATAAACTTCTACAGCAGTATTAACTTCATCACAAGCTATTAATTCCGTCATGCATCACAATAAAAGAGCTGTCACTGTTTTCTTAAATATTAAAAAGATATCTGAAGCGGTTTGTCACCCCGCCTTATTGCAAAAATTAGTAAGGTAAGGTTTTCCCGACAGTTCAGTTAACTTCTTTCATAGCTATTTATCCTGTCGAAAGCAAAGAATACTTTTCAATGACTTCATGTCATATCTAAAAAATATAACCTCTAGTGAACCGCAGAGCCCCGTAATGGATCCCGTATTGTTTTCCCTTCACATAAATGATCTTCCACAGGTACTTCACTCTTCTCAAGTAATAACGTACGTAGATGACGCCGCTTTTAGAGTTACTGGTGAATCTCCCTCGGTTATTCAAACCCTATTGATGAGTGAACTGAAAATTTTTTCTTCCTGGATCTTAGGAAACCACTTGACACGGAACGTAGTCAGAACTAAATACGTCATTTTTCACTGTAGACACAAGACAATCAACAACTTAACTACACTCACTCATGCTAGGTCAATAATACAGCTTGTTTCTACATTTAAATATCTGGGGGTTATTTTTTATTGTCAATTACATTGGAGAAAACAAATAAACAACATATGCAAAAAAATTGCTTTCGGTTGCTACACCCGCAATAGGACGAGGCATTACTTTAATTACGATACATTGCGCACCCTCTACTTCTCACTCTCCCATTCACATATCAGTTACTGTTGTGAATCTTGGGGACAAACATACAAAACCTACTTATCGCCTTTACTCTGCCTCAAAAGGGGGCACTGACCTTTATAACTTTATTCCGATTATTTTCGGAGCAATATTTTTTCCACTACTCATGTGCTATCGCTCTTATCCTTGCACAGCAATAAAGTTTCACTTCTGATAAACAACATAATAAACACCCATTCTCCCCTTACATTAAGCTTCTTCGTTCTAACTTCTGACAGTACAAGGCATGCATCTAACTCTAATTTTAATTTTTACAAATGCAGCAGTGTATATGGTGAACGCCTGATGGTGTTCAGTGCAGCCAAAATGTGGAATAAATTGTAGGTAAAAGTAGCCAGGAACTTGAAATTGACCTGTAAATTGTATTACAAGTCCAATCAAATTTTGCAGGAAACTCTCGCATTGCAAATGCTGCTTTGATATCACGTTTTTTATTTCTAATTTGTATATTTGTTGTCTCTTTGTAGGACATTTATTCTATGTGCTTAAATCGTTTTTTTAGTTTGAATTCTCCTGTATTTTTTTCATTTTTTGCTGGGTATTTTGTAAAAGTGTACTATTCATATGGTACTGTTGCGTGTACATTATCATTGTTTCTACAGCCCTCCACCCTCTGCGGCTGAACCTGTTAGTAATATTGCATTGGACTGTCAACTAGCCTTTGGAGCTATCGGTACAAACAGTGTTGTACATTTTTTTTTGTTTTAACACCGTAAAGTTTCTCCTAAAAATGAAGAAATGGTATCAGGACCGGCAAATGACGTTGAACCTTGGTAAGAGTATCTGTATGACAGGTAATAGAAAGAAAAACCCTCTAATTTACACCTATGCAGTTCAAAATCAGGCACTAAAAAGAGTGCATGAGCAAAAACACTTGGGTATCATAACATCATCAGACCTAAAATGTTAGAGACTGATTTGTTGTGCAGCCTCCAAAGTACTCTCCGCACAATTTTCTATTAAACGTTCCAAAAAATCTGCTTCACTTGACACCATGTTATTAGCTTACCACTGAATCGTCTGCTCCGTGCTTGAATACAGCATCATTTGTTGGGTTCGTCGGCTAAAAATTGTATTGCTCAACTGGAAAGCGTTCAGCGGAAAGCAATAACATTTATTTACAACAAGTACCTTCATTGCGCTTCCCGCGCAGAACTTCCAGCTAAAGTCGGCCTTCCAAGCATTCAAAATCGCTCCAAATTCCTGCGTCTTAGGTTTCTTTCCTTTTTGCCGCCATGGCGGCTCAATGGTTACAGCTGCTGGCCCGAAAAACACGGATTCGGTCCCGGCCGCGGCGGTCGCATTTCTATGGAGGCGAAATGCTAGAGACCCGTGTACCCTGTGCAATGTCTGTGCACATTAAAGAATCCCAGGTGGTCGAAATTATTCGGAGCCCTCCACTACGGCGTCCCTCGTAGACTGAGGCGCTTTGGCACGTTAAGCCCCCATAAACCATAGATTTCTTGTTCTTCTTTTAAGCGATGCATTCAAGATTCATAAACGTAAATAAACGTGGCCGCAAATTTATTTACTACTGTGCGACCATCCAAGCAACAACGCTTCTGAATATAAAACGTACCATTATGATGCTCTAATAAGGAGACATCGAGACCCTAAATTGCCGTGAATGGCCATTAATGAAAATTATGGTGACTTCCAGGGCGTAATGCTGACAGGAACATACGCTAGATATACCGAATAAACGGAGTATCTGTTCTCGGAATTTTTTTGCGGCCCCAGTGTGTTTGTTTACTTTTTCTTTAAATGCAACCTGTACACAAGGTCTGTAATATAAGTGGTTACCCTTCTGTGCCACGCTACCACGCTTTGTGAGCATGCTTAGAGACTCCCTCTCTCCACATATTGGCGGCAGAAAGGGCCCGTTTTAACGAACATTTTGTCATGGAAAGAACCCATCGTTCCACTCCAGAAGCCAGCAACCGGTGAACGTGCAACAGCGTCTCGCGCACAGATAGTCATGTATAGAGCAGACCTGCACTCGCAGTTCTTATTCGACAGCGCCTTCGCTTTCCCACAGGAAACAGGGCCGGTGCGTCGCGCATGTTGGGCTGACGCAGTGCACCCGCGGCGAAGCACCCCTAGAGCGTCGGTTGGCGGAATGATGAACCTATCCGTGGCGTCATTTATAGAGACATCCCGCGGACTCGGCAGGTTTTTCTCACAACGCCGCGCTTACAGCGGCCGAAAGGAACACCGGACTCCGAAAAACGAACAGTGGCGGCCGATGATCGATGTCTTCCGGAAAACCGCGCGGCAGACGGGTGTGCGGGCGAGGTGAATCGCTTCCGTTTCGGCGGTTGCGCGGCTGAAGGAGCGCAGTCGGCGGAAGCAGCTGCGCCTCTCTTCACTACGTTTTTGTATCGAGCGGATTGCGCGCACTGTCGGTGGCGCCGAGCAGCGCCAC